>CM019068.1:143657794-143744444 GCA_009667805.1 Leptobrachium leishanense | reverse complement strand
CCCCGCAGAGAGTGCTCCAGAAGGAACACTAAAGGAATTGTGTCACTGATGCATGCACTGTCCCTGCTCACCATCCTCGTAGCCTCCTCAAACGGTGACAGTACAGTGCATGCATCCTTGATCATCAGCAACTGCGGGGGGGGGGGGGGAAACAAGTTGCCTGAACCTGTCCTTGTGCCATACTCACACAGGTACTCGTTGATGGCCCTCTGCTGCTTGTGCAGATGCTGCAGCATTGCTAATGTCGAGTTCCACCTGGTGGGCATATCACAGATCAGACGGTTTGTGGGAAGGTGGAATTCTCTTTGAATTTCTGCCAGGCGAACGCTTGCTGGGAATGACCATCTGAAGTGGCTGCAGACTTTTCTGGCCTGACTGAGAAGCTCTGGCAGCCCTGGGTACTTAGGGAGCGCACACAGACTGATAACCAAAAGCAAAACACACCAGGTGTCAAAAGTGGTATGCAAGAGGTAAAATACTCATCTTTAGTGTCAATATGAATTCACTATCCTGAAATATAGGAAAGAACAATGGTGCAATACCAGAGAGACAAAAGAAAATACAATATTCAATAATTGCGCACTCACAAGCCTGGAGCCTATAGGGCTCTCTTGTTTTCGCTCGTAAGCCACTACGGGGGGCTTCTCCCACCATAAAAATGTATTCCTCGTCCAGGTGGAAGGGATGGATCAATTAGAAGACAGACCTCAAAAAAGAAGCATGTATAGTACAATACCGTTGTAGGAACCACCATAAAAAGAGAAGTGCTTAGAACAACTCACATGCCCCAGGGCCTCCTCAGGATAGTGAATTCATATTGACACTAAAGATGAGTATTTTACCTCTTGCATACCACCTTTGACACCTGGTGTGTTTTGCTTTTGGTTATCAGTCTGTGTGCGCTCCCTATTTTACAGTCTTCTGTAAATCTGTTTTCTATATATGTGTGTGGGTGAGGGATACACCCACTGGTGAGCTGCACAAGTGAATATACCTACTAACATAATCCAAAGCGCCACACATACATCCTAAACCCTTATTGGGTTAACACGTGTAGCCCTGGGTACTTGGTTAGGAAACGCTGTACCACCAGATTTAGGACGTGTGCTAGGCATGGTACATGCGTCAATTTACCCTTGCGTAGGGCAGAGAGAAGGTTGCTGCCATTATCACAGACGATCATTCCCAGCTGAAGCTGGCGTGGTGTTAACCATAACCATCTCTGCACCTGGCCCTGCAGAGCTGACAGAATTTCTGGCCCGGTGTGGCTCCTGTCCCCTAAACAAACCAGCTCAAGCACAGTATGGCTTCTTTTTGCTTGAGCCATTGTGTAGACCCTGCCACTTCGCCAGAGACAGAGAAGGAGGAGGAGGAAGAGGGAGAGGTGGTGTTGGTGGAGCAGACAGACCTCATACAAGCAGCTTTCTGGAGGCGTGGTGGATGAACAAGCTCCAGCACAGAGCCCCGTCTTGGATCCCTCCCAGCTGCAATCAGAGTTACCCAGTGTGCCATAAAGGAAATGTAACAACCCTGTCCATGCTTGCTGGACCACGTGTCTAAAGTCACATGCACCTTGTTGCTGACTGCCTTTCCCAATGACTGGATAACATTGTCTTCCACGTGCTGGTATAGTGCTGGAATGGCCTTGCGTGAAAAGTAATGGCGTTTTGGAACCTGCCACTGTGGTACAGCACATTCAGCAAATTCACGGAAGGGAGCAGAGTCCACCAGCTGGAAAGGCAGCAGCTGCAATGCGAGTAATTTGCTAAGCTGGCATTTAGACGCTGTGCTTGGGGATGGTTGGGACTATATTTTTTCTTACGCTGCAGCAGCTGGGGCAACGTAATCTGACTGCGTAAATCTTCAGCTGATGGGATGATGTCACATTGTGAGGAAGGACCTGGTACATCCAATACTGTAGCATCATCCCTGTCAGTGGAGGTTGTAGGCAATGACATGGCAGGACATACAGTGGGGTAGAGACAGATGAGGAGAACCTACACAAAGTTTTGCACCAACGGGATGTGTGGCATGTGTTCATATGTCGCCTCAAGCACGTGGTACCCAAGTGTCCGGTGTTTATCAGACGCTTCAGCCTCATCTGACATAGATTACAAATAGCAACAGTGCGCTCTACTGCACATTTCTTAAAGAACTCCCAGACAACAGAGTTCCTGCATGTGTTCTTTGAGACAACAACGCTCTGCACCGGAGCAGCTCTGACATCTGATGCCATGGACTGGCTAGTGCTACGGTTGGTCATAGAGGATGTTGTGCCTTGTGTTTGCTGTGCCTCCTTCTCCTCCTCACTTGATTCCTCTGTTCGATATGGCACCCAGGTGGAGTCAGTGACCTCATCAATGTCATCTTCACCCCCTATCTCCTCGTCACTGGAGCCAACTTGGCAGTATGCTGCAGCTGCTGGGGCAACATGAGTGCCAGTTATTTGTGTGTCATCACTGGCACCCCCTTCAACTAGGTTGATTATACTCCCTTCCTCAACCTCAGAGATTGAATCAGAGCACTGTACTTGCTGCGCAACCTCAAGCAGCATGTCACTGTCATTGTAGTCAAACAATTCAGCTGACTCCTCCGTGTGTGATAGCAAGGCTACGGCAGGAGTAGCTGTGGACATGGAGGCTGCATTAGATGCTTTGGCAGCTGAGGTGGACTGTAAAGCACTAGAAGCCTGGCTGGCAGAGGACTCGGAGGATGAGGATGGCCTGGTTAGCCAATCCACCAAATCCTCTGTATGTTGCTGCTGCTTAAGAAGACGGCCAGCACCAGTCAGAAAGGACAAGCGTGCCCCTGCAGAGGATGCACCACATCCACCACGACCAGAGGCACAGCCTCCCGACACAGGGGCTGCTTGCCCTCTTATCTGTGTCTGGGAGCGTCTGCCTGTCCTTTTTGTTCTTTCAGACATGGTGAGTGATATATAGATTAAATATATACAGAACTCTGATTCAACTCTGGTATAAAGATTAAAGATTTACAGAACTCTGGTATAACTCAGTGGGACACCCTGATAGCTGGCAGCCAGTGACAAGACACAGATTACAATTCCCTCCTATAAATCAGTGAGACCCCTTGATGGGTGGCAGTGAAACCTCCTATAAATCAGTGAGACCCCTTGATGGGTGGCAGTGAAACCTCCTATAAATCAGTGGGACCCCTTTATGGGTGGCAGTGAGAAGCCACAGATTACAAATCTCAGAAACCTCCTATAAACCAGTAGGACCCCTTTATGGGTGGCAGTGAGAAGCCACAGATTACAAATCTCAGAAACCTCCTATAAATCAGTGAGACCCCCTGATGGGTGGCAGCCAGTGAGAACACACGGATAATAACAATTCCCAAATGTTTTGTAGAAATTTGTGAGACCCCCAAAATACTGCTGGCAGCCAGTGACAAGACACAGAAGATCACCTCAATTCCCAAATGTTTTGTAGAAATTTGTGAGACCCCCAAAATACTTGCTGGCAGCCAGTGACAAGACACAGAAGATCACCTCAATTCCCAAATGTTTTGTAGAAATTTGTGAGACCCCCAAAATACTTGCTGGCAGCCAGTGACAAGACACAGAAGATCACCTCAATTCCCAAATGTTTTGAAGAAATTTGTGACCCCCAAAATACTTGCTGGCACAGTGACAAGACACACATCACCTCAATTCCCATATTTGGTAGAAATGAGACCCCCCAGACCCCCCCAGTAGCGTGGCAGCCTGGCAGTAACAACACACAACAACAATCTCCTATGAAATCTCCTCTCAAATGCATGCTGAAGCGGTGCGTGGAAACCTTATATAGTGTGCTGCGGGACTTAGCTCTGTGAGCCCATGATTGGGCAAAATGTACCCAATCAGAACTCTGAGCCGTGATTGGCATACTGTTGAATCTGTCTTGCACCAGACCTGTGGTCAGGTGCAAGGCTGTAGCCAATTACGAGCTTCAGGCCAGTGGGAAAGTGCATTGTGGGCCATTGTGGTGCATTATGGTCGAACTTGCTCCGAACACCAGGAAATGTTCGGCATTCGCGAACAGAACGAACAGGCTAAGTTCGGTTCGAACTCCGAACCGTCCGAACGAAACAGCTCATCCCTAATCCTCAGCAACCAGGAAGACTCGGAAGCTAATGCCACCTCCAACCTACACTGCATGGGCTCCCTTATCCTACAAAGCCTGCTAAAGGACCCCAGGATTCGTGCTATCAAGGAGAGGGATCATTACTGGTTGGCAACCCTTCTTGTTCTACGATACAAGGGTAAGGTTGCAGAGCTCATCCTGCCCTCACAGAGGGAGCACAGGATGAAACAACTTGAGGACGCTCTAAAGCGACACTTGTGTAACACCTTTCCAGACACTGGTAGGTTACCAACTGATGACACAGGTGTTTCTGAGGCTGCTGTTTATCAGAGGAAGAGCGGTGAAGGGGGCCGCTTGACTGATGCCTTTTCCAATTTTTTTAGTCCACGATGCCCAGGGACGTCAAATGTAGGCACCCATTGCCAGCGTCTTCACCATATGGTGCAGGACTATCTAGGGGCAAGGGCAGACCTGGATACCTTTACAGCAGATGATCCACTGGTTTACTGGGTGTTGAGATTGGATCACTGGCCAGAATTTAGCCAATATGCTATGGAGCTACTAGGTTGCCCTTCATCCAGCGTGCTTTCTGAAAGGACGTTCAGTGCCGCTGGAGGTTTTGTCACAGACAAAAGAGTGTGTCTGTCCACCGACTCTGTAGACCGGCTCACATTTATAAAAATGAATCAGTCCTGGATCAGCAGCTATCACTCCCCTGATGCTGATGTAACTGAATAGATCGGGGATATCTTCTGCATTCCCAAAACCTCCACCACTGCACTCTTCCACAATACCTCAGAGGAGTTACGGTGTGAAGGCACTAGCTGGCACCAAAGGCCCAATATTTGGGTGCACTGACGTGTGTACCAGATTCATATCATTTTAATATTTAAAACCTTTAAAAACGTCTTTTTTAAAACTTTTTTTCCTTGTTTCCTTTCTACCAGGGCACTACCTGGACCCCCATACACCTTTTATGGCAAATATCTTGCATATATGCCCTCTTGCAGGGCACTCTAAAAATCGAACGTTCGAGTCCCATTGACTTGCATTAAGTTCAGATCATGTTCGCGTCTGAACTCGAACTTTTTGAAATTGTTCGAGTTCGAATGCGAACCGAACACGGGGGTATTCGGCTCATCCCTACATATGAGGAGACAGCTGTTCGAGAAAAGTTGAGTAATATTTGGAAGAAAAACCATCCGGACCAGGAGATTTACGTGGTGGGAGGGAGGAGATTACCGCTGAAAGTTCTAGAGCTGTGAATGTTTTAGTCAGGTCATCGTGGTGCGTTGGGGAAGGGACACCGAGGATAAGTAAGAGAATACGTCTGCTAGAGAGGGTTGAGTCGTCTCCTTGTCCAAATGAAGATTGTATAATTGGGCATAATATTCCGCAAAATGGTCGGCAATCTGCTGTGGTTGATATACATATTGATTCGGCTTGATTTGTAATTTAGCAATTTTGGTCCGCAGAAAGTGACCCTCAATTTATTGGCTGAAAGGCGCCCCGTTTTATTGCCGTAAAGATAAAATTTAGCATTAAGTCGTCGTGCCCGCCACACATATTCTTTCTTATGGAGGTCGCTAAATTGTGACATCAGTAAGTTTAATTGGGCTGACAGATGCGGGCGGGTGAGGACTTATGAAGCTTCAAGACCCTATCAATATCCTTCAATAAATCTAGTTTTTGTTGTTGGCTCTCACGTTTCAGCCTCGACCCCCATTTGATAAGTATGCCCCTAATAACAACCTTGTGGGCTTGCCAAAGAGTAATAGGAGAAACGTCAGGGGACCCATTTTCTCTAAAATAATATAGAAGAGCATCGCTTTATTCCTGTTTAGCGTCAGGATGGGATAATAGAGATTCGCTCAATCTCCATGGAGATTTGCCAAAGGATGCAGAAGTGTCTAGGAGTGTTGTAAGCATAGGGGCATGGTCCGACCACGAGATGGTGCCAATCGAACAATCAGAAATAAGTGGCAGCGTCGAGTTATGAACAAAAACGTGGTCAATCCTAGAGTAAGTGTGATGGGTTAGGGAATAGTACGTGTAGTCAACTTCATTCGGATGATGTAGACGCCAGGTATCATGTAAGTGGTATTCAGAAAACAAATTTAAAATGGACTGTGTCGACTGCTGGGAGGGGGAGTGGGGCGTGCCGGAGTCAAAGGAAACATTAAAATCCCCACAAATAATAACCTGGCCCATTTGTATCGGTGTTAGTTTATCAAGAACGCGTTTCAAGAAGGGGCGTTGGCCAGAGATGGGTCAATAGACATTAGTGACTGCATACAGGGCATGATTAAAAATGGTACATATTATTATCAAGTACCGTCCCTCAACATCACGTATAATTTTATGCAATTCAAACGACACTCTTATGTACTAGAAACGAGACCCCTCTAGATTTAGTCGGAGAGGTAGCATGGTATTGGGCAGTATAATTCGGGAGGTATAAATTTGGGTGTGAAAGACGACAGAAATGCGTTTCCTGTAAACAAACAATGTCAGGATTATGTCTCTTCAATTCAGCATACAATGTGTGTCGCTTGTAAGGCATATTTAACCCTTTTACATTGTGCGAGTAAAGCTTCATACTAAGAGTTTCAGAATAAGGAACGTGAGGTGTGCAGTAAGATATACAATACCCAGAGGGACCACTGTTGAATAAGTCCCGCCAATAACAGTAAGGTGACAAATTGAGTGATCAAGGTTCTGCAGTCCCTTCGATCAGCAAAGTCCAGCAGTATGTAGGTCACAGCCAAATTAGGCAATAAATCCGTTCGGCAAAGATGAGGAGGGGAGAAAAAAAAATTAAGAAAAAAGAAAAAGCATAGAATAAGAAACAATTATAGACAAACCGTCCAGGGTAAACCCCTGAATCCAACTATGTACAGTCAGTGCAAAAACGCCTTCGTAACCTCCGCTTTAGGACATAGCGGGGCTGACTCCAGCGCACGGAGGAAGGCCATGGGGCGGGGGAGTCGCCACAGAACATATCAGGCGAGCGGAATACAGGAAGTCCTGCACCCCACTTTTCATAACCGGGGTTAAGCTGCCCTCAACATAAATCACCCAGGTGGTACTGTTGTAGAAATGACATCTAGAGGTCGGCCATCTTTGGTTGCGTGATGGGCCAGGTTTAATGCCGTGGAAACCGCTTGACACTGAGAAAAAAATAATAAAAACAAAGTGCTCATCAAATAAAGGGTGATATTACTCCAAATCATTTGAGGACATTAACCCTGTGCCACTCCGGAGACACTTTGGAGGTGAGGTAGACGGGTTCCTAGGAGGAGAAAATTCCTCAATCAGGTTCCAGGAGACCAGGTGTTTCATCCCCTCTGCCACCGAGGAAGCCACATGAAGGCGGTTATCTTTCCAGATGAGTAATTTCATCGGGAAACCCCAGCGGTATTGTACATCGCGGTTGCGGAGGATCTTCGTCACCGCCTGAAATTCTCTCCGTCGAGCCATCGTATGAGATGAAAGGTCAGGGAACAGTAGGACATCTGCATAGGGTGCTCCAAGCTGCTCAGCACGGTATGCCTTCATAATAGATTCCTTGACCGTGTAATAGTGCATCCGGAGAACTATGTCCTGAGGGTACTAGCGGAGAGCGACTTTGGCTTCGGGACTCTATGGGATCTGTCCATAAGGAGGTCCGTTACAGGGACGTCAGGGAGCAGGGTTTGAAACAGGGACTGCAAATATTGTGTGAGTTCGGGAGATTTCACAGATTCGGGAACACCGCGGACTCGGATGTTATTACAGCGTGAGCGGTCTTCCTTGTCCGCCATCTTCAAGACCAGAGTTTCATGTGATGATTTAAGTGTTTGGAATGCATCAATCAGCTCATTATGTACTAAGCAGAGTTCATCCGTTTTGGATTCTAAATTGTCAGTGCGTTCACCCAGGTCATTAAGCTCCTTATGAATGTCAGTGGTGATAGATCTAAAGTCTGCTTGGAGGGTAACTCTGAGACTTTGTAACATGGAATGGAGTACCTTACTAGTAGCTGGTGTATCATCAGGGAGCAGTGTCAGAGCATCCTCTTCAGCCTCTCCTGAGAAAGCTGTTGAGTCAGGGTCTCCGGCGCCGCCATCTTGTGGTCCGCGGCCTTTATCTTTTTTCGTCGACCGCGTTATTTCAGCCGCTCGTTGCGGCTTGGAAGGAGCCATGGAGGAGACTGGGGGTATGAGGGAGTCCGAGGAGGCAAAACGGAGGGTCTGTGTGGCAGCTGGTAGCCGTAGGATTAGGCAGTGTGGTGCGGTCCGCTGGAGCTCCGCTTACATGCAGCTGCTCGTAATGGCCGCTAGCTCCGCCCCTTTCTTTTGTTCTTAAGGTACAGGTACCCCGTTGCAGCAAACACAAACACTTGGACTGCATCCATCTTGGAAAAACTCCACCATCCACAAATTGCCTTTTTATACCCCTTCCCCTTATTTTTTAATTCTGCAATTAATTTGGTTACTCAGATCTCTATTTTTTTTCTAGCTCCGTTAAAAATCACGGCCGTAATTGCGCACCATATGACCGCTATCGCGTCTTCCGTGAAAAAAGTGCGTCCAGACGCATGAACGCACTTTTTGACGGTAGACGTGAAAAATGCATTAGTCTGACCCTAGCCTTAAACACACAGAACAGTAGGGGAGAGGACCCTGCTCGAGAGCTCACAATCTAAGAGGAGAGGGGTGATACACTAAGTGACGGTAGCGGGATGCATGTGGGCTGGGTGGGAAAATAAATAAAGAAATGAACAGAGGGGGATTAGGTAGTGAAATGACAGGCTTCTCTAAAGTAATGTGTTTTCAGAGACTTCTTGAAGGACTGGAGAGACTGGGATAGTCTAATGTTGCAGGGTAGGGAATTCCAAAGAAAGGGGGCAGCTCGGGAGAAGTCTTGAAGGCGGGAGTTGGGGACGCGGGTACGTGAAGCTGATAGCATCAGATTGTTGGCAGAGTGAAGTGGTCGGGATGGGACGATCTACTAAACTCACAGACACAGTCCCCTCCCTGAGCCCTCCTACCTAGACACAGGGTCGCAGCTGTTTGTTTTTAGCCCCTTAAAGATGGGTGGGCTATTGGAATTGGAGGCCATATATACTTCAAGTCTTCTTGTCAAAATGGCTTCATATGCCCATCTATGATTGTAGAGGTTTAGAAAAGCAACCAGCAATACATTAGTTCTTTAATACTGTCTAATATTGACGGACATATATACATTTACATCTCTAGTTTATAGATATTCAATCACAATCTTCCTTGTTGTTTTTTGCCTAATTAAGCATATGGTTCTGGCGCAAAAATCTTGGCAGTACCATCAATACTATTGTACCAAAAATACTTCATAGATCTTATTGTGGTTTATAGGGTACTCCACCCTGCAGAATTTATTGGATTACACATATATACATTAAGTATACATATTAGAGTATACTAAAGATTCTTTGCTGCTCTCATATATTTTTATATGTTCTTTAGGCTTCCTAAGTATATATGAACCTCCTCCTTTCATTTCATATATATATAATTCAGCACTATCTGAGTCTTTAGGAGAACTCTGGGGTTTGAGACACGTTATATATATGTAGAGAGGTCCTAATATATTGAACATGTTTTATCATTTATGTGTTTGTCCCTAGTGATCACTTTGTGTCCAGTTTTTTTAAATCATTGGCTTTTATGCCCTAATAAAGTTTTCATTGTTTAAATCTTATCACCAACACTCTGTGGTAAGTTTGACTTGTTCAAACAGACCAGCTTTGTCCAATCCTCAACGCAGGTCCTTCTAATTTGCCGAGGTTTATTCTGCCAAAGAGGTCTATTGTTCTGTTTAGGATATCGATTTAGTATCCCACCGCCTTATCCACCGGACGAGGTGGACTTTTGGAAGGATTATGCCCCGAAGCAATCCTCTAATTGCAGTATCCTTGAGCCAGGGCAATACTCAGGGAGGGAGCTTGTACCCTTGACGTGAGGAGTGTCGGCAGACGGGTGGCCCCAAACAGCCCTGTAGTAGATCGGTGTTATACTTATCTACCACTAGAGGGCATAGTTGTTTGTGTTACCTGTTTTCTGTTAATGTAAATATGTTCCTGGGTCAGGGGTTGTGGTTGTCAGTTTCCTGAGGGGGAGAGCGGTGTCTGTACCAGCGAATAAGTAATTCATCCACAACCTGTCTCTGCATCAGTCATATGAAGATATTACATAATTGGCGACAAGGATAAACCAGTGTGTACTGAGAGACTGTTATGTGAAGGTTCAGAGTCTGCATAGCAGCGGACGACAAGCTAAACAAAAAAAAAAAAAGAAACTGCAGGAAAAGAAGTCGGTTGCTGAGACAGGATGGCACTGGTGGGTCAGGTGAACCCCTTTGATTGTGAGTTGCAGTCATGGGAGGAATCAGGGCCGGCGCTGCCACTAGGCGAGCTAGGCAGCCGCCTAGAGCGCAGTGCCAGCCTAGGCGCAGCCGGGCCCTACCGCCGAAGAAATCATTGTGTCTGCGCGGCGCTGCAGCTCTCCCGATGCCGTCTGATATTTTCGGGCATGGACACACAGCACAGCCAGCACGTCTCTCTGCAGCCTGGGAGCCAGCGCTTCCGGACAAGCAGAGGCTGGTGATTTATGCTGCTGAGGGGAGGGGCGCAAAATCACCCACAGCTCGCTGGCTGCCACCGGGATCCCCTCTGCGCTCCCTCCCACGGCTCCCAGCCCCTGCTCTGCAAATGGTCCCGAGAGTCTCACATCAGGCAGGTTTTCTGTCCCCTTAGAAACCCCCCCAATGCCATTAACCCCTGCAGCTGCAGAAAGCAGACATAAAGCTTTCATTTGCACAGTGCAGTCTACAATCGAGCACAGACTGCACTGTGCAAATGAAAGCTTTAAGTCTGCTTTCTGCAGCTGCAGGGGTTAATGGAAGGGGGGGGTCTAGGGGGACAGAAAACCTGCCTGAAATCCCCTCCGATGGGAGACTCTGCCGGGACCATTTGCAGAGCAGGGAGCCTGGCTGCTTCTTAGACGCTGCTGTCCCACCCCCGATCCTCTGTGGCCAGCAGTGTGTGCAGGGCAGCCCTTAACCCTCTGTGTCAGAAGGAGAAAAAAAATCAGTGAACTGGCCCCAACATCAGCAGTGTCTCATCACAGGCAGCTGTATGTTACTGTCGGCAAAAGGCGGTCTGCCTTTTTAAAATTAATTGCTGACAGCGGCCAAAGATCCGCACATTAACAAGTGAATCCTATTAGTAATAAAAATTATTTGCTATTATTTTTTTGTCCTGCTAATTTAGTTGAAGCTGTGCAGAACACCAACTCAGAGCGTTACTTAAACAAAATAGCCCTTTTTTTTATTAGACTTTTATTTATTTTTATTCATTTTTAAATTAATAAGATGCTTAACTTTACCATTTTATAATTTAATATAAATACACAAAATTCTACAAAATAAATTTGAAGAAATAAATCTGTTTTGGTATCGGTTTTGTTAAAGAAATGTCATTTCGGTGCATCACTCACTAGATATATATATATCCATGTGTGCTGGGGCAATATAGACCATGTGGTGGGGCAATATATACCTGTGTGTGCTGGGGTCAATATATATCCATGTGTGCTGGGGGCAATATATACCCATGTATGCTGGGGCAATATATACCCATGTGAGCTGGGGCAGTAATGTGCGGTGTTTATGAGGGTATCACAGAGCTCCACAGTAATGTGCAGTGTTTATGACTGTGTCACAGAGCTCCACAGTAATGTTCAGTGTTTATGAGGGTATCAGAGCTCCGCAGTAATGTGCAGTGTTTTTTTGGGGGGACGCAAGTAGCTGGTCTTGCCTAGGGCGCAAAATAGTCTAGCACCGGCCCTGGGAGGAATACATAGAAATGTTGGACTATTTTTTTCAAGCAAATGAGATTACTAATGCCAGCCAGAAGAAAGCTGTGTTATTAAGTGGAGTCGGTGCGTCCACATATAGTTTGCTGAGAAGTTTGCTGTGTCCTGCGACGCCAGCTGAGAAAACATATCAGGAACTTGTCATTGTGCTCAAGGCCCAATAGAATTCAAAGCCAAGTGAGATTGTGCAGAGATACAAGTTTAATTCACGCACGCGGAAAACTGACGAGACAGTGGCTGAGTTTGTGGCGGAGTTGAAAAAGTTAGCACAACACTGTGAGTATGGGCCTACTCTTCAACAAATGCTTCGTGACTGGCCGGTGTGTGGCGTAAATGACAACAGAATGCAGAGAAGGCTGTTGTCGAAAATGGATTTGACCTTTGAAAATGCCCTTAATATACAGTTGTGTTCAAAATTATTCAACCCCCAATGCTGTAAAGGGTTTTAGGGAATTTAGTGTACATTTGTAATTGTATTCAGAATGAAATCCTACAAGGACTTTTTAAAGAACCATATGCAACTAAAATGACATCAATTGGTTTTGTAATACAGTAGTAAATGTTTCTTTTGTGAATTCTTCATTGACACAATTATTTAACCCCTTAAAGACTACCACTCTGAAGAACAGAGGTTCATTCAAGTGTTTTCAATCAGGTATTGAAAACACCTGTGGATGTCACGGAGCAGCAATAAAGCATAATAAGCACCAATTAGGCAGCTTTAAAATGACTGTGATACTCAGCTCCTTCTAGACATTTACTGGTGTGGATACAAACATGGTGAAGTCAAGAGAATGGTCCAGGAAGACAAGAGAAGAGGTGATTACTCTTCACAGGAAGGGCAATGGCTATAAGAAGATTGCAAAGATGTTAAACATACCAAGAGAGACCATAGGAAGCATCATTCGCAAATTCAAGGCAAAGGGCACTGTTGAAACGCTACCTGGTCATGGCAGAAAGAAAATGCTGACTTCGACTGCTGTGCGCTACCTGAAGCGTAGAGTGGAGAAAAGTCCCCGTGCGACTGCTGAGGAACTGAGAAAAGATTTGTCAGATGTGGGTACTGAAGTTTCAGCTCAGACAATACGGCGCACACTGCGTAATGAAGGCCTCCATGCCAGAACTCCCAGGCGCACCCCCTTGCTGTCTCCAAAGAATAAGAAGAGTCGACTGCAGTATGCCAAAAGTCATGTGGACAAACCACAGAAGTTTTGGGATAGTGTTCTGTGGACTGATGAAACAAAATTAGAACTGTTTGGGCCGATGGATCAACGCTATGTCTGGAGGAGGAAGATCAAGGCCTATGAAAAAAAGAACACTTTGCCTACTGTGAAGCATGGCGGGGGTCAATCATGCTTTGGGGCTGTTTTGCTTCTGCAGGTACAGGGAAGCTTCAGCGTGTGCAAGGTACCATGAATTCTCTTCAGTACCAGGAGATATTGGATGACAATGTGATGCAGTCCGTCACAAACCTGAGGCTTGGGAGACGTTGGACCTTTCAACAGGACAATGATCCCAAGCATACCTCCAAGTCCACTAGAGCATGGTTGCAGATTAAAGGCTGGAACATTTTGGAGTGGCCATCGCAGTCACCTGACTTAAATCCGATTGAGAACCTCTGGTGGGACCTAAAGAAAGCAGTTGCAGTGCGCAAGCCTAAGAATGTGACTGAACTGGAGGCTTTTGCCCATGACGAATGGGCGAAGATACCCGTAGATCGCTGCAAGACACTTGTGTCAAGCTATGCTTCACGTTTAAAAGCTGTTATGACTGTAAAAGGATGTTGTACTAAGTACTAAGATTGAATGTCACTTGGGGGTTGAATAAAACTGATAATGATGTGAGCACAGAAAAGACATTTGTGGATATTTCATTATAAATGTTATGTTATATTTGTCTGACCTACACATGCCTCTTTGATTTAATTGTAAGCAAGATGACTGAATGATCAAAATCAATGTCAAACTGGCCAAAACACTCAATTTCAGTGGGGGTTGAATAATTTTGAACACAACTGTATATATATTTGCCCCCAACTCATGGATATATTTGCCCCCAGATCACATGTGGATATATTTTCCCCCAGACCTTGTAGGATTTCATTCTGAATACAATTACAAATGTACACTAAATTCCCTAAAACCCTTTACAGCATTGGGGGTTGAATTATTTTGAACACAACTGTATATATCCATGAGCTGGGGGCAAATATATCCATGAGCTGGGGGCAAATATATCCACATGTGATGTGGGGGCAAACATATTCATGAGTTGGGGGCAAATATATATATATATATATATCCATGAGCTGGGGGCAAATATAGCCATGAGTTGGGGGCAAATATATCCACATGTGAGCTGGGGGCAAATATATCCATGAGTTGGGGGCAAATATATCCACATGTGAGCTGGGGGCAAATATATCCACATGTGATCTGGGGGCAAATATATCCATGAGTTGGGGGCAAATATATCCATGCGCTGGGGGACGAAAATGGACGAAAATGCGCATCGTATGACAGCTATCGCGTATTCCATGAAAAAATGCGTCCATTCGTTCTAACGCACTTTTTCATGGACAACGCGAAAAATGCGTTCAGCACCGGGTCGCACTTCGGTGTCTTGCGTCTTGGATGGCGGCTCCACCCCCGGGTCCCCCCTCACTGCCTGACGTCCTCACGCATAGCGTGATGACATCAGATAGCCGGGGAACCCCTAGCTGCCCAGAATCCCCTGGTGGAGATAGGGGGTTCTCCAGAACCGTGGCAGCTAGGAGGTCAAGGAGGGTGTCAATCGAAAGGCCTAAGCATGGCCTTTCGAATGATACCCAACATGACCAGGTATAAAGTAAAAAAAAAAACATCCATTTTTTTTGTATGTTATTTTTATTAATGCAGCAATATTGTTCACATTTCAATTTTTTTTTGAGAAAGGATTTTACCAGGAAGGATACATTGAGATTTCTCTCGTTTTCAAGTATGTCTTGGGTGACGAGTATGTACCGTTAGGTGTCTTGCCAAGGACACTTACTGGAGAGGTTGCTCGCTGGAATCGAACCCATGACTCCACAGGCTCTCTCCATGCAGATTTATAATGTGAACAATGATGCTGCACTAATGATTTTTTTCTATGGTGTGCGTTTGCTAAAAATCACATAATTCCCCCCAAAAAATTGAATAAGTCCCCATTTCTAATTTTTATACAAGCGCACCCCATAGAAAATATAACCGCAAATGTTCATGTGATAAAAGGTGAAAAAAAAAACACTTTACACGCTGCAGATGATTAAAAATTTAAGTTTTATTGCATTTTTTGTTATAATATACAGCCAGAACATGACGTATACATATAAAAATGATATATTATGAATCTGCCGAGTCTGCCGGAAAGAACGATATATAATATGTCTGGGTCGTATAATAAAATGTGGCTTCAAATCGCGTTTAAACATGATGAGCGAAAGCGGTAGAAATTAGCTCAGCACACAGCGGTGAAATGCCTCAGCAGTGAAAGGGTTAAAGGAACAGTGAGTTTTCCATAAAATAAGGGTTAAAAATAAAAACGAAAAATTCCTTCAAATATCGTGCGTAGGAGGTCCCCATAACCTGCCCGTGAAGTGGCGGATTTCTAGGATGTATGGAAACATCGCCATCCCAGACCCACACACGACACCTAGCACTCCCAGTCTTCATACAATGTATCAAATTCATGAGACCGGACTAATTAGAAGCACATGTTATTTACAAATACTAATTAAACACCTGTTGTTTACACCGTTTGAGAGCACAGGTCATTTAGAGGCGAGAATCTTTGCACCTAGACATTAGTTTTTGATTCAATATCTAATAAACCATTGCTTATAATATTCTGCAGTAAAGAGTCGCTTTATTTCTAGATTTTTTAGTATTTTTTAAGCATTTTTTATACTTTTTTTAAAAAAAAAAAATTCCAACTCGAACCGAACACGCCAAAAAGTAAGAAGTTCGCGAACTTGCGAACTGCAAAAGTTCGAATCGAACTCCGAACTGATCGAACCGAACAGCTCATCCCTAACCTTGTGCCAAGTAAATCGAAATTCTCCCCAGTGTGCACCTTAACATCCTTGAGGTACCAAGCCTCCCATGGAGAAGAATTCACATTGATTATGCTGGCCCATGGATGGGCAAGATGTTTTTGATTTTGGTGGATGCTTACTCTAAATGGATAGAGGTGTACATAAATCCATTTCCGCAGTAACTGTTCAATGTCTCAGACATAGGTTTAGTCAACATGGAATACCCGAAATGGTGGTATCAGACAAAGGCAGCAGTTTTACAAGTATGGAGTTTCAAGAGTTTATGGCTCGAAATGGTATTAAACACCGTAACCACAGCACCTTACCATGCAGCGTCCAATGGACTGGCAGAAAGGGCGGTGCAGACATTTAAAGGCCTGATGAAAAAAAGCTCAGGAGATTACATTGAGGTCAGGCTGGCTAGAGCGTTGTTTAGTTACAGGATAACTCCTCAGTCGACTTCTGGAAAATCGCCTGCAGAACTGTTGTGTGGAAGAAAATTGTGTTCCACCTTGGACCGAATACATCCAAATTTTAAAGGTCAGATGCAGGAAAAACAGTTGAAGCAAAAGCTTTATCATGATCAACATGCTAAGGAGAGACATCTAATGGAAGGAGACATACAGGGTTATTCAGAGAGCGTGAAAAGCAGGAGAATGACTGGAGAATGAAAAATTCTAGGTCAAAATAGCCAAACCAGAAAAATTCTCCCTTTCATCTCACTTTCCAAATCGGCTATTTTGACCTAGAATTTTTCATTCTCCAGTCATTCTCCTGCTTTTCATGCTCTCTGAATAACCCTGATAGTTTACACTAGACATTTTGGTGTGGGACCTGCCTGGATTCCGGGGACAGTTCAGGAAAAGACAGGACCTGTGCCATGCACAGTCGCACTTGGAAATGGCCAGATTGTGCGTCGTCATATTGACCAGGTGAGAACTAGACATAATTGTATCTCCGGGGACACTGTCGGGTTTGGAGAACCAATTAATGCCAGATAGGGTGCGGCTGGCACCCCCTTCTGATGACGTTCTTGCAGAAGATGGTAATGGGGTGCAGACAGGGGGAGAGCTTCCAACGGAACAGTTGTCGGAGTCTACAGGTGTGGAGGAGCAGCAAGAGTTTAGGAGATCCACCAGACCGAAAAAAGCACCAACGTTCCTGCAGGATTATGCTTAGCTTAGTAGTGAGTTCCCCAGCCACAGGACAAGAATGCGTCCTGGAATTCACTGGGACGGAGGTAGTCTACCCGAAGTCCTGAGTTTTGTAGGAGTTTCTGTGTGCATATGGACACGTGAACTGCATTTTTGCAACTAGTGTTATCAGAGGGAAGGGGATGTAGTAGATCGGTGTTATACTTATCTACCAATAGAGGGCATAGTTGTTTGTGTTACCGTTTTTTTGTTAATGTAAATATGTTTCCAGGTCAGGGGTTGTGGTTATTATTATTATTATTATTCTTCTTTATTTATAAAGCGCCAGCATATTCCGCAGCGCTGTACAATAAGCACAGTATAGACAGGGTACAATACATTGAACAACATTTGACAAACAGTACAGGAGGAGATGAGGGCCTATTCCCGTAGGAACTCACAATCTGGAAGGGTTGGGGTTGGAAACAGGAGGAGAGGACTGTAAGGTGAGAGTGATTGAAGGTTGCGTCAGTGAGTTGGGTGTAGGCTTCCCTAATAGGAACGTTTTAAGGAGCGTTTGAAGGAAGAGAAGTTAGGGGAAAGTCTGACAGTACAAGGGAGAGCGTTCCAGAGAACGGTGTTGTCAGTTTCCTGAGTGGGAGAGCTGTGTCTGTACCAGCGAATAAAGAGAATAAGTAACTCATCCACAACCTGTCTCTGCATCAGTCATATGAAGATATTACAGCCCGTAAGGTGGAATAAGAGGAGCTCGCAGTTCTCTGATAAGGCAAAGTGTGCATTCACAATATCAGAGAGCTGTGAGCTCCACTTATTCTGCCTTATGGGCTGTTTGTGTTCACCTGTCTGCCGACACTCCTCACGTCAAGGGTACGAGCTCCCTCCCGGAGTACTGACTTATCCATTCATTACTGGCAAACTGTTGGGCCTGGGTTGACGTGTAAGCCTTTTCTGTATGGCTTACACTATTGGGGTAAAAGGAAGCCCTGTACCTATTCTCATTTTATTTCTCTCTGCCCAATTAGGTTTTTAAAAATTTGGGTCAAAATATTCACCTTTTCTCCCTCTGACGAAGCTCCTCCCCTTCAGTTCAGGGATACTTAAATGCAGAATTCCCTGCAGCTGTTATTTTTACACAATTTGCAGATTACATTGTGTACACGGCGAAGATTGGACATCGCTCGGTAATGGCGCACTATTGTGTTCAAGTTCTGTAACGCCTGCACAGAATGACAGATTGGTGCTGATTGCGCGTGCGCAACACTAATGCATTGGCTCCTGTATCCTACAACGCTTCCTATTGTGACGATGTCAGCATGTAGATCGTACGGACATTATCAGTGACTGATTTGGTGACCAGAGGGCAAAATATTAAAATCCTGCCTTCCTGGTGATGCTTCTGTGGGCGACAAAACTCTTCTGCGTCACACAATGATTTTGGAAAAATGGGACAAGAAGATGGGGTGCACTCAATGCAGCCCGATCACTTTAAAAAGTTGAAGTGGTCAGGGTGAGTAGAGCGTCCCTTTAAAGTGAGAGAGACAATGAGGTGATATGGAGGGAGGGAGACAAAAGGGGTACACGGGGAGCGACGGTGCAGACATTACAGGTTTCAGAGTGATCCCTGGCTGCTTTTTTGGGAAGAGGAATCTGCTCAGCTTCACAGAAGAATATGGGGAAAACAGTGACCACATTAAACAGCTGAAGTGGTCAGGGTGTATAGAGCGTCCCCTTAAGAAAAGGAAGCTCCAATGTAAGGGTTAATGAGTTTTCTCTCGGTTGTAATGTCCGTAATCGTGAAAATAAAAAGAGAGAATAACATTATAGGCCTGTATAAATTTATTTTTCAGTCTATAGAAACAATTCAGGATGGAAGGGGTTAAGTTTATCCTTTGTTCTAAAACCAAACCCACATTCATGGCACGAAACGGTCTTTGCTCCCGGTGAGTTATTGCGTCGATACACAGGTTTGATTTAGGCTGGGGTCGGACGAACGCAGTGCGAACGTGCGTTTAGCCGCACTTAATTACGGCCGTGGTAGCAGCAAATGACGTCCAATGCAGGCCCACACACGAAGTACGGCCGCAAGAAAGTTCGGCAGCGCAATGCAAGCGGAAAACGAATGCATTTTTGCAAGTACGTCGAACCACTAGTACTGACGTACAGAGTGCGCTGCGTCCGCATAGCGGCATGATTAGGAGACGTCCGACGCTCCTCATGTCCGGCCTACATAATGTCCAAACACCCAAAGTTTCCTGGTTGGGATCCGTAAAAAAATCACGCCGAAATTGCGCATCGTATAACCGCTATCGCGTCTTCCGTGAAAAACTACATTCGGACACAGAGACTCACTTTTTGACGATAGACGTGAAAATGCGTTCGTCTGACCCTAGCCTTAGAGGTAAATGATTTTCACGTTGTTTCTTTTCGGGGCGAGTTTATTCAAGTCTAAAAGCGCATTGAGGTTCTGCAAAGGTATCTCCCACATTCAGCACATACTGATCATGTAGGACCTCACATGGAAAAAATGTCTACCATTGGGTCTGACACATTTCACTCTCAGGACAAACAAACTGCTTATCAGCTGTGTGGATACTTGTGTCTCTTAGGAACTGCCTTTACTTTAAAACATTTCCCACATTCAGGACATGCAAAGGGTTTCTCTCATGAATGATACCATGAAATGAGCTTAAATATACATATCTCTACCAATTTATCTCCTGTATGAATGTTCTCATGTATATCATGTAATGTAACAATCTATTGCTATAGAACATCTTCCCCCAATCAGATCATTCCAAGACAGCTTCTCTCCCATATAAACTGTATTGTACAGAAACACTCTACTTTGTTAATCCACATAACTGCTTTAAAACGAATGTGTGAATGTGTGAGTCCTCTCATGGACTTTAAGAGAGTCCTTTCTTCCGAAACATTTCCCACATTCAGAGCATGCAAACGGCTTCTCTCCTGTATGAATTCTTTCATGTACAGTAAGTTCACGCTTTGATTTAAACCATTTCCCACATTCAGAACAAGCAAACGGCTTCTCTTCTGTATGAACTCTTCCATGTACAGTAAGCTCATTCTTTGCTGTAAAACACTTCTCACATTCAGAACATGCAAACGGCTTCACTCCTGTATGAATTCTCTCATGTTCAGCAAGATCACCCGTTGTTTTAAAACATTTCTCACATTCAGAACATGCAAACGGCTTCTCTCCTGTATGAATTCTCTCATGTCCAGTAAGAAAACGTTTTGTTCTAAAACATTTCTCACATTCAGAACATGCAAATGGCCTCTCTCCTGTATGAATTCTCTCATGATCAGTAAGCTCACCTTTTCTTCTGAAACATTTCTCACATTCAGAACATGCAAACGGCTTCACTCCTGTATGAATTCTTTCATGTACAGTAAGTTCACCCTTTGATTTAAACCATTTCCCACATTCAGAACAAGCAAACGGCTTCTCTTCTGTATGAACTCTTCCATGTACAGTAAGATCACTCTTTGATCTAAAACATTTTCCACATTCAGAACAAGAATATGGCTTCTCTCCTGTATGAATTCTCTCATGTATAATAAGCTCAAACTTCGTTCTAAAACATTTCCCACATTCAGAACATGCACACGGCATCTCTCCTGTATGAATTCTAACATGTACAGTAAGCTCATCCTTTCTTCTAAAACATTTCTCACATTCAGAACACGCAAACAGCTTCTCTCCTGTATGAATTCTCTCATGAACAGTAAGCTTATCCTTTCTTCTAAAACATTTCTCACATTCAGAACATACAAACGGCTTCTCTTCTGTATGAATTCTCTCATGTCTAGTAAGAGCACTTTTTGTTCCAAAACATTTCTCACATTCAGAACATGCAAACGGCTTCTCTCCTGTATGACATCGCTCATGTTCAGTAAGCTCACCCTTTCTTCTAAAACATTTCTCACATTCAGAACATGCAAACAGCTTCATTCCTGTATGAATTCTCTCATGTTTAGTAATATCACCCGTTGTTTCAAAATATTTCTCACTTTCAGAACATGCAAACGGCTTCACTCCTGTATGAATTCTCTCATGTATAGTAAGAACACTTTTTGTTCTAAAACATTTCTCACATTCAGAACATGCAAACGGCTTCTCTCCTGTATGAATTCTCTCATGTTCAGTAAGCTCATCCTTTCTTCTAAAACACTTCTCACATTCAGAACATGCAAACGGCTTCACTCCTGTATGAATTCTCTCATGTTCAGTAAGATGACCCGTTGTTTTAAAACATTTCTCACATTCAGAACATGCAAACGGCCTCTCTCCTGTATGAATTCTCTCATGTACAGTAAGCTCATTCTTTCCTGTAAAACACATATCACATTCAGAACATGCAAACGGCCTCTCTCCTGTATGAATTCTCTCATGTACAGTAAGCTCAGTCTTTCTTCTAAAACACTTCTCACATTCAGAACATACAAATGGCTTCACTCCTGTATGAAATCTCTCATGTACAGTAAGCGCAGCCTTTCTTCTAAAACACTTCTCACATTCAGAACATGCAAACGGCTTCACTCCTGTATGAATTCTCTCATGTACAGTAAGCTCAGCCTTTCTTCTAAAACACTTCTCACATTCAGAACATACAAATGGCTTCTCTCCTGTATGAATTCTCTCATGTTCAGTAAGCGCACCCTTTCTTCTGAAACATTTCTCACATTCAGAACATGCAAACGGCTTCACTCCTGTATGAATTCTCTCATGTTCAGTAAGATCACTCATTGTTTTAAAACACTTCTCACATTCAGAACATACAAACGGCTTCTCTCCTGTATGAATTCTCTCATGTACAGTAAAATTAGCCTTTGATGTAAAACATTTCTCACATTCAGAACATGCAAACAGCTTCTCTCCTATGTGAACTCTCCTGTGTTTACAAAGCTTTGCATTTGTGCTTAAACATTTCTCACTTTCAGGGCACAGAAATGTCCCAGATGACAGCCCTGGATTCTCTGGCTCCTTTGAATTCCCTGAGGAGTGCAAAGCTTCATCTTTGGTCATTATTTTTTCATGCTTTACTGACAGAGGCTTCATGATGTTTTCTTCAATCAATGCCACTGGTTCTTCAAAAGCAATTCCTGAAGACATTTTAGGACTTTTCTGTACTCCTGGGGGGGGGGGGATACAATAATTGACTGACACCAAAACAAATTCAGCAATGTCAAAACTCCCTTTATGCTGGCACGGGTTGCCAGGAATGAATTTATGATTAAAACTAAACATTTCTTGAAGCCGGAGTCCCCCTTACTCCATGCTAAAATTGTACAATTAGTCTTGCAGACATATAGTATTGAGATTTTAACCTACAGAAGGGGAATTTTCTGTCTAGAGAGGTTGCTCTGATTTAGAAGACAGTATAAAGATTGATGGGAAAAAAAACCAGGATATATTTAATATGCAATAACACCCGATCTTACAATCCGCATATATTAAATGTAAATCATATAGCGCTGCACAAAATACCTTTTCTTGGTTATCAATGATAAACTCCACAGGAACAAAATACTTTTCTATCAACAGAACCAAATGAATGTTTCTTTAAATCTGCAAAATATAAAACAACACAGAGGGTTATTCACAGGTGCTTTTAATTTCGCCAACAATTCAGCGCACTCACTAATTGACGAAAAGTGACGAATTGGCCTCGGCAAATTTCATTGAACTGGAAAAAAAATAAATAAAAGGAAGTGTCCTATTCTCCAAATAAGAGCTTAAAGCAATAAAAATGTAAAAAATGTGTCAAATAATAAAAGGTCCTGTTAGAAAATAAAAAAAGGTTTATATAAAAATACCTTTTAATAATTTTTTTTAACGTAAAAACAATAAATGGTCATTAACCCTTTCACTGTGGATCACATGTGGGGGACATCCTGGAAATTGCATGCTATCTACGGATGATGTCTTCCACATGTCATGGGGTCTCTGCAGTGTAAGGGGAGATTTCAGCCTCTCGGGACGGAGTCATGGGGTGGTCTGACATTCTTGAAATCAAGCCGTCCCATCAGACCTCTTCTGGTATAATTAGGTCATCGTGATGTCAGCTTCAAGTGTGCACCTGGCAGAGTGCTTGAAGGGAAGGGGGGGACCTTTAGACCCCTCTCTCCCCTGATCAGTAAGGCCCAGGAAAAAAAAAAACAGGCATCGCTGGAAAGGTCACAGTCTGACCTTCCGAGCAATGCCTTTTATAACCCTTTACTGGCCAGTCCTGCCATCTGGCACGGATTGGACGATCTGTGCTGGATTACAGACTCCTCCCGGGAGGTGGCTGACATCTTGAATGCCAGGCCAGCCTCTAGGCCTCCCCATGCCCACTGACGTCAACCCGCTTGGGCACGATAACATCAGCAAGGGAATTAACCCCTAGCTGCAGACAAATTTCCCTATGGAAATTCCTATGGTGGACAAAGTGGGTTCCTTTCAACCCCGCTATCTCCCGATCGGTGGCAGCTAGAGGATCATGATTTCTCGCAATGAAAATTTTTTTTTCATCAGTTTTAGCTAAATTCGTGTATTTTCTCACCAAAATACAGTAACACAGAGCTTGACAAATCCCATGCGCCAGGGCACCATGGCGACTAGAAATGTTGTCCTGGGGCCTGGGTGTTTAGATTCCAATCCCCCCAATGGACACCTGACACTAATGATGCCCCTGATACCTATACCGGAAGCCAGCACTGGGCTGGCTTGCCAGGTGCTATGTAAGGGCTGGGGAGGCTGGCAAAATGCACAAAAGCTAGGAGCCCAGTTTTCTTCAGACTAACAAAGCATTAATTTCAACAACTAAAGATATACTGATACCACTTTTTACATAATGGGTACAAATACAAAAATTGTGTAGTGTGTATGAGCGTATCACAGAGCTCCACAGCAATAAAACACACAGTAATGTGCAGTCTGTATGAGCGTTTAACAGCTCCACAGATATTAAACTGACAGTAATGTGCAGTGTGTGCAGTGTACACACCCTGACCGCACACAGACACCAAACCTCAGCTATATGTATACCCAGACCCCAGATGCATGTATAACCAGACACACCAGATCCATGTATACCTAGACACACCAGACCTCAGATACATGTATACCCAGAAACACACGACTCCAGATGCATTTATAACCAGACACGCCAGACCTCAGATGCATTTATACCCAGACAAGCCAGACCACAGATGCATGTATACCCAGACACACTGTTAGGACCCGGCGGCCGACCCGAGGGTTGCGTCCTCCTCGCGGTCCCTCCTGGCGTCCTATGCGCGCGGGTCGTCGCCGCTTCCGGGTATGAGGTTTCCCAGCGGCATGACGTCATCACGCCTCCACCGTGGTGCCTCCTGTGTCATGTGATTCTGTTGGCCAATCGGGAGGCAGGGCGCCTGATTTAAACCTGCTTTTTGCTTTTCTCTGCGCCCTTTCGTGGTTTTAGCTTGCTATACCCTTTGGTGCTGTATTCTGATGCTCTTATTTGACTTACTGTGCATGACCTGGCTTTTGGCAACCGACTCTGAGTATCTCCGTATCCCTCTGACCCGGCTTATGTGTTTGACGCTGCATTTGGTTTTTCCCTGAGTACTGAGCTGTTTTACTACTCGCTATCACTTAACCCAGCCACCACAAGGACTGGTATTGTGATTAGAATTCGAGGTCTTTCCGGTTAACCTGTGTATCTACCTAGCTTACCCTTCGACGTACGTGTACTAGCTTGACGTACACTCTCTGGTACTCCGTACTGTCCTGTTTCTATACCAGCCACCCTAAGGACTGGTTTCTATCCTCCTTGCCTACGTCCCTGCCTTATAGGTTCACTTCTAGCTACTGCGTAACCCAGCCGACTATAAGGACTGGTATCGCATTTAGGGTTCCTACCTCCTGTTTCGCCTTGGGGCTGACCGTAGCTGCCTACGGGTACGTGTGTCCGCCTGACATCACGAAAGGGCCATGGACCTTGCAGGGACCGCTCAGCAACTCTCTGGCTTGGAAAGCCGTTTGGAGGATCAAGATCATCGTCTTGATCAGTTCGCCCAGGCCCTCCAAACCCTGCTTAACCGCACTGCCCCTACCCAGGTAGAGGTTTCCCCTCCAGTCAAGCCGCCTCCTTCCGAACCATTTTCTGTGCCTACTTCGTATCCTAACTTGCTACCTCCGGTACGTTACGGAGGTGATCCTAACGCTTGTAGAGGTTTTTTAAATCAGATCTCTATCCACTTTGAATTAACCCCGTGGTCTTACCCTACTGATCGTGCCAAGATCGCCTTTGTTATCAACCATCTTACCGATAAAGCGCTATGTTGGGCTAACCCTCTCTGGGACACCGATAAACCTATTGTGTATAATTATCGTGAATTTATGTCGGCCTTTCGTAGAGTGTTTGACCCTCCGGGGCGTAAAACCAATGCTGCCAAGTCCTTGTTGCGCTTACGTCAGGGTACGAGATCCCTGGGTGATTATGCACTAGAGTTCAGGTCTTTGGCCTCAGAATTAAACTGGAATAATGAGGCTTTAGTAGCCGTGTTTTCTGAGGGGTTAAACGATGAACTTCAGGACGAAATAGCAGCCAGAGATCTCCCAGAAGAGCTAGAGGATTTAATAACCTACCTGTCTTTCATAGATGAACGTCTTCGCCATCGTAGACATACCAAAGAGAGGTCGAAAAAAACACTTCTTAGGACGCCTCCCCGGTTTTCTGTACCTTTGCTTCCCGAGTCACACCCTCCCGCCGAACCTATGCAATTAGATAGCACCAAACTTCCAGACAGTGAGAAACAACGCCGGAGGCGTGAGGGTTTATGTCTGTATTGTGGATTGGTGGGTCACTTACTGAAGGGTTGTCCCAAGCGCCCGCAGGGTCCATCGGGAAACTCTCGTGCCTAAGTGCCTTTAGGGGACAGCTCTTGGGTACTTTTCCTTCGTCCCCCAAACTGGAAAATAGACTCCGGGTTCCGGTTACTCTATCCTGGGAGAGTTCCCGTAACCCGGTTAATCTTTATGCATTAGTCGACTCCGGTGCTGCCGATAATTTTATCGATTTGGGTTTTGCCCAGAAACATGCTATACCCCTTGTGGAAAAGAAAACACCATTACTCGTACAAGCCATTGACGGTAGACCTCTTGAAACCCCTTTTGTCTTGTTTGAAACTCAGAACATTTCTGTGGGGATAGGGTTATGTCATAAAGAAGAGATGTTTTTTCATGCCATTACTTCGCCTTCCTATCCTGTCGTACTTGGTTACCCCTGGTTAACCCGTCATAACCCTGTCA
Source organism: Leptobrachium leishanense (assembly GCA_009667805.1). Lineage (NCBI taxonomy): Eukaryota > Metazoa > Chordata > Amphibia > Anura > Megophryidae > Leptobrachium > Leptobrachium leishanense. The sequence continues at coordinate 143,717,952 of CM019068.1, read as the reverse complement.
TTGATTGGCGAGCCCGTCAGATTGCCAAGTGGGATAACGATTGTTTGCTCTCTTGCATTCAGATTCCCTTGTCCATCAACACCCTTAACGTACCCACGTCTCCACCTCTCTCTACGATTATTCCCCCTCCATATGCTGATTTGGCTCCTGTGTTCGATAAAAGAGAGGCCGACAAATTACCCCCGCATCGTCCCTACGACTGCGCCATTGACCTTCTCCCAGGTGCCGTTCCTCCCCGAGGGGCAGTTTATCCGTTATCTGAAAAAGAGAATAGGGTACTGGAGGAGTACATTACCGATTCCCTCCAAAAGGGGTTCATCCGCCCCTCGTCTTTCCCAGCCGGAGCGGGTTTCTTTTTTGTTCGGAAAAAGGAGGGGGATCTTAGACCCTGTATCGACTTCCGTGGTTTGAATAAAATAACCGTCAAGAACGCCTATCCCATTCCACTCATCCCTGAGTTGTTCGATCGCCTGAAATTCTCCAAGGTGTTCACTAAATTAGACCTTAGGGGAGCTTACAATCTAATACGCATTAGAGAAGGGGATGAGTGGAAGACTGCCTTCAATACTAGACTCGGCCATTATGAGTACTTGGTTATGCCCTTTGGCTTATGCAACGCCCCTGCGATTTTTCAGGCATTCATTAATGATGTATTAAGAGAGTATACTCCTTGTTTTGTTGTGGTTTATCTTGACGATGTCCTGATACACTCTCCTGACCTGGAAACACACCACCAACATGTACGACTAGTCCTATCCAAGTTATTATCTAACGGTCTGTACTGTAAACTCGAGAAATGCTTGTTTGATGTACAACAAGTACAGTTTTTAGGTTATGTGATCTCCCCTTCTGGTTTCATGATGGATTCCTCGAAACTAGATGCAATCCTTCATTGGCCTCTTCCCAAAGGTCTCAAGGCCATTCAACGATTTATCGGTTTCTCCAATTATTACAGAAGGTTTATTAAAGGGTTTTCGTCGATTATTGCACCCATTACGGCCTTGACCAAAAAGGGTACTGACACTCTGAGTTGGCCTTCCACCGCTGTGGAGGCATTTGAGAAACTAAAGGCCGCCTTTTCCACAGCTCCCATTCTTAATCACCCTGACCCCACCAAACCTTTCATATTAGAAGTAGACGCCTCAGAGTCTGGGGTGGGAGCTGTACTGTCCCAACGTGCTGCGGAGGACCAACCTTTGTTACCCTGCGGGTTCTTCTCTAAAAAGTTATCACCTACTGAGACCCGTTATGACATCGGAGACAGGGAATTGTTGGCTATCATATTGGCTCTGAAAGAGTGGCGCCACCTGTTAGAGGGTTCCAATTGCACATTTTCCATACTAACCGACCATAAGAATTTAACCTATCTATCTGAGGCTAGGAGGTTGAACCCCAGACAAGCCCGATGGGCTCTTTTCCTTACTCGGTTCGATTTTGTCATTTCTTACAGACCCGGGTCTAAAAATGTTAAAGCCGACGCACTATCCAGACAGCACGAGCCCATGTCTACTCAATCCCTAGCACCAGCCCCCATTGTACCTGAGGAAAAAATCCTGGCTTCTCTGAACATCCAAATTGATTCTCCGTTTTGGAAGTCCTTACTATCCAAACAAGCTCTAGCACCTTCGTCTAAACCACCCGATAGATTATTCGTTCCTCCTGAGGAGGTTCTCATAGCCCTAAGATTGTTTCATGAATCGAAGTTTGCCGGCCATTTTGGTATAGAAAAAACTCTATCTCATATTCGTAGGCACCTTTGGTGGCCCACACTTGCTAAAGACGTTAAAGATTTTGTTACTACCTGTCCAGTGTGTACCTGTTCCAAACCCTCCCGGCTAAAACCCACTGGTCTCCTCCAACCACTACCTGTACCTGAACGTCCCTGGTCCCATTTAGCCATGGACTTCTTAGTGGAACTGCCTCCTTCGTCTGGTCATACGGTAATTTTCGTCGTGGTTGACCGCTTTTCTAAAATGGCACATTTTATTCCGTTGAAAAAACTTCCCTCCTCTATCGAGCTGGCACACGTTTTTACTAAAGAAATATTCCGACTACATGGCGTTCCTAACGTGATTGTGTCAGATCGGGGTTCCCAATTTATTTCCAAATTTTGGAGGGGTTTTTGTCAACAATTAGGAGTTCAGCTCTCCTTTTCCTCTGCATATCATCCGCAGACGAACGGATTAGCTGAGAGAACAAATCAGACACTAGAGACGTATTTAAGGTGCTTTATTTCTGATGCTCAGGATAATTGGGTCTCACTATTGCCGTGGGCGGAATTTGCGTACAATAATGCCACATCTCAGTCAACCAAATATTCTCCGTTCGAGATCGTTACTGGTATGCACCCCACTGTGTTTCCGTCTTCCTTTACACATCGAAATATTCCGGTCCTGGAGGACCACCTCCGTGTCCTGCGTTCCATCTGGGAAAAGACCAAGTCGAATCTCGAATCCGTCTCTCTCATCCAGAAGCGTTCTGCTGACCTGAGACGCAGGCCATCACCGGTCTATCATGTGGGGGACAAAGTGTGGCTCAGTACACGACACATTAGGCTAAAGGTTCCGTCCATGAAATTTGCACCCCGATTTATTGGACCCTACAAGATCCTTCGGTGTATTAACCCCGTATCGTATGCCTTGCAATTACCCACGTCCCTTCGTATACCCAATACTTTTCATGTGTCCTTACTTAAACCTCTCCTGTTGTAACGGGGAGCCCCCTATAGGGTGAGGGGGAACCCCCAATCTGCAGAGATGAAGCCTTAAGGACAGGTATACAGCTTCCAGGGAACAAACCAAGATATTAACAGAAACTAGAAAGATCCCTAAGCCCTGACTGAGATCCTTGAAAGATGGTCTCGAAATACTAACTAGGCTAGGTTTGCAAGATGAATAAAACATAAACCAGACAGACAATAAATGCAGGTATACAGTTTCCAGGGAACAAACCAAGATATTAACAGAAACTAGAAAGATCCCTAAGCCCTGACTGAGATCCTTGAAAGGTGGTCTCGAAATACTAACTAGGCTAGGCCTGCAAGACGAACAAAACATAAACCAGACATACGATGAATGCAGGCATACAGATTCCTAAGCACGGTACAGTACAGGGGACAGACAGAAGAGAGATCCAAATACAAGAGCCAAAGGTCATACACGGAATATCATAACTAGAGGGGTCAGACAAGAGAGGGATCCTAAATACATGAGCCAGAGGTCATACACAGCAAATCAAAGTAAACCAGCATACAGGGACTAGGCAAGAAAGACTATCCTGGTCCAAGGATCAAGGGGAATCCTGGTCGTACTTATAGGGCAGAACAGGTCATGTGACCGCAGACCAATTAGCCCAACAGATGGCCTGCAGGCTGAAAACAAAAAAACAAACAGGAATCCCTGCTACCACCAGCAGGGGGCAAGGCCGAGACGTGACATAACCCCCTCCCTTACGGGTGACCTCCTGGGCACCCAAGAAAGAAAACATGGATGGCATGAAAACGGATAAGACCAGTCACCAGTACCCATTGGAATCCCGCTCAGACTCAGAGTAGTCAGTTTGTGCCTGAGCAAGCAAAGCTCTTTCATAAACCCCCAGGTCCTTTCTGCGGATCACTGCACCGTTAGAGGCCCGTACACAACCTTCGGCAACCGGGCTAGAGTCTCGTACCTGAGGGTCCGACGGCATGAGTACCTTGGACCTGGAACGGAGTGAATCTTCCGTCCCAGGTTGTTTACGGTTAGTCCTCTTGCGTCTCCTGGACCGTGATCTAGGAGTTCCGTCCACACTATGGTACATAGAGGTATTAGAGGTACTGCCAGATCCAGTGACGGTAGTCTTGCCCTGAGATTGTATATTACAACCCACAGTGGAACCACTAGACACAGTGGACTTACTGTCTACCCCAGAGACAATGACCTCGCCATTAAACGTGGCCCCGACCGATACAGAACAGGGTGTGTGCATGACAGGTAAACTCTCGGGATATGGGACATCACCAGGACATGGTACAGTTGGCGCCACAACAGTCTTACACCTCTCCCCAGGAGGAGTATATTGTGGATCATCTGAATCAGACTCTTCCAACAGCCCCTTCAGAATGTCAGGGTGTCTCTGGAGCACTACCCAGTGCCTCTCACGCATCCAAAAGCCAGAAGGCGTCCGTATATATTCCGTGGGAACACAATGTGATTGAGGGATCACAATACCCTTCAAACCACCAGCTTGCCGAATTTCCCTGATTACTGTGCAGAGTAAAGCAACCTCGGACTTAGAGGGTGTAGTATCACTGGAACCAGAACAAAGTGTTGAAGTTTCAGAACCAGATTGGCTAGGGTTGATCACCTTTTCTTGTCTTCTCTTAGAGCAAGACATAGACTTTGTGACCACCTCACAAGGCTTGACAATGGTGGGGACAACACTGGACTCACTGTGGGGCAAGGGCACAGTGGTCTCATGTGCCAATCCAGGCACGTCGGCCTCATAACAAAACGTGGTCACAGCTGTCTCGTCTAACCTGGGTGCAGCTGTCATTGCTGACATACAGCTTGTCCCGGACACCACTGGCAAGGTACCAGCCTCAGGCATCACGAATGACATATTGTCAGTACCCGACATGGCTGGCTTCTCATTACCAGTACCCGACATGGCTGGCTTCTCATTACCAGTACCCGACATGGCTGGCTTTGTGCCAGGGGAAGCAGACATGGCTGGCTTCATGCCAGGGGAAGCAGACATGGCTGGCTTCGTGCCAGGGGAAGCAGACATGGCTGGCATCGTGCCAGTGGGAACAGACATGGTTGGCATCATGCCAGTGGGAACAGACATGGCTGGCATCGTGCCAGTGGGAACAGACATGGCTGGCTTCGTGCCAGTGGATACAGACATGGCTGGCTTCACGCCAGTAGATACAGACATGGCTGGCTTCACGCCAGTAGATACAGACATGGCTGGCTTCATGCCAGTAGATACAGACATGGCTGGCTTTTCATTGCCAGTGGGAACAGACATGGCTGGCTTCGTGCCAGTAGCTACAGACATGGCTGGCATTTCATTACCAGTAAGAACAGGTATGGCTGGCAGCGTGCCAGTGGATACAGACATAGCTGGCTTCGTGCCAACAGATACAGACATGGCTGGCTTCATGCCAGTAGATACAGACATGGCTGGCTTTTTGCCAGGGGAAGCGGACATGGCTGGCTTTTCATTGCCAGTGGGAACAGACATGGCTGGCTTCGTGCCAGGGGAAGCAGACATGGCTGGCTTCGTGCCAGTAGATACAAACATGGCTGGTTTCGTGCCAGTGGATACAGACATGGCTGGCTTCGTGCCAGTGGATACAGACATGGCTGGCTTCGTGCCAGTGGATGCAGACATGGCTGGCATTTCATTGCCAGTGGGAACAGGCATGGCTGGCTTTTCATTACCAGTGAGAACAGGCATGGCTGGCAGCGTGCCAGTGGATACAGACATGGCTGGCTTCGTGCCGGTAGATACAGACATGGCTGGCATCTCATTGCCAGTGGGAACAGGCATGGCTGGCTTTTCATTACCAGTGAGAACAGGCATGGCTGGCAGCGTGCCAGTGGATACAGACATGGCTGGCATTTCATTGCCAGTGGGAACAGGCATGGCTGGCTTTTCATTACCAGTGAGAACAGGCATGGCTGGCAGCGTGCCAGTGGATACAGACATGGCTGGCTTCGTGCCAGTAGAAACAGACATGGCTGGCATTTCATTGCCAGTGGGAACAGGCATGGCTGGCTTTTCATTACCAGTGAGAACAGGCATGGCTGGCAGCGTGCCAGTGGATACAGACATGGCTGGCATCATGCCAGTGGATACAGACATGGCTGGCATCGTGCCGTGGATACAGACATGGCTGGCATCGTGCCAGTAGATACAGACATGGCTGGCATCGTGCCAGTAGATACAGACATGGCTGGCATCGTGCCAATAGATACAGACATGGCTGGCATCTCATTGCCAGTGGGAACAGGCATGGCTGGCTTTTCATTACCAGTGAGAACAGGCATGGCTGGCAGCGTGCCAGTGGATACAGACATGGCTGGCATTTCATTGCCAGTGGGAACAAGCATGGCTGGCTTTTCATTACCAGTGAGAACAGGCATGGCTGGCAGCGTGCCAGTGGATACAGACATGGCTGGCTTCGTGCCAGTAGATACAGACATGGCTGGCATTTCATTGCCAGTGGGAACAGGCATGGCTGGCTTTTCATTACCAGTGAGAACAGGCATGGCTGGCAGCGTGCCAGTGGATACAGACATGGCTGGCATCATGCCAGTGGCACGATGCCAGCCATGTCTGTATCCACCGGCACGATGCCAGCATCGTGCCGGTGGATACAGACATGGCTGGCATCGTGCCAGTAGATACAGACATGGCTGGCATCGTGCCAATAGATACAGATATGGCTGGCATTTCATTGCCAGTGGGAACAGGCATGGCTGGCTTTTTATTACCAGTGAGAACAGGCATGGCTGGCAGCGTGCCAGTAGATACAGACATGGCTGGCATCGTGCCAATAGATACAGACATGGCTGGCATTTCATTGCCAGTGGGAACAGACATGGCTGGCTTTTCATTACCAGTGAGAACAGGCATGACTGGCAGCATGCCAGTGGATACAGACATGGCTGGTAGCATGCCAGTGGATACAGACATGGCTGGCATCGTGCCAGTGGATACAGACATGGCTGACATCGTGCCAGGGGAAGCAGACATGGCTGGCATCGTGCCAGGGGAAGCAGACATGACTGGCATCGTGTCAGTAGATACAGACATGGCTGGCATTTCATTGCCAGTGGGAACAGGCATAGCTGGCAGCGTGCCAGTGGATATAGACCTGGCTGGCAGTGTTCCAGTGGATATAGACATGGCTGGCAGCGTGCCAGTGGATACAAACGTGGCTGGCAGCGTGCCAGTGGATACAGACATAGCTGGTAGCGTGCCAGTGGATACAGACATGGCTGGCAGCGTGCCAGTGGATACAGACATGGCTGGCAGCGTACTAGTGGATACAGACATGGCTGGCATAGCATTCCCAACCGGAGACACTGAAACCTCACTGGGAGACGAGGGCATAGTGATCCCATGATTCACCAGATTTGAGGTGGCTATTCTGCCAGTCTGGATGCCTATGGAGGACACACCAGTACCTCCATAGCGATACCTGAATATATGGTTCCCCTGCCATTGCTTAACAGGTTTTAATACACAATGCTCAATAGTGTGATTTGGATCTGCACAATAAAAACAGAGACCATACAACCTGCGTCTTTCCTTCTCATACATGGATTTGCAAGTAGTGCAGGGTGGTGCTGCATCGTTAGCTGCAGCAGGTGATAGGCTCAGAGCCTCCATTAACCTCTGCAGCTCTTTCAGCATAGCAAGCACCAAGTTCAATACAGCTTCATACATATGAGACATACCTTCCAGCTTCTATTCTGGGACCAGGATAATGTAACGGGGAGCCCCCTATTGGGTGAGGGGGAACCCCCAATCTGCAGAGATGAAGCCTTAAGGACAGGTATACAGCTTCCAGGGAACAAACCAAGATATTAACAGAAACTAGAAAGATCCCTAAGCCCTGACTGAGATCCTTGAAAGATGGTCTCGAAATACTAACTAGGCTAGGTTTGCAAGATGAATAAAACATAAACCAGACAGACAATAAATGCAGGTATACAGTTTCCAGGGAACAAACCAAGATATTAACAGAAACTAGAAAGATCCCTAAGCCCTGACTGAGATCCTTGAAAGGTGGTCTCGAAATACTAACTAGGCTAGGCCTGCAAGACGAACAAAACATAAACCAGACATACGATGAATGCAGGCATACAGATTCCAGGGAACAAACCAAGATATTAACAGAAACTAGAAAGATCCCTAAGCCCTGACTGAGATCCTTGAAAGGTGGTCTCGAAATACTAACTAGGCTAGGCCTGCAAGACGAACAAAACATAAACCAGACATACGATGAATGCAGGCATACAGATTCCTAAGCACGGTACAGTACAGGGGACAGACAGAAGAGAGATCCAAATACAAGAGCCAAAGGTCATACACGGAATATCATAACTAGAGGGGTCAGACAAGAGAGGGATCCTAAATACATGAGCCAGAGGTCATACACAGCAAATCAAAGTAAACCAGCATACAGGGACTAGGCAAGAAAGACTATCCTGGTCCAAGGATCAAGGGGAATCCTGGTCGTACTTATAGGGCAGAACAGGTCATGTGACCGCAGACCAATTAGACCAACAGATGGCCTGCAGGCTGAAAACAAAAAACAAACAGGAATCCCTGCTACCACCAGCAGGGGGCAAGGCCGAGACGTGACACCTGTGTAATCGTTTTACTCGTCCTGAAGGTCTCCCTCCTCCTCCTGTTGTGGTGGACGGGTGCCCTGAATTCGAAGTTGAGTCCATTCTAGACTCCCGTCGTTCTCGGAACAGGCTGCAATACTTAGTCCATTGGAGAGGTTATGGCCCCGCGGACCGGTCATGGGTCTCCCTCCGCGATCTTCATGCCCCCCGTTTGTTCGCCGCTTTCCATCGTCGCTTTCCTGCCAAACCGGCTCCTGTCCGCCCGGTGGGTGTTTCTCGAGTGGGGGGTGCTGTTAGGACCCGGCGGCCGACCCGAGGGTTGCGTCCTCCTCGCGGTCCCTCCTGGCGTCCTATGCGCGCGGGTCGTCGCCGCTTCCGGGTATGAGGTTTCCCAGCGGCATGACGTCATCACGCCTCCACCGTGGTGCCTCCTGTGTCATGTGATTCTGTTGGCCAATCGGGAGGCAGGGCGCCTGATTTAAACCTGCTTTTTGCTTTTCTCTGCGCCCTTTCGTGGTTTTAGCTTGCTATACCCTTTGGTGCTGTATTCTGATGCTCTTATTTGACTTACTGTGCATGACCTGGCTTTTGGCAACCAACTCTGAGTATCTCCGTATCCCTCTGACCCGGCTTATGTGTTTGACGCTGCATTTGGTTTTTCCCTGAGTACTGAGCTGTTTTACTACTCGCTATCACTTAACCCAGCCACCACAAGGACTGGTATTGTGATTAGAATTCGAGGTCTTTCCGGTTAACCTGTGTATCTACCTAGCTTACCCTTCGACTTACGTGTACTAGCTTGACGTACACTCTCTGGTACTCCGTACTGTCCTGTTTCTATACCAGCCACCCTAAGGACTGGTTTATATCCTCCTTGCCTACGTCCCTGCCTTATAGGTTCACTTCTAGCTACTGCGTAACCCAGCCGACTATAAGGACTGGTATCGCATTTAGGGTTCCTACCTCCTGTTTCGCCTTGGGGCTGACCGTAGCTGCCTACGGGTACGTGTGTCCGCCTGACACACACCAGACCTCAGATGCATGTAAACCCAGACACGCCAGACCACAGATGCATGTAGTTTGTTGCAAAATATCCAACGGCGATAGAAGACCGCCCTCGGTCTGAGAACTTAAATCGGGAAAAGTGATTAAACACCGGTTATGATAGGTAAAATTCCTCTAAACAAGGAAGAATCCCTCTTTTTACTAAAACATTAAACTTTATTCAATACAGTTAAAATTAACTCATTCCATTTTAATTACAAAAAATAGTCATCAATTAACCAGATAGTGACCTGCATGTGCCAATTATTAACACCTTCTTGGTCTCGATATTACAACAGTGTAAGCTTTGTCTTTAGTACAGAAGCCTTCCAGAAGTCTGTGAGTTAGTAGACTTCTAAGGTTCAGTTTAATGGTTCTCTATTGTGTACGTCATACATATCAAAATGGTATTAACCAAGACATAGCGATATTATGCAAGTGTTCTAACCAATCTGCTGTTTAAACCGGCATCATATAGTTCAGTTTACAATTGATTATAGGAAAAAAATAAAAAAAATAAAAATTCCCCCCCCCACTCACTGTGATCAGTTGCCTTAATTCCTATGTCATTCCAAACATTTGCTGCATAACCTTAGATAAGTATGACTCTCACACTAGATCCTTCTGAAAGTTTGGGTACATGTAGCGCTCACTCCCAGAGGAGCCGCTGAATTTGAACCTCGGGTCAGTCTCCCCGCACTAGGGAATAAATATACTCCAGCACCGTTGTGGATTTTATAAATTATATAGTTTACTGAATAAACTGGCATATAATGAGTAACACGGTATACGTATATATAGTTACAGTACTTCGTAATGCGAGAAACGCGCAGCAGAAAAGGAAAAAAAGTATTTTTAACCCCCTTAGTGGCTGGAGTGTGAGTCTCGTACAGGTTATGTCCCAAGGAATGTATGTGTATGTGTGTATTGGTACCCGGGTACAATATTCAACTGGCCAGTGAATTATTTATGAGGTATCTTCGACTAGTCACGTTGGGGCCCTGTAGGTTTTGAACAAACTGCAGCGTGCTTTAGTGTTTTATATCAGAAAAGAAGAACTTTTGCCTCAAGGACAATGGAGTCAAACCAGCACATTTAAGGATTAAACCTATATTTCATAACAAAAAAACAACAACAAGAGATTGTGGCAAATACAACACAGCTATAATAAGCTGGTTAAAACCACTTGCGCTGGTATCAAATAGAAGACATAAATTAAACATAACATTTTTATTAGATTGATTCTAAAAATAGATAGACATACAATTCTATATAGAAAAAATACTCAGTATACTGAAAAACAGTGAGAAAATGTGTATAATGAGAGACCAAAATGGTATGAATTAACCCTATCCTCAATTCAGCAAATACAACTTAATTGGTTGATTAGTTAGCAGGATAGCTGGTCTCCTTAAGACATTAGTGTATGGTTAGAATATAAAACAACCTAAAAGGTAAGTGTATAGGCGGTCAATAATTCTGTATAGAGTAAATGATAATGATTGCAGCTCACCAGCTGAGTGTATCCTCCACTCCTAACTAATTATGAATAGTATACCAAGGTATATGGGAGCGCATAAGGCATATACAAACAATATAATGAATTGTGAAAAGTGAGTCCGTGAATCTTAAAATCAGGGTTAGTCCATGGATCAAGCGGGGAATCTTCAAGACTCTGGATGTACACCTTTAAGTCACTTTATGGGGGACTCCACCCGTATGGCAATATTGTGTCTTGATGGTAGATATATCTCAAATGATAGAAAGAAAATACATAGTATAATTCTGTATAACTGGAATATATTATATATGTAAGAGAGACACACTCACGTGTTTCAGAACCTCCACTGGCGGGTGGTTCTGTAATAGCGCCTTGGACCTCTTGTCATCTGAGGGGGTCCCACCTCATGAACGCCACATTAAAATCCAGGAAGCATCGGAATGGAAACCCCGAAAGTTGTCAGCTTCTTCCAGGGAGCGAGATGATTTAAGCAAATTCTGTGCCTCTTGGGTATATATACCGTGCCTCACAGGTAAGTATTGTCTCCACTCTCTCTACTTCCCCTCCCTGCACGTGCTGGACACATTGTTAGAATATCACTTAACAGGGGGGCGTGGCTGGCTCTGCAAGGGAGAAGACGTGTCTGGAGGGACCTCTGCCGGATTCACCTGATATTGTTTTTTTTTAGCAGGAGCTTCCCACCGAATTGCTCATTACTGGGGTCCCTGCACGGCTGGCCATAACGGGGAATGCTCTGGGGCCCGTTTTAGTCCCCCCCTCCGGAGCACAGCTGAGTTTTAGCCCGGTGAGTCTGTTCGACTGTCGGCCATCTTGCGGCCTAATCACCCACCTCTCGACTCTCGTTTACCCCTCCTACTTCCCCGTGGAAAGGCAGATTTGGGCGTCTGGCAGTTGTGGGCTAGGGAGATGGAGGGCCCCCATCTTCTGGCCACATTGGCGGCACCCCCGGGGACTAAGTTGAGGGAGCAGACGGAGTGGCGTGGTCTGGAGCAGACCCCCACCCCCATCAGTGGAATGGAGGCTGCGTTTGCGGCCCTCGAGGTCTGTTTGGCGCAGATGGGGGGGGGCCGAGGAGAGCCCGATTACTCATGGCGCATGGAGGCGATTGATGGCTGCATGGAGGACTGGCCGGGCAACAGCAGACATGAATGTGGAGATCATGGAAGATATTTTGCCTGCTGGCTATGGAGAAGAAGCTGAGGATCTGTTTGATGTGAGAGACGAAACGGTACATGTTGTGCCCTGAGACGAGATGGAGACTGAGGAGTTACCTGATGCTGACCCCTGGGAGCGCTCGGCGGTGGATGGCGGGCTGCACCCTGGAGACGGTGTGGACCATGAGGCCGGCACTGGGGACCTTGACGGGAAGTCGCTCCTGGGCCCCTTGGCGGGGGGACAGTTTCAGGCTCTGAGTGGCGATGGCGATCAGGACGCCTGCGTGGAGGGTGCAGATACGGGGGTTGCCGATCCGATGGAATTAACCCCGACAGGCATGTTGTTGGTGAGGGCTTCTGGACCACCACCTGGGAAGGCTGACGCAGATTACCCCATGGTGCTTCTCTCCTCGTTGGACCGAGGAAATTCCCGCAGAGCTGTCTGGCTGGACACAGGCTGAGGAGGTTAGCTGGTCCTCATTTTTCACCCTCCAATTATTGACCTGGCTGGTCTTTTGGTAATTCCCCCCCCCCCGACGACACATTTTCGCAGTCGCTTCCCCCCTCCCTTGCCTATGTGTTGAGACTTCTATTTTCTGTTTTTTTTTTTCTTTCTTTTTTTTTTTTCCCTTTTTTTTTTCTTTTTTCTTTTTCTTTTCTTTTTCTTTCCCCCTCGTTTCGGATGTTTCTGGGGACTCTTTGACTCCAGCAGTGTTACGAGGACATTTGTTTCTATCTTGACACACTTACGATGACTTTGTTATTCTTCTTACAATGTGCATTCTTTGATGAACCTACATGTCTATATTGAGGTTTTAGCAAACGTCTCGCGGTCCTCAGGGTCCATCCGATTTTCTTTTCTATGTGTTTTATATTTAGTCTCCCCCTCCCCCCCACTTTTTTTTTTTTGTTAATCTGGCTATTCGGGATAGCTCGGGAGGCGCAGCCGTGGCCTGATGCCCGGCTTTGCCCACGACCGCCCGGACCTAAGTGCCATTTCCCCCCCGTGGCTCTCCCACAGTCGTTCGGCCGCATGGGTATTCGCCAGGGCAGGCACAATTTTGGTCATTGCCATCTTTTCACCCTTTTTTTTTTCTCTTTTTCTCATCCTTCGTCGCGTATTCATAGATGGGACCCCCCTGCTAGGGGATGATTATTGCTACTGTATGTATACCGTTAGAGGACTTCTTTGGTTTATATGGATGTGTTCTTTTTCGCGGAGACCCCCTTAACTGGGGATGTTAATTGTTTTCTGTATTGGATGATTTTAGCTGATTATATTACTGTTTACGCGCAATGTCGTTTGTCTACTTAAGATTCCCGATGACTTTTCTTATGCGTGTGCAGTTAACAAGCTGCGGCCCTGCGTGGCCAACCTTCTTGCTTTCACGATGACTTAATGTAGCCCTGCGAGGCCATTTATCGTTTATGTCCTGCTGACTTTTTCATCAAATAAAAATTTTGAATATCAAAAAAAAAAAAGAATATCACTTAACAGTAGATAGAGGGTGTAGAGTAGTCAACTGGATGAGCTAATGTACTGCAGTATAAGGATCCTAGATTGAACAATTAACTAACTTCTATAATAAAACTTGGTCTCAGTCCTAAAAGGGATACACCATGGATGTAAATAGATATATACTGAAGGGTTGGTCAGACTCCTTAGTAGGCATAAAGGAATAAAAAGTCAGTTGTATTTGAAAAACATGTTATAATTAATTGAAAATATCAAAACACCAGTGAGCTATGTTCGGTAATGATTAAATATCACCAACCTATACCATGGACAATTAACCACTTCGCTGCTGAGGACGCGCTCAGCGCGTCCTCAGCAGTCCCGCTGGTATGCGGAGGACGCGCTGAGCGCGTCCTCCCATCGGGGTCAGCGTTCGGCCGGGTTCCGGCCGATCGCTGGCCCCTCCGGTGCGGGCTGACATCCTGGATGTCAGCCGCGCATCCGGACCAGCAGCCGCCAGAATTAGGTGTCTTCGCGGGGGCGCGATGACACCTAATTCAGGCGCCCCCCCCGCATGTGCGGAGGAGGCGCCTGAAAGGGAGGGGGGGGGAGGTCCTTCGGACCTCTCTACCTCCCGATCGGCGGCGCACAGGGGGTTAACCCAGGCATCATTTGGAAGGGCACAGCCTGCCCTTCCAAATGATGCCTGGCATTAACCCCTGGGGAGCTGGATCGCGAATCGGCGCTGAAAAGCGCCGGTTCGCGATCCTTTCCCGGAGCTGGCCGACATCTTGGATGTCGCCAAGCCTCCGGAACTCCCCCAGAGGACTGGCTTCATCGTGCGTAGCACGATGACGCCAGTCCTAGAGTTAACCCCTAACTGCCACCAACTGTGGAGATAGGGAGTTCCAATGAACTCCCTATCTCCCGATCCGTGGCAGCTAGGGGTTAAATTTTGGTATGGTTGGATCGGCCAGAGCATGGCCGTTCCAACGATACCAAACATGAAAGTGAAAAATTTTGTAAAAAAAAAGAAAAATAAAAAAAAACAAAAAAAAAAACACTTTTTTTTTATTTTTTTTGGTTTGTTAATGCAGCAATATTGTTCCCATTTCAATTATAATGTGAACAATGATGCTGCACTAACGATTTTTGTATGCGGTGCGTTTGTTAAAAATAGTGTCATTTTCCCCAAAAGAAAATGTAACGAGACCCCATCTCTAATTTTTTTAACAAGCGCACCCCATACAAAATATAACCGCAATTGCTCGTATGTTAAAATGTGGAAAAAAACACTTTACACATTGTAAATTATTGAAAATACATATTTTATTGCATTTTTTGTTATAATATACAGACATGACATAACGTATACATATAATAATGACATATTATGAATCTACCGAGTCTGACGGAAAGAACGATATATAATATGTCTGGGTCATATACTAAAATAAGCCTTCAAAACACGTTTAAACATGATGCGCAAAACAGGTAAAAATGACCTCAGCATAGGGGCGGGAAAAGCCTCAGCAGCGAAAGGGTTAAACCATTCAATTGGTCAATATCTCATGTCCAGAAGGTACAGCCCTAAATACGAACGTTCATTTGGAAAACATGTTATATCAAAGTTGTTGAATACATTCAAAAAAGGATCAATGAACTGTGTTGAATAAAGATTGGTATCGCCAACACATACCATGGACCAATACACCATTTAATTGGTAGGTAATTCGTGTCCAGAAGGTGCAGCCCTAAATAAGAGCATTCATTTGGAAAAACATTGTATCAAAGTTGAATAAACTCAAAAAAGGATCAATGACTGTATTGAATAAAGATTGGTATCGCCGACACATGAGCTATATTAGGTAATGATTGAAAATCGCCAACCTATACCATGGACAATTAAACCATTCAATTGGTCAATATCTCATGTCCAGAAGGTACAGCCCTAAATATGAGCATTCATTTGAAAAACATGTGATATCAGAATTAAATGGTTGAATAAATTCAAGGAAGAATACAATGAACGGTGTTGAATAAAGATTGATATCGCCAACACATACCATGGAAAAATACACCATTTAATTTGTAAATAGCTCGTATCCAGAAAGTGCAGCCCTAAGTAAGAGCGTTCATATGAAAAAACATATTGTATCAAAGTTGAATAGTTGAATAAATTAAAAAAATTGATCAATGAACTGTATTGAATAAAGATAGATATCGCTGACACATACCATGGACAAATACACCATTTAATTGGTAAGTAACTCGTGTCCAGAAGGTACAGCCCTGAATAAAATGGAGAATCTTGTGCTGACCCAATCTACAAAAACACACAATACTGCACAATGGATTATTCAAGTTGGTTGCTGCAGTAAAATAGCCCCAATGGCAGTAATTATTTGTAAACCAAACACCAGTGACAACAGTATACATGAGCCAACTGCTAAAAATAATGTGACATGATCAGTAACAAACGCTAACGTGCGTTTCTCCACTAAACAAGAGCGGCTTCGTCCAGAGCGTGACCAGAATCTCGTCCTGTACCCATATTTATACCCATCAGTTGGGCGCACCCCACCTGTGTCTGCTGGAGCTCGATTGCCCGTAGCATACCAGCACTTCCGCATCTAGAAGCCAACAGAATAACCACGTGACTCCACTGAACCAATCAGATAACGGTTCAGAGTAACACATGGACTAATAATACTACTCTGTTGCCGTTTCTTAGATCCATGTATTAACCAGCGTTCCTCACTAGTTTGGCTTTCATTTAGATGCTGAAAGGCAGCAATATGCTCAATTAACCGGGATCATGGGTATACATCCATCTAGTGAGACATATTGTGGTTTCTAGAAAGATTGGCTATTTATAACCAACTCCTAGACCAACATGTCTCATATATGGGTTAAAGGGTATTTATTAGATTTCTGTAAATTAAAAGATTGAAAGAATAATTGAGTTATACAGTAATCTACATAGATAGTGTATCTTTTTTAAAAAATGTCAAATAAGGGGCTAACTATTAGACGGGTTGCATTCATATATTTTAATTTTAATTTTTATTTTATTTAAATAAAAGGAGTATATGTGAAGCCCTCGTTAAGTCCTTCTGGAGCCAGAGTATGCAGGGTATATATCCAGAAGCATTCCCTGCGTCTCAGAAAGAGATCATAGTCACCCTTCCTCTGATGAAGTTTAACCAGTTCAATGCCACAAAACCTAATATGGCTAGTGTCGCCTTTCTGACAGGATCTAACATGTCTGGCTACTGGCATTAGTTTAAAAGGACGGAAGGTTTTACCAACATATTTTTTCCCGCAACCACAAATAAGTAAATATACTAAGCCGGCTGTGTTACAATTGAAAAAGGAGCGTATGGTATATGTATTTACATTTCTAGCGTCTTCAATAGTCTTAGAGTCTCTTAGGATGTGTGCACAACTCTTACATCTACCACAAACATAGGTACCTTTGAGATTATTGGTAAGCCAACCTTTTGTTCTGTGTATAGGTTTATAGTGGCTCAAAACCAAAACATCTTTTAAATTTCTGCAACGTCTATATGTTATCGTTGCATGGGCTCCTACTGACTCCTTTAAGTGTGGATCAAGGGTCAGGAGTGGCCAATACCTCTCCATAATATTTTTCACCATTGAACTTCCCACATCAAAATTGCCAATGCACCGTATTGTTGAGGGATTATTCCTTGATATATCTTGTAATAATATTTCCCTAGTACTCAGTGCTGCTTTTTGATACGCTTTTTTAATCACCCTATTTGGGTAGCCTTTTTCCTTAAAATTGGCCCTCAACAACCTAGCTTTATTCTCATACTCTTCATCAGATGAGCAGATTCGCTTCAACCTAAGATATTGTCCATAAGGTATACCCCTTTTCAGGGCAGTTGGATGAAAGCTTGTCCAATTAAGTAGGTTGTTCGTTGCAGTCTTTTTCCTATAGAGGGTGGTAATAGCTTGTCCATGGCTATTTGTGATGGTCACATCTAGGAAGTTCAGGTGACTATTGTGGATTTCATGGGTAAACCTCAAATTTAATTCATTTTGATTTAGATAGTCAGCTAGTTCTAGGAATTCTTCTTGCGTTCCTCCCCAAACCAGAAATATATCATCTATAAATCTCTTCCAAAATAAAATTTTGGAACAATAGGGGTTTAATTCGGAGAAAACCAGTTGTTTTTCCCAGATACCCAGGTAAATGTTGGCGTATGCTGGGGCACAAGTAGTGCCCATCGTAGTCCCCTGTATCTGGTGATAGCACTTTTGGTCAAAGGTAAAGTAGTTGTGTTTAAGGATAAATGTGAGCATATCCAAAATGAAAGCTACTGTTGCACCTGTTAGAGATGTCTTTACGAGACTCTGGGGAACTACGTGCTTACAACCCTGTGTATGAGGAATGGAACTATACAGTGCCTCCACATCAAAACTGCATAAACATGCTTGTGCAGGAAAGGCAAAATTATTCATCAATTGTAGCAGTTGTTTCGTATCACGAAGATACGATGGTTGTTCCTTGACCAGTCCCTGCAGGAACTGGTCCAAATATTTACTGCAATTTTGTGTCAGGTTCCCAATGCCAGAAACAATTGGCCGGCCAGGTGGAGATATGAGATTTTTATGCACTTTTGGAAGCGCATAGAAAGTCGAGATCATAGGTTTTGTGGTTTTTAGGAACTTATATTCATCTTCTGTAATCACACCCTCTGAGTAGCCCCGATTTAAGATTACCAGCAGATGCTCAATAAATTTGTTCTTGGGGTCCTGTTGTAACCTGATATAGATATTGGTATCATTCAGTAGATCATAAATCATAATTTCATACTGTTCCCGTGTCATAATCACCACATTCCCACCTTTATCTGAAGGTTTAATAACTAGATCTTCCATTTCTATCAATTCACTTAAGGCTTTTCTTTCACCAACTGATAAATTATCCTGGTCTCTATTGGGCTCGACTACAAGGTTCTCTATATCCTGACAAACCAATTTTCTAAAGAGTTCCAGGTTCTCATATTCTTTAATTTAGGGGGTAAAACTCGTTTTCGATTTGCATGTTGTCAGCGGAGGACCCTTTCTTAGGCTTTCACTTTCACTCAGAAGTTGTACCAAAGTTTCTAGGCATTCTAATTCTTTCACTTCCAAACCCTGTAGTTTTGCTTCGCTTTCCCTTTTAATTGTATGAAATTTCTTTAATGCAAGCTTACGAGTGAATAGGTTAAGGTCTTTGGCCCAATTGAAAACATTAAACTTTGGCCTGGGACCTGGGTACAAAAGAGAGTCCTTTTAGGAGAATACCCTCTTGATCTTTAGTGAGGGATTTGTTAGTCATATTAATTATTTGTAGATTCGAGTTTAATATTCGCTCCTCCTTCTTCTCCCTCTCCTCCCTCCCCAAGCCAATCTGCTGTTTAAACCGGCATCATATAGTTCAGTTTACAATTGATTATAGGAAAAAACGGAAAAAAAAACTCACCCCCCCCCACTCACTGTGATCAATTGCCTTAATTCCTATGTCGTTCCAAACATTTGCTGCATAACCTTAGATAAGTATGACTCTCACACTAGATTCTTCTGAAAGTTTGGGTACATGTAGCGCTCACTCCCGGAGGAGTCGCTGAATTTGAACCTCGGGTCAGTCTCCCCGCACTAGGGAATAAATATACTCCAGCACCGTCGTGGATTTTATAAATTATATAGTTTACTGAATAAACTGGCATATAATGAGTAACACGGTATACGTATATATATTTACAGTACTTCGTAATGCGGGAAACGCGCAGCGGAAAAGAAATACAATACTTCGTAATGCGAGAAACGCGCAGCAGAAAAGGAAAAAAAGTCTTTTTAACCCCCTTAGTGGTTGGAGTGTGAGTCCCGTACAGGTTATGTCCCAAGGAATGTATGTGTGTGTGTGTATTGGTACCCGGGTACAATATTCAACTGGCCAGTGAATTATTTATGAGGTATCTTCGACTAGTCACGTTGGGGCCCTGTAGGTTTTGAACAAACTGCAGCGTGCTTTAGTGTTTTACAGTGGCCTGAAAGGCCTCTCACCCATCCGCCAGATACTCTGTGCTCCGCTCGACCCAGGACGTCTCTCCGCTCGATTTTGACAGGGATTCTCTGTGTCACCGGATCCGCTGTCTTGCTTTTCTGTATCGGCCACAAGATGTCCAGCTCACCGCCTGCACTCCCTGTTAGATCGTCTGCGGTTCTCCTACCTCGGGGTCCTTCAGCTTACTAGGTATCAGCGTGAGATTACTAGCGGTGGATCACTGGGTCTTTGGTTAATAATGAGGGAAACCCGATCTCCAGCTCTGCTAGGCCGCACCTGCACTCTGGCCTGGTCGTAACCACACTCGGATCTTCGGTGTCTTGCTCCACTCACTCCTCTGCGCGCTCTGCCGGCTCTTTCCACGAGGCTGCCAATGTCAGTGTCTCTTTCCCACGCACTTCCTGTTCCTGCCCGTAAAGCATGCTGGAAAATGTAGTCCCAATGTTCAGTGTCTTACATCGCGCTGGTCTCCCTCAGGGAATTTAAAACCAGCGCTACATACACAACGTTAATAACTGTTGGTATGTATTAGTCACCCCTGAGTTTCAAATGATTCAGACCAAGCTATCTTTAAACTGGTTTAGACAATTGAAACAACACAATGTTGCACCGTCAATATCGAATACAAGCCTTGGAAGTCACAACCATTCGTTGGTTCAACATTGGTAGCCTCTCAGGCAAAAACATTTATGTATTGGTCTTGAATTCATAACTCATTAACAGTAAACTGCTCGTATTAATATCTTCTTGGTCTCGATAGTAAAACAGTGTGAGCTTAGTCTTTTAATACAAAAACCTCCTAGAAGTCTGTGAGTAGGTAAACTTATTTAACCCTTTCACTGCTGAGGACGTGTGGGGAACATCCTCATTGACTCCTAAGGAAAGCTAGGGGTTCCTTTGAACCCCAATATCTCCTGACTGTTTTCAGCTAACAGGATAAGGTTTGGTATCATTAGAAAGGCCAGAGCATGGCCTTTCCAATACTTCAAACATGGTCATGTTTGGTTTCAAAGAAAAAAAATAAGAAGAAGAAAAAGAAAAATGTGTTTAAGACGTGAAATGGCTCAGCAGTGAAGGGGTTAATTACATATTGTTAGTTCTCTATTGTATGCGCCATACACATCAGAAGGACGTTATCCACAACTTGGCAATATTTAAACACACTGCTGTTGAAGCGGTATCATACAGTTTAGTTTTCAATCAAATTGTAGGAAGAGGTCTTTCACTCGCTGTGAATAATTCCTGCACTATTCCAAACGTTTACTGCATACATTTACTCTCACACCATATTAATACTTCTGAGGTTTAGGGTGTACAACATTAATTCGCTGTGCCTATGTTTTCACCACCCCTGGGTTTCGATTAATTCAGACCAAGCTATCTTAAAAGCTGGTTAGGCAATTATAAACAGCATGATAACACCGTCAATATTGAATTCAAGCCTTGGATGTCACAACCATCCGTTAGATCAACATTGGTAGATTCACAGGCAATTTTTTTTTTTATATTAGTCTTAAATTCATGTCTGATTAACAATGCTTGACAATATTCTGTTAAATTAACAACAAACTGCTCATCGCGCGTTTCCTTGCTGAACAGCAGTTTCATCAGGAGCTCTAGTGATCCTAACTTCAGGATCTGTTTAAATAGGTGTTGGCAACCTTTAATTAACCTTTAATTGGGTTCCCTTAGTGTTCAATTATGGATTCTCATGAGGACCATTTTCGTATATACGTTTTGACATTTGTCAATTCAAAGCATAATCCACAGGACCTCCTCCTCGGTCATGTGATTAAGGAGTCAGTGAGATCTAAATTTACATACAATCCTGTTTGATCGCACGTATTAAATAATGGTTATCCAGACAGTGGTGCACATTGGTAATTCTCCTAATATTTAAGCACCACTATTTCCTCGATCTCAACCAGCGATCCCACAAGCCATATCATAATCCCAGAGAGTGACCATTGTATGAACCTCTCCACATCCATACAATCCGTCTATCCCTTAGTTCAGCCAGACCCCTCCACGGACGCCACTGTCTCCATGGTGTGGATTTAAGGGTTCTATGGAACATGACGGTATATGCAGAGCAACAAAAATCTTTCTTTATCAGTCACAATCTCAGTGAATTGAATTTAGCTTATCTAACATACTCCCACGTATATACTGTCCTACCATAGAAACATAGAAAAATGTCGGCAGATAAGAACCTTTCGGCCCATCTAGTCTGCCCAATTACATGGATACTTTACCTGGATTTATCTTTTGTTTAGGATAGCCTTATGCCTATCCCATGCCTGCTTAAATTCAATTACTGTTTTGGCCTCTACCACTTCAACTGGAAGGCTGTTCCATGTATTCACTAGGGCTGTCAAATATAATCGTTTCCCTGATGCATCACGATGCTTCCTTCCACGATGCTGCATCAATGTTCTCAGGCTGCTAATCGATTCACTGGCCACGCCCCCTCCAGCTCCTCCGTTATTGCTCCCTGGTTGAATTCCCCTCTCTGGTGTCTGTCTGTGCTGGGAGACTCACAGCATCAAGCTGTGTCTGCTTCCCCACCTCCTCTCTCTAGCCGACCCCCCCCCCCCGCCGTGGTGCTGAAAGCCCATCCGTGCAGAGAAGCGACTCCTCCCATTGTTTAAAGTGACAGCTGCTCTATGTGTGTTAAGTCCAGCGGGAGCATGAGAGTGTGACCAAAGCAGAACACAAATTAACCCTCTCATCCACAGCCCCAACTATTTAACCCTTACTGACTGCAGCCCCTATACAAAACACCTCTAAGACCCTGCAGCCCCTATTCACCCATCACAATGCAACCTGCAGCCCTGACTTAAACATTAACCCCTTACTGACTGCAGCCCTCAAGTAACCCTTCACAAAACACCTCTAAAACCCTGCAGTCCCATATTAACCCTTCATTCCAAAAACCTATGTCAATCTTTTTCAGTAAAACCAGTCCCATTAACCCCTTACTAATTTATTTTAATTATACACACACCCAATTCTTCAAGGTAAAACTATTTCATCAATTGCATAAATATTTTTTATTGCATGTGTATATACATTTCTAACATTTTCCTATATATAAAATATATATTATTAAATGCAGTTTGTATAATTAAATTTAAATAAATGTGTCTTTCTAAAGCCATGCTTGTGCTTACGAATATGACAAAATTTCACGTGCATACGCTTACCATAATAAATTTTATTCCATAAAACATACACAATATGGTCACAGCAGGTGCCACACACTGGAAACACTCAGTTACACCTATCACCCCCCTCTCTAACCACCTTTTTTTGACCTATGTGCCCACACTTAGCTCTATCCTACGTGTCAATCAGACCACATTCCACTGTGTAACCAAGTCTCAGAACCGCTAGGGAGACTCAATTACACCTATCACCATTCTAAAATAGCCCCAAAAATGTGTTACCTCTCAATGTGCACCCTCCCTCTCTAACCAACATTCTTTGACCTGTGTGCTCACAATTACCTCTGTCCGACTAAAGACCATTACTGTGAGTTTTATTGCTGTGGAGCTCTGTGATACATTCAAAACACTGCACATTACTGGGAGTGTGTGAATATGTGAGTCTAAAACCTTGGGCAAATTGGGCAGTAATCGAGATGCATCGAGGAATCGCATCGAATCGAAAACCTGCTAATCGTAATCGAATCGTGAGACCAGTGAAGATGCGCAGCCCTAGTATTCACCACCCTCTCAGTAAAATAATGCTTCCTGATGTTACTTTTAAACCTTTGCCCCTCTAATCTAAGACTATGTCCTCTTGTTTTGCTACTTTGTTTCCTTTTAAATATACTCCCTTCCTCTACCTTGTGGATTCCCTTTACGTATTTAAATGTTTCTATCATATCTCCTCTGTCTCGTCTTTTTTCCAAGCTGTACATGTTAAGATCATTAAGCCTTTCCTGGTAACTTTTCTCCTTCAAGCCGTACACCATTTTAGTAGCCCTTCTCTGAACTCTCTCTAAGATGTCTATATCCTTCTGGAGATACGGTCTCCAGTACTGCACACAGTACTCCAAGTGAGGTCTCACCAGTGCTCTGTACAGTGGCATGAGCACTTCCCTTTTCCTACTGCTAATACCTCTCCCTACACAACCAAGCATTCTGCCAGCATTTCCTGCTGCTCTATTACATTGACTACTTACCCTTAGATCCTCTGAAATAATAACCCCTAAATCCCAACCCTCAGATGTTGAGGTTAGGACTGTATCAAATATTCTATATTCAGCCCTTGGGTTTTTACATCCCAGGTGCATTATCTTGCACTTATCCACATTAAAACTCAATTGCCACAGCTCCGACCATTTTATTAGTTTACCTAAATCATTTGTCATTTGGCTGATCCCTCCAGGAACGTCAACCCTGTTGCAAATCTTTGTGTCATCAGCAAAAAGACATACTTTACCATTAATACCTTCTGCAATATCACTAATAAAAATATTAAAGAGAATGGGTCCAAGTACTGACCCCTGAGGTACCCCACTGGTAACAAGAATAAAAATAATTCTGTAATGAAACCACTCTGTTTCCCAAATATTTATATATGGTTTTAAAGAAAGGTCCTTTACCCATTAGCTTAAATTTGAATTCAATTATTCATAAATAAAATACTCCTTCATGATTCTATATACTCTTATTAGTCTAATCAATGGTTCTTGTTCAAAGATGAACTATATAAATCATAAGGTCAAAATTTAGGTCCCTATATAAGGAGTGAAATTAAAGCCTTCATTGAGACCTGCTGGACTTAGTGTATTTAACTGGTATATCCAGACCCATTCTGTTCTTCTTAATAAGAGGTCGTAGTCTCCTTGTCTTTGTGATCTTAAAACCTTTTCAATTCCACAAAACCGTAATGAATTTAAGTCATTGTTATGTTGTAATTGAACATGTCTCGTGACTGGTGTATCCAGCTCATTTCGACCTGATCGAATATGTTCTTGAATTCCTAGCTTAAAAGGTCTGAATGTTTTACCGACATATAGTATACCACACTTACAGGTAATGGCGTACACTAATCCCTTCGTATTGCAGTTAAAGAAAGATTTGATATTCCGTCAGTCCCTTCGAGTCTTTGATTTTTCTTGAATCTTGTTGGATATATTTACAAGCACAGCATTGTCCGTAATTATAGGTGCCATACAAATTATGATGTAGCCAGGTAGTATTGGATGGTTTATTCCTATCCTGATAGTGACTCCTAACTATCGTGTCTTTAATATTGCGGCATCTTCGTGCTGTGATTGTCGCGTGTGCAGATATCACTTCTTTAAGTTGGGGATCCCATGTAATCAACGGCCAATAGCGTTCCATGATGGTTTTAACTTCTTCCCAGCCATTGTCGAAGTTACCTATGCATCTTATTTAGGGTTTCTCTTTTGTTGTTTTTTTGCTTTGCAATAATGACTCTCTAGGGATATGTAGCACTCTCTTATAGGCTTTCTTCAAGATTTTATTTGGAAAGCCTTTGTCCCTGAAGTTCTGTCTCAATTCTTTCGCTCTTTTAGCGAATTCCTCATCATCTGAACATATTCTTTTCAATCTTAGATATTGACTGTAAGGCAGCCCTCAAAATTTCCACTCGCCAGCTCGCATTTTGCGAGTGGAAACTACATAAGTGCGAGTTGAAATGCAGACACAGGCAGCATAATCAATGTTGTGCTGCGTATTCTAGCGGCGGTTGTTTTTTTTTTCTCCTGGCACGCCCCTATGATGACATCAGAGAGGGCGTGCCGAACGTCTGCCGCACATGCCTGCACAGTCCACTGCCAGTGAACGGACTCTCAGAGCAGGCAAGCACAGCACCGGGCTCTGTCTCCAAGTGTGAAAGACAACAGGGATAATAACAGGCAGCTGAGCTCTAGTTCATTCAGCAACAGCAGGGTTAATTCTGCCTGCTACGGGTCACTGAATGGCCGGAGCCGCTGTCTGGAAGCCTCTGCACAGAAACTCATGAGGAAGGGGAAGGGGGGGGACGGCCCAGAGTCCCTGCACACGCGCACTGATGGGGGAAGAGGGGGGTAGAGGAGCAGCAGATGGTGATGGTTTAATTGCAAAAAAGTAAGAGAAACCCATATTACCATTCTAACAAATGTCACATTCATTAAATAAAACCAATATCCCCCTGTCTTTTAAGTGGGCTTTCCCACAACTCCTATCACTCTCATCTGCTCCTTTTATTCAGCTTCCACGTGTCCCTATTCAGTAAGGACTGTTTTTATTTTATAATTTCCCAAAATATTTGTTTGTGGATCTATAAATCAGCTGAAAGTAATAAAGTCAGAGTTACTCAGGAAGTGCAGAGTAGATTGTAAGCTCTGGAGCAGGGTCCCCTCTCCTCTTAAGATTGTAAGCTCTGGGGCAGGGTCCCCTCTCCTCTTAGATTGTAAGCTCTGGAGCAGGGTCCTCTCTCCTCTTAGATTGTAAACTCTGGGGCAGGGTCCCCTCTCCTCTTAGATTGTAAACTCTGGGGCAGGGTCCCCTCTCCTCTTAGATTGTAAGCTCTGGAGCAGGGTCCCCTCTCCTCTTAGATTGTAAGCTCTGGAGCAGGGTCCCCTCTCCTCTTAGATTGTAAGCTCTGGGGCAGGGTCCCCTCTCCTCTTAGATTGTAAGCTCTGGAGCAGGGTCCCCTCTCCTCTTAGATTGTAAGCTCTGGAGCAGGGTCCCCTCTCCTCTTAGATTGTAAGCTCTGGGGCAGGGTCCCTTCTCCTACTGTTCTGTGTGTATGTATATTTGTTATTCTGTCTCTCCCATTGTACAACGCTACAGAACTTGTTAGCGCTTTTTGGTGAAAAGCCAAACAATGGTAGAAGTTTCATCAATGAAGCTTCTCCTGCCACTGTATGAACTTCCCTTTTGTTAAAATGATGAAATTTGCTGATGATGCAACTACAGCTTTCTAAATAACCTCCACACTAACGAGTCTGTAAAGTACAGGGCTGCATATATAGCCCTGAAACCTGCAACACCCAGAATATATGGCGGAACCTCAAACACACCCTGACTGTTTTGGGAGGCAGACTTTCTTCCTTGGATCCAGGCAGCACAGAGACGTGCTGGGTCAGGGAAGGCACCTACTCCCAGCATCTCTGTCACTGGCAGGGGGTGAAGAGGAGCGGAGATACACCTGTCCAAAGACCCTTATGCCTCCTGCAATGACTTGACATCTTCCCCCAGTCTGCATGGTGGCAGGGAGCAGCTGCCTTCCCTGACCCAGCAATTCTGTCACTGGCAGGGGGTGTAGAGGAGCTTTGCTGCCTCCTCGCTCTGCTCACACTAGGGTCTGATGTCTGGGTATACATGTATCTGATAATTTTAACCCCTTAGTGACCGGGCGGTTTTACACAAATCCGTCTTTTAGTGACCGCGGCTGTTTTTACGTTTCTGCGCTGTTAGTGTTTAGGTCAAATTTTCCTCTTACTCGTTTATTCGACACACACATATTATACACCCTTTTTCCTGCCATTAAATGGACTTTCTAAAAATACCATTATTTCCATCATATTGAATAATTTACTATAAAAAAAAATATGAAATATGAGGAAACAAATGGTAAAAACACACTTTTTCGTAATTTAATCCCCAAAATCTACAACCACCCAAAAAGACCCCGGCTAAATAGGTTCAAAATTTTGTCCCGAGACTAGAAATACCCAATTTTTACATGCGTTTGCTTTTTAGCCCCTTCACTGCTGAGACAGTTCACCTAAGTGCGCTGCGCTCATTCTGACCATTTTGTGCTAATTATTTTTAGCTGACAGCCTTGGTCCTATTTAATTAAACTCCCCCCAGACAAAAAAAACTTTTAAAAAAAAAAACATTTTTTTATTTTATTAAATTTTTTTTTTATTATTTTTTTTAAAAAAAAAAATTATGGTTTTTTTAAAACCAAACCTGGTCATGTTTGGTATCATTGGAAAGGCCATAATCAGGCCTTTCAAATGATGTAAAATATGACCATCTAGCTGCCATGGATCGGGAGATAAAGGGATCCTTAGGATCCCCTTATCTCTATATGGCAGCTAGAGGGTTAACTGGCCCACTGACATCCTCACACATATGGTGAGGTTGTCAGTGGGTGGGGGGGGACCTGGAGGCTTGGCTGACATCCAAGATGTCAGCCCCCCTCCAAGTTTAAATCGCGTTTTGGCGCCAATTGGCGCCGCAACATGATCCGGCGGCGAACCTGTTAATGCCATACACCGCTGAAAAGGGGAGACTCTCCCCTCTCCAGCAGTGCAAACGGCATCTCCCTAGCTTCAATGGTTGGGGAGATAGAGGGCTCCGAAGGAGCCCCCCCTCCCCTCCATTGAAATGCATGGGGACGCCTGCTTATGACGTCACCACGCAGCGTGGCGACGTCATCAGCCTCGCCTGCCCATGTAAATCACATGGGCAGGCTTCCTCCCTGCCAGATCGCCGTGGGATCCAGCGAGGGAGGTGAGTATCGGGCGGGAGGGGGATTAGGCGCCGCTGACGTACCCTGTACGTCCGCGGGTCTAAGGGAGACCCGAGGACAGGACATACAGGGTACGTCAGCGGCCCTTAAGGGGTTAAATTGTGTATTTAGGGGTTGAGTTAATGGCAGGGTAGGGGTTAGGTGGGACAACTGGTGGCGAGTAACTCTTAAGGCCTGGCTAGTAGATTGGGACTTGAAATTTTGAGCCCTGCTGTAAGGTATTCCTCGTTTTAACGGTAGTGGATGATAGCCACTAACAGTCTCTTGAATTGGAAGAGTTGTCTCTTTTTTATATAGTGTTGTAGACAGGCTCGTTTTTTCTTTCTCATACTTTTTTGAGATAGTAATGTCCACAAAGTTTAAACTTTGTAATTGGATGTCACAAGTAAATTTGAGATTAAGGGGATTGTAGTTCAGGAAGTCCTTGAAATCAATAAATTCTTTTTCGGTGCCCCTCCCCTCCCCCCATATCACCAAAATGTCATCTATGTATCTTTTCCAAGAAATTATTTTTGACAAAAAAGGATTATTATCAGAGTTGTATATGTATTCTTCCTCCCAGAAACCAAGATACAAGTTGGCATATATTGGGGCACAAGGACTTCCCATCGCCATCCCCCGAGATTGAAGGTACCAATTATTTTTAAACAAAAAATAATTGTAAGTAAGTATGAATCTCAACAGTTTGATGATAAAATCGATTTGTTTCAGAGGCATTTTACTAAGTTTGATCAGAGGTTTTCTTATATTTTGCAAACCCTCATTATGAGGGATGCAACTATATAAACCCTCGACATCTAGACTGCATAAAAGTGATGATTGGGGTATTTCTAAATCTTTGACAATGGTCAGTGTTTGTTTAGTGTCTCGTAAATAGGATGGTATTATAGACACATATTTCTTTAATAATGTGTCTAAATATTGACTACAGTTCTGAGTGAGGTTATTAATCCCAGACACAATGGGTCTTCCCGGTGGAAGTTCTTTATTCTTCTGTATTTTTGGTATCATATAGAAAGTTGCTATTGTTGGATTCTTGATGTTCAAAAATTTAAAACTCTTTTTCTGTTATAAGTCCATCCATTAGACCTTCATCTAATAATTGATGTAATTCAATTAGAAATTTTTGAGTCGGATCCAAGGTTAAACGTTTATACGTGATTTCATAATTTAATACACTTAGAGTCATTTGTTCATATCCTTCTTTGGACATCACTACAATGTTTCCTCCTTTATTTGCCGCTTTAATAATAATTTCCTCATCAGATGCATGTTACCCAAACACACCAGACCCCAGACGCATTTATAACCAGACACACCAGACCCCAGATGCATGTATACCCAGACACACCAGACCTCAGATGCATGTATACCCAGACACACCAGACCTCAGATGCATGTATAGATAGGATGAAGTGTAGGCACTCAAAGTGATGTTTATATCTAAGTGATCATTTTTGCTGCCTAACTGGAAAAAACACAATGAAACACTCCTAAAAAAACAGTGTAAAAAAAATAAATACAAGAAGTTGAGAGAAGGTTTCACATGGCCAAAATACAGTGTTATGTTATCTGTGCATTAGCTGTCAGGTTTAATACCTTACAGGTACTTGCCTTTCAGGTGATGAGGCCGTTATGCAGGTCTCAGGGATGCACACACTTCGTGGGAGAGGAGACCAACACAGGAGGGCTGTGGGACAGGGCACACTGGAACTCACAGGTTGGCTGAGGGTGATGGGGAAAGCAGTTCTTGAGTCCAGGTGCGAGGGTGGTTGCTCCTGGGAGAGCACAGTGAGTTGATAGGGGGGAAATCAGGTTTATCTGGGGCTTGAATAGCTGGTCTTGTTCACAGGATCAGGAGACAACAATGAAGTCCTGTGGGAAGGTAGGAGGGAACTTTTATTGATTAGCCACAGGGGGGTATTACGTGACTTGAGGTGTGTGTGTGTTAGGTGCTTTAACTGGCTATTAGCTGGTTCACAGCAGAAGGGCAGCACCTTTCATGGAGCTGCCACTTTCATGGAATGACACAGGAACGGGCAGGTATGGTCCTGACATTAGCATACCAAACTTATACATAGGTGACTGTCTTAATAATGGTTCACAGTATGGCAAAAAAGGATAAGGTTCATATATCTGCAATATACAACTTTCAACAGACGACCTCCATATGTCAACATCCAGAGTGCATAATCTCCTTATAGACGTGCAAGATCCAGTTTCAATTTATATAGTTAGTCCTTTATACATTTGAGGAAAAAAAGTCTGAGTCTGGTCTCCTGGCGACCTAAGAAAAATAGAAATAAATTAAACCACAAATGGTGCAGAATCCGTGTACCCCGGATGGGTAAATAAAACTCAAGATCAAGAACACTCACACTTTACAGAGCGAAAAAGGACCTGGCTCTGGGTATCTTTAGGTTTGGCCAACTTAAAAAGGGGTGGCAAAGCCTTTCTATTTGTTGCCTCTTTCTTGGATGTCTTCGCTCACAGGTGGGTAGTGCAGAGGAACAGCGTAAAGAGCTTTATGTCTTTTTGGTGTATATACATATATTTTGATGAGTCCAAAGGGATAGAGTGCAGCGAAGACAGTGTTCCTTTCTTTAAGTCCAAGGAGTAGGTTTCCCAGATCCTGAAGAGAGCTTTCTTCCTAGGGTAACCTCAAAAAAGGAAAAACATCATTGTGCGATCTGGTGTATACCACATGGATAAACCAAAGAAGCGTCAGCACACTCACGTGAAATAGAGCCTTCCTGGCTCTGGATGATGCGCTTCTGGGTTATTAACGGCTACCCACTTGCCCTTTTCGGTACAGGTAGTCTTGATACTTCAAGTCTTTACACCCTTAGATATGGATACAGACAGGGCATAGCATAGACTGTAATACTATGGAAAACAGAAAAGTGGAATAGAAATATACTCACACTTTCTTGGACCTAACCTAGGTCCATAGGAATCAGGCTCAGAAGTTGTTGTATGGTAGAACTTCAAATAAAACCCCATGCGGTGGAGTAAAAATCTAAAATTTTATAAAACACAGCATAAAATACAACAAATATATAAAATAACGGAATAATTAGTGACCAGAATGCATGTCGCCCGTTGAGATATCCTCAATGGCTTCCTCAGCTGGTTTTACAGATCAAATGACCATTACTCCCTTTAAATACCCTAATCTCTCAAAGGTTACCCAATTAGGAGTCTTCTTTTTGGCGGGAATTTCACCCCTACCAATCATATAATCCCTTTCATTTTGTTAACCTAATAGGCATAATAAAGCTAAAAAAAAATAGGAGGATGAATGTACTCCTATACATCATAAAACTCATCCTTGCGCTGCAGCTCCATCTGTCACCAATATCTATGGAGAAGGGAGCTGCAGCCCAAAGATGGCGAACATAACTTAAATATTATCCCTTATAATGCTTCCTAAAATCTAATTGGAAACTCTACGTAAACTGTCTACTCAAAAGTAGCCAGATCTACACTAACTAGACCTAGGATTATAAGAAATGGCACAATTCGAAATCCAGGTTTAGACCCAAAGGGGTTAAGGTGCCCAGTGTATGTATCCATTTCATTTCGGCACGGTTTATTTTCTTATTAAAATCCCCACCTCTCCAATGGCGACCTATTTTCTGAATGGCAATAAATGACAAATCTTTAGGAGATTGTCCGTGTATTTCCTTAAAATGTGCTGGGACCAAATGGGTCTCCAACCCCTTACAAATATTATGGATATGCTCTCTAATCCTAGTGCACAGGGGTCTGATAGTATGCCCTATGTAATGTAACCCACACGGACAAGTGATTCTGTAAATAATACTTTTCGTTCTACACGTAATTACACCTTTAATTCTGTATTCCCTATTGTTCCTATCTGTGAAACTGGGAATAAAAGCTTTTCCGAGCCCTAAATAATTGCAAGCTGGACAATACCCACATCGATAGGAATTTGTTTAATTTAAAAGAGGGTTTCTATCTTTCAATGGGTTTCTGTGACTATTTACTAGAATCTTTTTCATATTTGGGGCTCCCCGATTAACAAGTTTAGGCTTGTCACCTATGATGCCCTGAAGAGTTGGATCCCTTTGTAATACTGACCAATACTTCCTAATTATTTGGTGTACTGCTCCTGTATGTTGATTATAATCACTTATGAACATGATCTCATCATTTGTACTCTCGTTGATGGGTTTATATGTGAGGGTACCTGGTCTGTCCTGAGTTCAAATTTCTTCTATGACTACATTGAGACTAGACTCCCCATACCCTTTCTCCAGAAAGTCTTTTTTCAATCTATGAGCTTGCTGCAGATATTGATCTTCCTCTGTGCCTTTTAAGGTGTCTAAACTGTCCCTTAGGGACCCCTTTCAACCAGTGTTTGGCATGACAGCTGGATTGGTCAATATTACGATTGACGTCAACCGGTTTGAAAAAGGTTCTGGTTTTGATCTGGCAGTCTTCAATATAAATATTAAGATCTAAGAAATCGATGTATACGTCGTTTATATTTGAATCCAAAACAATACCCCAGTTGTTATCGTTTAGATAGTGAAAAAATTGGTTCAGGGATTCTATATCAACCTCCCATATAATCAGGATATCGTCTATGTATCTCTTAAATAGGTTTCGCACCCAGTTATGACCGCCATAGACAAACTGGCTCTCCCAGTCTTCCATGAACAGGTTGGCATAACTGGGTGCTAACCTGGTCCCCATTGAAGTTCCTCTCACCTGTATATAATGTTGGCTCTCATACCTGAAAAAGTTATTATTCAGGATAAGGTCAATCCCCTCCAAGAGGAAATTGACCTGTTCCTGTCAAACATGATGACTCTCCAGAAAATTACGGACCGCACTACATCCCCTTTGGTGGGGTATAATACTGTACAACACAAGTGGCCATTACATATACATTTTTCCAATTGAAATTCTGCAAAATCTGTAGAACACTGATAATGTCCTTTAAATAGGAGGGTATCAGTTTTACCCATGGTTGTAAGATCGTATCAATATACATGACAGGTGATTAGTCACAAATTCAATGCCCGCTATGATTGGGCGAATGAAAGGGATTATTTTTTCTCTTTTTTTTAGCTTTATTACGCCTATTAGGTTAACAAAATGAAAGGGATTATATGATTGGTAGGGGTGAAATTTCTGCCAAAAAGAAGACTCCTAATTGGGTAACCATTGAGAGATTAGGGTATTTAAAGGGAGTAATGGTCATTTGATCTGTAAAACCAGCTGAGGAAGCCACGGAGGATATCTCAACGGGCAAAATGCATTCTGGTCACTAATTATTCCGTTATTTTATATATTTGTTGTATTTTATGCTGTGTTTTATTAAATTTTTGATTTTTTTACTCCACCAACTTATTTGAAGTTCTACCCTACAACAATTTCTGAGCCTGATTCCTATGGACCTAGGTTAGGTCCAAGAATGTGTGAGTATATTTCTATTCCACTTTTCTGTTTTCCATAGTATTACAGTCTATGCTATGCCCTGTCTGTATCCATATCTAAGGGTGTAAAGACTTGAAGTATCAAGACTACCTGTACCGAAAAGGGCAAGTGGGTAGCCGTTAATAACCCAGAGGCGCATCATCCAGAGCCAGGAAGGGTCTATTTCACGTGAGTGTGCTGACGCTTCTTTGTGGTATACACCAGATCGCACAATGATGTTTTTCCTTTTTTGAGGTTACCCTAGGAAGAAAGCTCTCTTCAGGATCGGGGAAATCTACTCCTGGGACTTAAAGAAAGGAACATTGTTTTCGCTGCACTCCATCCCTTTGG
This sequence comes from Leptobrachium leishanense, assembly GCA_009667805.1. Classification (NCBI taxonomy): domain Eukaryota; kingdom Metazoa; phylum Chordata; class Amphibia; order Anura; family Megophryidae; genus Leptobrachium; species Leptobrachium leishanense. Next base: position 143,684,048 of record CM019068.1, on the reverse strand, counting down.
ACTATTGTTATATATTTTGGTGGTTTGGGACAGGAACCATGTGCGAGTGCCTGTAGCGATCCTTCCTTAATAGCTTATCAGCGCTGCCATATTGTGTTTGTAAATATATTTTGATGAAACGGCCTGTTGCAATATATAAGTGCTTTTAGACCAATAGCCATATATGAAGGTTTAGCAATTATCTACGTGGACAGCCATACAGGTCTATACAATAAACGTGGAACTCAGGAGAATGTGAAAAATCCAGGTCAAAATAGCCAAACCCGAAAAATTCTCCCATTTACCTCACTTTCCAAATCTGCTATTTGGTCTAGATTGTTCTCTTATCCTGCCAGTTCTCCTGAGTTTCACCTTTTAGTAAATAGAGGGCTGAGCAATCTTTATTTCTAATTCATTGCTATAGGATAAGACTACTTCTATGGATCAAGGTTAAAAATCGCAAACAAGTATATTTGGCCAAATCGATTATGATGAGGGTAAGGGAGGGGGAGGGGAGATACGAGTCTCAATGGGTTAAAACTAATGGCAATCCTGATATAATAAATAAATTATATAATGATAAACAAATTATTTTAAAGTCATACATAAAAATGCTGAGAAATAAATTATACAAAATATTAAATTAATATATATGGGCGTTTAAAACGAATGGCAACACTGATAAAAAAAATGATATAATGGGTACAAGATGCTAGATTAAAGTAATAATTAATCAGTATATATAAAAGTATTTCCTATAACCAGGGCCAGTGCTCCCACTAGACAAGCTAGGCAACCACCTAGGGCGCACTGCCGCCGGCCCCAGCCTGGGTTCCATCATTGTACGGCTTGTGTAACCAGCAGTGGAGGCTCGCAAAGCCATTATTGTCGGCTCGCAGTCCCTTGCTAGCGGCACAGAAGGTGGATGTCATATGGTAAAGCGCAGGCGCCACCAGATGATGTGCGGGCGCCACCAGAGGCAGATTAAAGAAAGGCACCTAAGAAAGATGAAAAGAAAAAAAAAAAAGAGGAAGGAAAGAGGCACAGACCGATCCCGAGCCCGTACAGCGGAGGGGTAAGATGGGCAACGTACTACAGTGTGCGGCCCCCGTGAACAGTGTGAGTGTGTGTTCCTCCCCCCGCATTTCAACAGTTAATTTTTTTCTGGGGGGTGACGCAAGTAGCTGGTCCTGCCTACGGTGCAAAATAGAGACTGTTCTTTATATTTAAAGAATGGGATTACAAGATACAAAAACAAAGGTATTCTTCATCCTTTTTTTTAAATTGATATTTGTTTTATGGTGAAAGATAGTCAGCTAAACAAAACAGAAGAAAACAGCCTTGCAGGACCACAATAAGTCATCATGAATGCAATAATAGTGGTCACGCAGGACCTGTCATTCGCAAATTATTTAGAAAAAAGGTCGTCGAGGTTGACAACTAGGTATCGAAGCGACCCTGCAAAATTGTAACATAAGAAATCAAAGGAACAATCACCCAAAGACATCAAATAATAAAAAGGAGGGGTGGGAATGTAAAATGGGGGGAGGAGAAAAATATGGGGTGGGTATGATGGCAAAGGCCAAAATTGTGCCATCCCCAGCGCAGTGCCATGAGACCAAGGACCTGCAGGAGGCCGTGGGAGACAATCGGCACCTGGCCGAGAAAACCCAAATCAGCAGGGAAAAAGAAAGGGGTAAGAAACAGGGGCAGGGGGGGGACACACAAAAAAACAAGCAAAAGCGTCCTTGGTATCACCTCAGAAAAGGGCAAATAGTCATCAGGAAACCAGAGAACGAGAGCAGGGGGGGGGGGGGGTCAACAACAAATCAAGGCATCGCGAGGTAGTTCGTAGGGGTGTTCTCAGCCAGCATCCAGTAACGGCTGCACAACAGGCAGGGAGATGTACAGCAGTCCAAGACAGTTAGCAAGCTCAGGCTCAGCATAAGTGAACGGGACCGATCGGTCAGGCAAACCCCTGCTCGTGTCACTACATTCAGGTAGACTCTTCATCCCGCCGATAGGCAGCCCCTTGGAGATCTCAGAGGGCATGGGGGAAACAACAGGTCGCCGGTCCCGTCAGGCAGCAGCCCCTCATCGTCGGTCCGGGGTCTTGGCCTCCATCACTGAGGCATTCTCCACACCACCGGCCGAGAATCCATTCTATAACGGCGCCCCAACCGACACCTCCGTCCACCGATCCGTCCACAACCGGCGCCATATGTCACATGTGAGTGGCCTTGTAAGGGCAGAGGCTTTGACCCCTGTATGGTGTTGGGTGTATGGAACCCAATGGCAAGCCGAAGGAGGAGACCAGAAGGGATATGATCGATTAAACTTTTACTGAATGCAACAAAATATAAGTCCAGAATAAAAGTAATGCAAGGTTTCTTTGACAGAAATAAAAGTCCAGAACGGAGAGTTGTAAGGATAAATAATACGGGTTGCAATCTTGGAAATAGTCCAGGGGTAGAGGTATTGGATTTGAAGACAGGATCTGGAACTGGTGTCGTAGAGGCAAGCCGGGGAATGGAACTGGTACTGCGATGGCAAGCTTGAAGATGGAAGCGGAATGGAAGCGGAGCGGGTTCCGTGGCAGCAGGAACAGAAGCGGAGCGGGTACCGTGGCAGCAGGAACAGAAGCGGAGCTGGTACTGTGGCAGCAGAAACAGAAGTGGAGCTGGTACCGTGGCAGCAGGAACAGAAGCGGAGCTGGTACCGTGGCAGCAGGAACAGAAGCGGAGCTGGTACCGTGGCAGCAGGAACAGAAGCGGAGCTGGTACCGTGGCAGCAGGAACAGAAGCGGAGTTGGCACCGTGGCAGCAGGAACAGAAGCGGAGCTGGTACCGTGGCAGCAGGAACAGAAGCGGAGCTGGCACCGTGGTAGCAGGAACAGAAGCGGAGCTGGCACCGTGGCAGCAGGAACAGAAGCGGAGCTGGTACCGTGGCAGCAGGAACAGAAGCGGAGCTGGTACCGTGGCAGCAGGAACAGAAGCGGAGCTGGTACCGTGGCAGCAGGAACAGAAGCGGAGCTGGTACCGTGGCAGCAGGAACAGAAGCGGAGCTGGTACCGTGGCAGCAGGAACAGAAGCGGAGCTGGTACCGTGGCAGCAGGAACAGAGGTCAGAATTCTTCTTGGAGTAACACGAAGGGGAACCACTGGGTAACGTGGTGGAACCACAGTATAACCTGGTTAGTGAACTGGAGAAGGCGGCAGGTTTAAATAGGGTTCAGGGAATCATACGAACACCGTTCACCTGGGATTCGCAGGTGGAATTGGGATACCTGAGTGCTTGGTAGATTAATTGGTGGTATACAAGGATCTCCAGTGCAGGTGGAATGCAGTACCTTAACTTGACCAGCAGAGGGCCTAGTACCTAGGTCTTCATGCTCTAGGATGGACGATCGCGCATGCGCGCCTGACTTCTGCTCAGATGGATCGCGGAGGCGGCGTGGAACACATCCTGGCTCTCCTCCCTCGAGCTGCAGGCCGGAACCAGGGAGCGACGCGCCACGAGGGACCTCAGGTGAGTCTGTCAGGCGTCCCAACATGGCGGCCGCGGTCCGACCGCGGCGCGGGGCATTACAGGCCTCTCATCTTTGGGCATCAACTCGAGGGAGGCCACAAGGCTCTCCAAAACAGCTCCCAGGCTTCTAATTGGGGGTGGTCAGGCCAGCTGCCGCCAGTCCGCACCAACCCACGATAACTCTGCTGTAGTTATCCCCTCAGCTCACGGCAACCGTGTATCCTGGTATGGGGGCCAAAGCAAGGCCAAGCCGTGGAGGTGCCGAAACCTAGGCCCCAAGGTGGCCACCGGGAAGTCCTGCTCAGCAGGGAGCTAAACAGGTCATCTCAAGTCCGGAGGGGGGGCAGAGCAGACTCCGGACAGCACTATTCCGGTGGCCAGCCACCCCGGTACCTTAAAAGAAGAAAATCTCCGTGGTAAATCAGCTGGAGGTCCCTAAGGAGAACATATATGCGGAGGTCCACTAAAGCATTTCTGCTCCTCTCGGTATCTGGTCACACCCCCGTATTCTTCATCCTTGATATTAACCATCATTTAGAGAGAAATGGCACAATTCAAAATCAGCATTAAGTCCCCAAAACACAAGAGAAAAATGTAGTTTATTAAATTTGTTAAAATTGTGTATTTTCTTAATAAAATGCAGGAACAGGTTTTCCATTTCTGATATATTTTCCAAACAGAGCTTCATAGCATATAGATCGACAAAATGTGGATAAATAATGTTACACGCTGCAAATCAGGGATCTTGGCTGTCCAGATGTTTAGGAACTACATTTGCCATGATGACTCACTGGTGACAGCCAGGATGTAACAGCTTTTAATACAAGCACGGTGAGACATTCGGAACCATTTAATGGAGTCTAAGGGATTAAACCCTTTTTTCACAAGGAGAACAAATCAACGGTTGGTCATCGCAATGTCACGTCCCGCGTTGCTCAGCGACTGGAAGTGTCTTACATGCTGATCGCTGGCCGGCCTCCAAGTGAAGAAGCGTCCGGCCACGATCGTAAGACACGGCCAGGGGCGTGGCGTGATAATGGGGCACCCGTCGGATTTAAAACCAGGCATCTGAAATCCATTCATTGCCCGGATGTGGTTTTCAAATCCTCTCAGTACTATTCCGTTTATTGCATTTGACCCTGTGTATGACCATTGCTTGTCCGACTACCCTCCTGGCATTTAACCCCTTGGCTACCCTGTGACTATTCACTCTGATATACGACTGACAATAATTCTGGTACCGCCTCTGGCATACGGCTGACATTCCTTCTGGCGAACGATACAGACAATCATTCTCATTACTGACTCTGGCATTTCTATCTTTGATATTCTGGTAACCCTTGCTGGGTAGTTGTATTATTTACCCTGTCTGTCCGGTTCAACACTATCTTGATTTCTGGTATATGTTTCCTCCTCTGGGTTCTGGTGATAGGTAACTGTGCCGACCACTTCAAGAATCGGAAGAGCAGGACAGCTGTGCTGTGTACAGGGATTAGTGTCTTAATTGTTAGGGAGGATTGGTACACGCATTGCCTAAGGATAACCAGCTAATACCCCATATGGTCAATAAAACATCACTTTTAGTGGTAAATCTTCAGAAAATTGTAAAAGGTTGTGATTTCTCAACAATACCTAAAAAATATAAACGTGACCAAAAGGAGCGAAGTGAAGGGGAAATGATGTGAGCGGAAAGATCACACGCTTCCGTGTTTCATGGTGGAATGCGGACCAAACCACTCATGCGCAAGGTGGTGCCCAGAGGATGAGAACTTCCGCGTTTCAAACGTGAAGTGAAGAGAGCAGGGAGATCTGGAATGGTGGACAATGCTAGGATGGAGGATACAGAGAGAGGAGTTTGCACCGACTTGGGAATGAGGCTTGCAACGCACGCCAGAATACAAACAGCAGAGTAATTAACCCGAATTGAAAGGGTATAAAAAAGGGAAGTAAGAGGAGTTATCTTGATGCCAGCTGAGGAAGCCACGAGAGGCGAAACGCGTCCTGCTCAATCTATTTTATAGATGTTAATATAATTTTATTGTTTTTATTTGATGTAATTTTATTGACGATTTATTCACTGTGGATCCGGCTGCTATCGTGTGAAGAGGTTTTCACTTGGGTTTACCACAACAAAAACCCATGAGCGCCAATACAGAGCCTAGAAGGCTCATTTTATAGTAAGCCGCATTTGTCTGAATACATCAGCTAACATTTTGGTTACCAACGATAATACACTAGGAGGGGGGGTCCTTGTTACCCCTTTTTTGTAGAATTCTTCTCTTCACAAATGCGAGAGTGAGAGGTGAAGAACCACATCAAGAAAACGAGTAAAGATGTCTGGAGATCTGAGAAAGCGAACCAAGAATAATATCCACCTGACTGAGAACCTAGAGTCGGTGGAGGGTCTGAAATTCGTGACTGCATTTTATCTTCAGATGATTTTTGATATCTCGATATGTTACACTATGCCGGATATCATTGATTCTTTCACATGTGCCGAGGATTCAAGATCATAATCGGAAAAGACTTTGCTTCATATGAAAGTTGTGATTTCCCGCTAGAAAATATCATTATTTCCGCTATATCCATTGTATTTGATTACGGGGCGGCTTTTGCCGAGAACCAACAGGAGCGAAACCTTAAACATTAAGCCCCGGGACACCAAGCAAAAACCCAGGCGGCCGGTCCAAGAAAAATAAGGACAGTTAGCAATTATCAGGGTTATTCAGAGAGAGGTGAAAAGTAGGAGAATGGCTGGAGAATGGAAAATTCGAGGTCAAAATAGCCGAGTTGGAAAGTGAGATAAATGGGAGAAAGTTTCTGGTTTGGCTATTTTGACCTAGAATTTTCCATTCTCCAGCCATTCTCTTACAGGGTTATTCAGAGGGAGGTGAAAAGTATGTGGATTTAACCCTTCACTCACTGACAGCACATTAACCCATTCCCTGCCAGAAAGCTCCATATCAGTGATTGTGGCCCTGCAGGGGGTGATTGTCCCACAGGGGCTTCTTATAGACTAAGCGCGGCCTTATTCCCATGGCTGGGAGACATTTCATTGCTGAATTCACACACATCATTATACAGCGGATACAGCTTATAATCAGCAATATATGCATTTACTTACAAGAAGCCGCTCACTCCCAGGACCCTCAGCCTGGATCTCCTCTCTGGATTCACCAGCTGGATCTGCCGCCTCACAGGACTCAGGACACAAAGGACAAAGGGGATGGAGCTACAGGGGTTAAAGGAGAGGCAGGAGTTAGATGTATTAAGAAAACAATAAAAACACAAAATGTGAAATAAAATAAATGTGAAAATAAAGTAAAGCTGCACTGACACAAGGCAAAAGCAACAAAACAAGGAGGTCTGACTACAGACTGGAGCTTCACTCTGGACAGGAAACGTGACCTCCACTCATCCACGTGACCACTCACACAAAAGATTTTTTTTCTTTGAAATCAACTTTATTGTAACGAACAACAATAAACACAATAATGCTGAGCACTGGTTTCTGCCTGATTTTCATCTACCTCTGCCTTAATTATTATTATACAGTGATAATGCAGCTATTATTATTATTATTATTATTATTATTATAGAATTGTATTGTGAATAATTGTAGCGTTATCATAATATCATTAATATTATTACATAAAACAAAGACTTTATTAATATTATGATAACGCCATATTAATCACAATACAATTCTATAATAATAATAATAACAGCTGCATTATCACTGTATAATAATAATTAAGGCAGAGGTAGATGAAAATCAAGTAGAAACCAGTGCTCAGCATTATTGTGTTTATTGTTGTTCGTTACATGATTAACCCTTTCGCTGCTGAGGCTTTTCCCGCCCCTGTGCTGAGGTCATTTTTTACCTGTTTTGCGCATCATGTTTAAACCTGTTTTGAAGGCTTATTTTAGTATATGACATCGACATATTATATATCGTTCTTTCCGTCAGACTCGGTAGATTCATAATATGTCATTATTATATGTATACGTTATGTCATGTTTGTATATTATAACAAAAAATGCAATAAAATATGTATTTTCAATAATTTACAGCGTGTAAAGTGTTTTTTTCCACATTTTAACATGCGAGCAATTGCGGTTATATTTTGTATGGGGTGCGCTTGTTAAAAAAATTAGAGATGGGGTCTCGTTACATTTTTTTTTGGGGAAAATGACACCATTTTTAACAAACGCACCGCATACAAAAATCGTTAATGCAGCATCATTGTTCACATTATAATTGAAATGGGAACAATATTGCTGCATTAAAAACAAAAAAAAAAAAAAAAAAGTGTTTATTTTTTTTTTTTAATTTTTATTTTTAATTTTTTTTTATTTTTATTTTTTTTTTTTTTACATTTTTTTTTACTTTCATGTTTGGTATCGTTGGAACGGCCATGCTCTGGCCGATCCAACGATATCAAAATTTAACCCCTAACTGCCACGGATCGGGAGATAGGGAGTTCATTGGAACTCCCTATCTCCACACTTCATGGCAGTTAGGGGTTAATGCTAGGACTGGCGTCATCGTGCTGCGCACGATGACGCCAGTCCTCTGGGGAGTTCCCGGAAGCTTGGCCGACATCCAGATGTCGGCCAGCTCCCGGGAAGGATCGCAAATCGGCGCTTTTCAGCGCCGATTTGCGATCCAGCTCCCCAGGGGTTAATGCCAGGCATCATTTGGAAGGGCAGGCTGTGCCCTTCCAAATGATGCCTGGGTTAAGCCCCTGTGAGCCGCCGATCGGGAGGGAGAGAGGTCCGAAGGACCTCCCCCCTCCTTTCAGGCGCCTCCTCCGCACATGCGGGGGGGCGCCTGAATTATGTGTCATCGCGGGGGCGCGATGACACATAATAATGGCGGCCACTGCTCCGGATGCCGGGCTGACATCCAGGATGTCAGCCCGCACCGGAGGGGCCAGCGATCGGCCGGAACCCGGCCGAACGCTGACCCCAATGCGAGGACGCGCTCAGCGCGTCCTCCGCATACATGGGGCAATGCTGAGGACGCGCTGAGCGCGTCCTTAGCATTGAAGTGGTTAAAGTTGATATCAAAGACTGGCTGGGTGGAGTAGAGGTAACAACACTGCTCTATAAAGAGAGAAATCTCAATGTATCCTTCCTGGTAAAGTCCTTTATAAATAAATAAATAACCGTGGAGAGAGACTGTGGAGACACAGGTTCGATCCAAGCAAGAGCACCTCTCCAGTAAGCGTCCTTGGGCAAGACACCTAATGGTACATACTCGCCACCCAGGACATACTTGAAAACGAGAAACATCTCAATGTATCCTTCCTGGTAAAATCCTTTCTCAAAAAAAAAATAAAAAATTTGAGTGGAGGTCACATGTTTCCTGTCCAAAGTGGAGCTCCACTCTGCAGTCAGACTCTTCTCAAGACATGAGCTGCCTGGATCCTAGCCTGAGGGAAAAGGATAATCGAGAAGGGTATCGCTGCAGCGTGGTGCTCCACTGTGGACCGGAAACATGTGACCTCCATTCACCCATGTGATCATCACTCAATGGAATTTTTCTCTTTGAAATCAACTTTAATGTAACGAACAACAATAACACAATAATGCTGAGCACTGGTTTCTGCTGGATTTTCATCAACCTCTGTCTTAATTATTATTATACAGTGATAATGCAGCTATTATTATTATTATTGTTATTATAGTATTACATTGTGAATAATAGTAGCGTTATCATAATACGTTTTATTTATTTAATAATATTAATGATATTATGATAACGCTACTATTATTCACAATATAATACTATAATAATAGCTGCATTATCATTGTATAATAATAATTAGGGCAGAGGTAGATGTGCTATAATATAAATTAAAAAAAAAACAGGCCCTGCTGAGATTTGAACGCAGGACAAGGCTAGATAGGCGCATTGACCAAGTGAGCCACAGCACCAATTCAGATGCCCAAGCACAAACCTGCTTAGGCTGTGTCACACGAACGTGCTTTGAGCAGAAGGGATGTCCTTAAGGCTGGGGTCAGACGAGCGTAGTGTTCACGTCCGTGATTGCGCCTAAAAGTACGTCCGTGATAGCATGAAAGAAAGTCCATTGGAGCCTGACACATGAAGTACGTCCGCACTGAACTGCGGACGCACAACGGCCGCGGCAAACGGACGCAGGTTAGGCAAGAACGTAATACTGCTAGAACGGACGTGCGGAGTGCGCCACGTCCACAACGTCTGCATAGTTTTGTGTGTGAGTGATGGAGCGACGAGCGAGGTCAGACGGACTGCATTTATACGTCCAGCATTTTTGACGGACAGAATGTTTTTTCATTGTAATTTATTTTCCCCTCCTACATCCGTCAAAAAATAACTTCAGTGAAAAAACGGACTGTGTGACCACTACTGCGTCATCCGTACTGAAGATGTCCGTACTGCACGGACGTACAGTCCGTAGAAATCACGCTCGTCTGACCCTAGCCTAAGAGTTGACGTTCCCTCCACTCTGTCACCGTGTGGCCACCTTGCTGCGCGCAGTCGGTGCACTCAGCGCTACAAAGAGATCAGAACCACCCCATGTCCATCCTTCAAGTATTGAACATTTATTTATTTATAAAGTATTTTAGCAGGAAGGATCCATTGAGATTTCTCTGGTTTTCAGTATGTCCTGAGTTCAAGAACATTGAATTGTTACAGTCGTTAAAGAAATACAAATTAATAAAATGCAAGATATTAAAAACAAAACACAAATATACAGATTAACCCAGAAAAATAAATATGTAGGAAATATAGTCACTATGTTACATGTTTACAGGTGCATTCTGTATATAGTCACTGTGTTACATGTTTACAGGTGCATTCTGTATATAGTCACTGTGTTACATGTTTACAGGTGCATTCTGTATATAGTCACTGTTACATGTTTACAGGTGCATTCTGTATATAGTCACTATGTTACATGTTTACAGGTGCATTCTGTATATAGTCACTGTGATACATGTTTACAGGTGCATTCTGTATATAGTCACTATGTTACATGTTTACAGGTGCATTCTGTATATAGTCACTGTGTTACATGTTTACAGGTGCATTCTGTATATAGTCACTGTTACATGTTTACAGGTGCATTCTGTATATAGTCACTATGTTACATGTTTACAGGTGCATTCTGTATATAGTCACTGTGATACATGTTTACAGGTGCATTCTGTATATAGTCACTATGTTACATGTTTACAGGTGCATTCTGTATATAGTCACTGTGTTACATGTTTACAGGTGCATTCTGTATATAGTCACAGTTACATGTTTACAGGTGCATTCTGTATATAGTCACTATGTTACATGTTTACAGGTGCATTCTGTATATAGTCACTATGTTACATGTTTACAGGTGCATTCTGTATATAGTCACTATGTTACATGTTTACAGGTGCATTCTGTATATAGTCACTGTGTTACATGTTTACAGGTGCATTCTGTATATAGTCACTATGTTACATGTTTGCAGGCGCATTCTGTATATAGGTAAAGGTAAAAATGCTATGTGTTTTACCGTACTATAGGCAGCATTTGACTACTTATTAGCACCACGCTTAGCACTTTAACTGATCACCCAATAATAGGCGCCCACACTGTGTAGTGTATATATATACACACTTTCTAGTGCATTCTGTATATAGTCACAATGTTACATGTTTACTGGTGCATTCTGTATATAGTCACTATGCTACATGTTTACAGGCGCATTCTGTATATAGTCATTATGTTACATGTTTACAGGTGCATTCTGTATATAGTCACTGTGATACATGTTTACAGGTGCATTCTGTATATAGTCACTGTTACATGTTTACAGGTGCATTCTGTATATAGTCATTGTGTTACAGGTTTACAGGTGCATTCTGTATATAGTCACAATGTTACATGCTTACTGGTGCATTCTGTATATAGTCACTGTGTTACATGTTTACAGGTGCATTCTGTATATAGTCACTATGTTACATGTTTACAGGTGCATTCTGAATATAGTCACAATGTTACATGTTTACTGGTGCATTCTTTATATAGTCACTGTGTTACATGTTTACAGGTGCATTCTGTATATAGTCACTATGTTACATGTTTACAGGTGCATTCTGTATATAGTCACTGTGTTACATGTTTACAGGCGCATTCTGTATATAGTCACGGTGTTACATGTTTACAGGTGCATTCGGTATATAGTCACTATCAGGGTTATTCAGAGAGCGGTGAAAAGCAGGAGAATGACTGTAGAAAGGAAAATTCTAGGTCAAAAGTAGCTAAGTAGTTAAGTAAGGTGCAGGTCTTGGATCGGAGGTTATAGGATGATGGAACTGCAGGGGAAGCAGCCTATTCAGGTAGGGTGGTAGCTTCCCAGAAAAGCTCTTAAACACTAGGGATGAGCCGAACACCGCCGTGTTCGGTTCGCATTCGAACGCGAACAATTTCAAAAGTTCAAGTTCGAGTTCGAACTCGACCCGAACTCAATGCAAGTCAATGGGACTCAAAAGTTTGGTTTTTAGAGTGCCCTGCAAGAGGGCAGTATATGCAAGATATTTGCCATAAAAGGTGTATGGGGGTCCGGGTAGTGCCCTGGGGGACAGGAAACAAGGACAAAAAGTTTTTAAAAAAGGTTTTAAAGGGACAGTGAGTTTTCCCATGAAATAAGGGTTAAAAATAAAAACAAAAAATTCCTTCAAATATTGTGCCTAGGAGGTCCCCATAACCTGCCCGTGAAGTGGCGGATTTCTAGGATGTATAGAAACATTTAAAAACAAAAAAATGACATTTCAAATGACGGTAAATGCTTTTCCTTTAATCTATTCATAAACAACTGCTTGGGGCGGCAGCCTGTATTAAAAGACATTTTAGGACGCGCAGAACAAGTTTAGTGATTTTTTGGCTAAATTATTGTGAAACGTATGCAGGCTTTAGATGAAAGTAACAATAGGTGCTTTAAAATTGGGCCTTTAGTGTCGGCAACAGTGCCGTCACACAGTAACCCCTCTGTGGTATTGTGGAAGAGTGCAGGGTTGGACTCTGCGGTCCAATATTAAAATTATATGAATCTGGTAATATAGGCAGGCGTCAGTGGCAGTGCACCAAAATATTATTGCGCTATAGTGTATGGCAGGATGGAAGCGCAACAGCAGTAACAAGCAGTGGAATATACCAGACAGGGGCACAGAGCGAGAGTAGTTATAACAAAACCAGCTCAACAACGTTTAGGCACTAGTACTGCGCTACTGTATATGGTGAGAATTGGCGCACACCAGTCCCGGCGACTCTGCGTCATCACGCCGCGCCCTGCCCCCTGATCACTCACAGCTGCGCCGGGTGCCGCCGGAGCTCCTGGCACCATGCGTCCGGTGCCCCCCCCCCATCGCCACCCGGGGCCCTGGATGTCACAATATTACAATCCAAACGCAAACGGGTTAAGTAACCAAATTTGTAAGAAGAAGAATTAAAGCAGCATATGAATCCTCACACTGCCGGGCAGCACCTTATGGCCCGGTTCACACCTAAGCGTTTTACAGCGCGTTCCTGCATGCTGTAAAACACAAACAGGGAAATCCCATTATTTGCTATGGGACCCGTTCATACCTGGGTGTTTTACAGCGCGCAGGATCGCGCTGTAAGGCCGGAGGCACACTAGGCGTTAACTTTTGCGCACTAACGCGCGTTACCGGCGTGCGTCACTGCATATAGTTAACGCCGATAGAGCAGAACACACGCTTACCGCGCGCTGCGCATAACGCGCCCTGAGGGACGTCCGTCATGGAAACACCTTGCTTGTGCGCTAGTATGGACGCAACGTTGGTGCGTCAAATACACTGCGCATGCGCACAACGGCCGCGTGCGAACGTCAAATGAGCGCACCTGCGCACTAGCAGCTGTGACAGAGGGAGAGAAGTGTGAAAAAGGCTGTGGTTGTTCTTGCCTGCTGTTTCTGAAGTGATGCTGTTTTCCCCCCACACTTTATAACATGGATGTGGAGCTACTCATTGCAGCTGTGCAAGAGCACCCCGTGTTGTGGGACACCGCACACGTGGACTATAAAGATAAGAATAAAAAGGCAAAGGCATGGAGTATCGTTTGCAAGACTGCTTTCCCAGACTTTGAGACCTCGAAGGAACCCCGAAAAAAGGATTAAAAGTATGTACCTTTTAATATTTTTTTATTTGTTTAACAGAAGTGGGGAAAAAATTAACTTACAATGACTATATACAACAATTTACAAGTATTTAGCAACAACATGTTCTGTAAGAATGTACAAACAGTGAGAACAAAGTTTGACATTTTAAATTCTCCCAAGCTGCCATGGCACTTGTCCGCTGGCAGTACAGAAATAGTTTGCTAAGGCATCTCTGAAACGATAGAGGCTTCTATTAACAGGGCAATGATCTGTGTCATCATGGTCTTCCAAACCCAAAATGCTGAGGGAGTCACTAAAATTGTACCCATCGCGGTCACGTATAAAATTATGTAACACACAACAGCATTTTACTATATTCACAGCAAAATCGACATTCACATCTAATGGCCTATGTAGAATTCGCCATTTGTTGGATAGAATGCCAAAGGAGCACTCCACATACCTTCTGGCTCGTGACAGGCGATAGTTGTCTCCTTCCGTATGGTCGCAATAAATTGGTTGATAACGCAAAAGCTTCATCCCCCACGAAAGCAAAAGGGACAGCAATGTCTGTACCAGGCAACATCTTTGGCTTGGGAATATTTAAGCTATTGCTCTGTATTTGTTGCCAGAGTGTTGAATTCTGAAATACTGTTGAATCAGAGTCTTTTCCATATGATCCAATTTCAACATATGTGAATCTATAGTTGGCATCAGCAACTGCCAGGAGTCCGATTGAAAAATAATGTTTATAGTTCATGTATTGAGAACCACTCAATTCTGGCTTCACAACACGGATATGTTTCCCGTCCACTGCCCCAAGACAGTTAGGGAAATTGGCTCTATCTTGGAACCCCTCCACTATATCGGCCCATGTACTTTCATTTGGTGTACGGATGCATTTCTCCTTCAGGGTGTCCCAAATCGTTTGGCACACTTTTCGCACCACCTTGGCCGCTGTTGTTCGTCCAATCCTAAAATTGAAGTGAAGATCTTGCAGACTGCAGCCACAGGCAAGATACCTGTAAGAAAAAATTAGATGTTTTTGGTTATGAGTACTTAAAATTAACATTCATTATGTCATTATTTTTTGCTTTCTAGTACAAGAAGTCATGTCAAAATGGCGAACTGTGCGGGACAACTATGTCCGCAACCAGAAAGAAATTGACGAGTGTGGACGGTCCGGCTCAGGGGCCAAGAGGATGCGTTCCTATATATTTGCTGAGCAGCTCTCATTTTTAAAGAAAAATCTAGTGCCAAGACAAACTGTGAACAGCATAGATGCGACACCATCCTGCTCACAGGACCCAGGGGCCACCCCACCAACACTGAACCTGTCAATAAATACAGAGGCAACGGAAGGAGACTTGGAGGATCTGGTGGAAGGAGCAGAGGATCTGGGCCATGGTGCGGAGGCTCTCGTGGAGCGGAGGATCTGGTTGAAGGAGCGGCGGCTGTGGTGGAAGGAGCGGAGGCTGTGGTGGAAGGAGCGGAGGCTGCTGCACCTCCGACCGCATCTTCCAGGTGCCAAAGGGGAACTAGTTTGGAGCAGGCGATCCTAAGATTTATGGAGGTACAAATGCATCCAGAACAAGCAAATAGGGAAGTGTCACGAATCCCCCTGAATACCAAGATAGTGGTCCCTTTACGTAGACCGCTCTCTACCCTTCCGATCCTTGAATGGTCGGCACAACTAGATAGATAATTAACCAGACAATATACAAGCAAGGGTAAATACCAGACAGAGGTACATAACAGAGTACTCGTTCTCCCTAGGACCTTAGTAATTTCAGAGGTAGCCTGATGTGTGCTTAGGGTGCCACATAGACTGACCTTGGTACCAAAGTTAAGAGCAGAACCGTGAGAGGAGTAAATGCCAATACCAGGGGTTATACACAGGGTGGTTCGTTTGCCAATACCAGGGGTTATACACAGAATGGTTCGTTCGCCAATGCCAAGAGTCATACACAGAATGGTTCGTTTGCCAATGCCAGGAGTCATATACAGAATGGTTCGTTTGCCAATGCCAAGGGTCATACACAGAATGGTTCGTTTGCCAATGCCAAGGGTCATACACAGAATGGTTCGTTTGCCAATGCCAAGGGTCATACACAGAATGGTTCGTTTGCCAATGCCAAGGGTCATACACAGAATGGTTCGTTTGCCAATGCCAGGAGTCATACACAGATAAATTAGCCAAAGAAACACAAGAGCTCTGCGGGAAGTGAATACCACGTCAGGGCACCGGCGAACTAGTGAAGCCGGGTTTTAAACCCGGCGGGTCCGCGTCATAACGCCAGGCTCCGCCCCCGGCGTCCCACGTGAACGCACCGGTGGCGTTATTAGTCGGCGCCTGGCCAGCGAGCAGCGAGGAATCTGCTGCCAGGCGCCCCAGAACAGAGCCATCCGTGACAGAACCCCCCCCTCCATGGGCGGCCACTGGACGACCCCCAGGGGCACGGGGGTGCGCTAAATAGAAGGCCTTCACCAATCGAGGGGCATGGACCTCTGCAGCCGGAATCCAAGAACGGTCCTCTGGACCGTAGCCCACCCAATCGACTAAGTACTGTAAGGACCCCCTAGACTTTCTGGCATCCAGAATGGCCTCAACCTCGTACTCCTCCTGGCCCTCCACGGAGACAGGAGGAGGTGGAGCACGGATCTTGGTGTATCGGTTACATAACAACGGTTTCAAAAGGCTTACGTGGAACACATTGTGTATCCTGATATGGGGGGTAACGCCAAAGCATAGGAGACAGGGTTGAGTCGCCGCAGAATCTTATAGGGGCCGATATATCTAGGTGCCAACTTCATGGAAGGCACTAAGAGCTTAATATTCCGTGAAGAAAGCCAAACCCTGTCCCCAACTTGATACACGGGTGCCTGCCTCCTGTGTCTGTCGGCCTTGGTTTTCTGGATGGCACTACTCTCCTCCAGTGCCCGTTTGACTCTCTCCCAAGTCTCTTTCAATGATGCCAAATGCTCATCCAAAGCAGGAATCGTGGTATCAGGAAACGTAGCGGGGAGTACGGGAGGATCAAAGCCATAAACAGTGAAGAAAGGAGAATGTCCTGTGGATTCACTTACTGCACTGTTCAAAGCATACTCTGCCCATGGTAACAGGTCTGACCAGTTATTTTGTTGTTCTGATATAAAGCACCTGAGATATTTCTCTATATTTTGGTTGGCTCGTTCTGCTGCTCCGTTGGTCTGGGGGTGATAGGCCGAAGAGAAGGATAAGTCTATCCCCACATTTTTACAAAACCCTTTCCAGAATCTGGAGACGAATTGTGTCCCCCTATCAGAGACAATCTCCAGAGGAACACCGTGTATGCGAACCACGTTGGAAATGAATATGGGCACCAGTTCGGCTGCCGAAGGTAGTTTCCGAAGAGGCACGTAGTGACCCATCTTGGAGAATCGATCTATGACCGTAAGTATAACTGTATTCCCTCTTGACTCAGGTAAATCAACTATAAAATCCATGGCTACATGTGACCATGGGCGTTCGGGGATTGGCAAAGGCTGGAGTAAACCAATGGGTGTCTGTTTGGGACTTTTATGTCTTGTGCACACCTCGCACACAGCTATGTAATCTTTAACGTCTCGGCGCAACGTGGGCCACCAGAGGAGTTTACTGATACTAGACACTGTTTTGGTGATACCCATATGCCCAGAGGTTTTATTGTCATGATAAACGTTAAGTACTTCCTCTCTTTCGTTCTCAGGTACAAAGAGTTTCGCGGGAGGTTTCCCCCAGGAGCTGCACCTTGGACGGTCTGCAACCTTTTCACTAGAGGGGACGAGACACTAATTGTGGTAGAAGCTATGATCCTTTCCTGGGGTACAATGGGATGCTGATCTTGGATATTATGTTCATAAGATTCATACTGTCTTGATAAGGCGTCTGCTTTAATGTTTCTGGACCCAGGTCTATAGGTAAGCACGAAATTAAAACTTGAAAGAAACAATGACCATCTCGCTTGTCTGGAATTTAAACGTTTAGCATCTCCAATGTACGTGAGATTCTTATGATCGGTTATGATAACGATGGGGTCCCTAGACCCTTCCAATAAGTATCTCCATTCTGCTAATGCCGAGATGACTGCTAACAACTCTCTATTTCCAATGTCATAGTTCTTCTCTGCCGGGGACAACTTCCGAGAATAGAAGCCGCATGGATGCAAGGGCTTGTCGGGTGCCTCCCTTTGGGACAAGACTGCACCAAGACCTAGTTCGGAGGCGTCGACTTCTACTTGGAAAGGCAGAGCCGGATCTGGATGTCGGAGAACAGGGGCAGTAGTGAAAGCTTGTTTAAGTGCCTCAAAGGCTTGAGTGGCTTGAGGTGTCCATTTCTGATTTCCCACCCCTTTCTTTGTCAAAGCCAGGGGGGCTACCAAGACTGAAAAGTCTTTAATGAATCTGCGATAGTAGTTGGTAAACCCCAGAAACCTCTGGATGGCTTTAAGCCCTTGGGGTAGAGGCCAGTCAAGAATTGCTGAGAGTTTTTTAGGGTCCATTTGAAAACCCTCAGGGGTTATTATATAACCAAGGAAATGTACTGTTACTATGTCGAATAGACATTTTTCTAGTTTACAGTACAATCCAGCCTTCAACAGTTTTTCCAATACTTGTTTCACGTGGGCGTGATGAGTGTCCACATCGGGGGAGTATATCAGGATGTCATCCAGATATACTATGACGAATTCTTGCAGAAAATCCCTTAGGGTGTCATTTATGAGGTCCTGAAAAACGGCTGGCGCATTACATAATCCAAAGGGCATCACCAGGTATTCATAATGCCCACTACGTGTATTAAAAGCCGTTTTCCATTCATCTCCCTTTTTAACCCTAACCAGGTTGTAAGCTCCGCGTAAATCGAGCTTAGTATAAATACGGGCCCCTTTTAATCGGTCGAACAATTCCGTTATGAGAGGTATGGGATATGCATTTCTTATAGTTATCCTATTCAACCCTCTATAATCGATGCAAGGTCGCAGATCTCCCTCTTTTTTGGAGACAAAAAAGAAACCTGCTCCTGCTGGAGAGGAGGACCGTCTAATGAATCCTCGCTCTAGATTCTCCCTTATGTATTCCTCCATAATGTCGTTTTCTTTTTGTGACAAAGGGTATACATGTCCCCTAGGAGGCATCGTGCCGGGGAGTAAATCAATGGCACAGTCATATGGACGATGTGGTGGTAGGACCTCAGTCCTGGCCTTAGAGAACACCTCCTTTAGCGCCAGATAACATTCAGGGACCTCTGTGGACAAAGGAGGGGCTGTGGCAACATTGAGGCTACCAATCACATTGACCCTGCCTAGGCAATTAGACTGACAATTAGGACCCCAACATTTTATGTCTCTCTGGACCCAATCAATAACCGGGTTGTGCTCTGTTAACCATGGAAACCCAAGAACGACAGGACATGTGGGAGATTCAATAATTTGAAATCTTATCGTTTCATGGTGCAAAACTCCTGTTTTCATACATACATCGACAGTGTCGTGAGTGATATGTGGACATGACAGGGGTTTACCATCTATGGCCTCCACCATTAGAGGTTTTTCCTTGAGAACCAGGGGTAGGAGGTGTTTGGCAGCAAAATATTTATCCATGAAATTACCTGAGGCCCCAGAGTCTAAGAACGCCTCAGTCTTGAGGTGAACCCCCTCCCAGGTTAGGGAGATCGGTAACAGAATCCTGGATTTTTTTTTTCACTATCCACAAAGGAGGCATAAAGAGAACCGATAACCTGGGTCTTGGCTGTTCTTTGACCCGATTTGCCACTCTCCCCCCTGTTGACCCTGGGTCTCTGAGGACATTGAAGGCGGAAATGATCAGCCCCTGCACAATAGAAGCAGAGCCCCTTTTCTCTTCTGTGAGCTCTTTCAGCCTCCGAAATACCCGTTTTTCCTATTTGCATAGGTTCAACGACTGGCAAATCAGTTTTTGCGTTTTCAGGGTTACCTGAGGTACTGGTGTGTCTGGGTAATGAGGGTAAAGGAGGCAAGACCCTTCTGGGTCTGTCTCTGGGGTGCCTCCTTTCCCTAATTTGATCGTCCATGGCTATGCAAAAATCAATCAAATGGTCCAGATTTTCTGGTAATTTTAAGGGAGCCAGCTCAAACATAAAAGCCTCGTTCAGGCCTTCGGTAAAGGCTAAGGTTAAAACGTCGTTCGGCCAAAGCACCTCTGAGGTCAAAGTCTTAAACTCTATGGCATAGTCGGAGACCCTCCTATTACCTTGTTTAATGTGAAACAAGGACCTACCCGCATTGGTAGCCCTTCTAGAGGGATCAAAGGTACGTTTTAACTCAGAGGTAAAACCCTCATAGTCATAGATGATGGGTTTCTTATTTTCCCACAACGGCGTAGCCCATAATAAAGCTTTCTCTGTTAAATGATTAATCAGATAGCCTACTTTGGCTTTATCAGATATACAGGACCCAGGGTTTTTCAAACAAGATCTCGAGTTGGGTCAGAAAACCCCGCATAAGCTTGGTGTACCATCATAGCGTAAGGGTGCCTTCATACTAAGCCTATGTCTTTCAGGAGAGACCGAACCGACTCTAGGCAATACTGGGTCTGGAGGGTTTGTGGTACCAGTATTGGACCGATTTAACAGGGTTTGTAGAGCGAGAGAAATCTGGTCCATCCTATGGTCCTGCTCCTCTTGTCTGGCTGCGATACGTGCCAACTGGTTAGAGAGGTCTGCGGGATCCATTGGCCCTGACGTAATGTCACGAATCCCCCTGAATACCAAGATAGTGGTCCCTTTACGTAGACCGCTCTCTACCCTTCCGATCCTTGAATGGTCGGCACAACTAGATAGATAATTAACCAGACAATATACAAGCAAGGGTAAATACCAGACAGAGGTACATAACAGAGTACTCGTTCTCCCTAGGACCTTAGTAATTTCAGAGGTAGCCTGATATGTGCTTAGGGTGCCACATAGACTGACCTTGGTACCAAAGTTAAGAGCAGAACCGTGAGAGGAGTAAATGCCAATACCAGGGGTTATACACAGGGTGGTTCGTTTGCCAATACCAGGGGTTATACACAGAATGGTTCGTTCGCCAATGCCAAGAGTCATACACAGAATGGTTCGTTTGCCAATGCCAGGAGTCATATACAGAATGGTTCGTTTGCCAATGCCAAGGGTCATACACAGAATGGTTCGTTTGCCAATGCCAAGGGTCATACACAGAATGGTTCGTTTGCCAATGCCAAGGGTCATACACAGAATGGTTCGTTTGCCAATGCCAAGGGTCATACACAGAATGGTTCGTTTGCCAATGCCAGGAGTCATACACAGATAAATTAGCCAAAGAAACACAAGAGCTCTGCGGGAAGTGAATACCACGTCAGGGCACCGGCGAACTAGTGAAGCCGGGTTTTAAACCCGGCGGGTCCGCGTCATAACGCCAGGCTCCGCCCCCGGCGTCCCACGTGACGCACCCGGTGGCGTTATTAGTCGGCGCCTGGCCAGCGAGCAGCGAGGAATCTGCTGCCAGGCGCCCCAGAACAGAGCCATCCGTGACAGGAAGACGACGATCATGTTGCTTTCTTCAACTCCATACTGCCTCTGGTGCGTCAGATGACACAGAATCAAAACAATTATTTTAGGATGCAAACCATGCACAATATATATAGTATTTTGAACCCCCAACTCCCACCCTTGTTCTATGCTGCAGGACATCAGCAGCCGCCGCCTGTCCCGTATGCTGCAGGATATCAGCAGCCGCGCCCGTCTCGTATGCTGCAGGAGATGAGCAGCCGCCACCCGTGCAGTATGACGAGGATGTGCTGGAGTATAGAGATTTATAAATTTACATTTTATTCTTAATTTTTCTGAAAATAAAGTTTTGAAATCTTATTTCTACTTGTATAAAAAAAATCTTTTGCCTTTTAAAAAAAATTATAAAAAGTTTAGGCATCAATTTTGTTGTTGGATTCATAAGTTATTTGAGACTGAATCAAAAATTTCCCACTCCTTGTTGGTGATAAAACATTTCCCACTCCTTGTTGGTGATAAAACATTTCCACTCCTTGATGGTGATAAAACATTTCCCACTCCTTGATGGTGATAAAACATTTCCCACTCCTTGTTGGTCAAACATTTTCCTTACCGTAAGGTGATGACCAGCATCTCTTCTGGTGATATGGCGCCCCGCATTTTTGTGTCCATCTTGGTCAGTGGCTTCTTTACACTGGCCAGCAGTTCATCGAAGGAGACTATGGACATCCGGAGGTAATTAAAAATTTCACCGCATCTCCCTCTCTTAGCGGCTTGTACAGCGTACGGAAATGTCCATGAGTGTCTCTCAAGGAGTTTATAGGATGAACCCACCCTTCCTTTTCTTCTTTAGTTTCTGCGAATACGCATATGCCAACAGAGTAAACAGAACTGCATCTCTCCAGTCCATCTTGCAACAAACACCACACCACAACACGCTTTTTTTTTTTCAACACATAATTGTTTTCAACTTTATTAAAATTTCTTTTATGCCAGCCCAGCTTTTTTTTCCCCAGCTCAAAAATACACGTTTTACGACGTGCATCAAAATTAACGCATCGTCTGGCGTCTACCATCTTTTCCGTCATTTTTAACGCACGGGTGCATCGTTTTTAACGCGCGTTAGTGCGCAAAAGTTAACGCTTAGTGTGTCTCCGGCCTAAAACGTCCTACACCCAAAGAAGAACAGGAGCTTCTTTGGGGCGTTTTGCAGCACGTTCACTCTGCAGTCTATGGCCGTGAACGCGCTGCAATGCGCGTTCGCATGTTTTTTATGTTTGCGCGTAAAAAAAAAACGCAGGTGTGACCCCAGCCTTACAGTATAATTAATGCAGCATATGATTCCGCACACTGCCGGGCAGCACCTCTACAATTTGTGGATCCAGGAATCAGGTGAGTATTAGAAAGAAAAAAGCTTTATTTTATGTTGCTGGGGACATTTAAAAATGTCCTCGGATTTTATTTTTTTTAAAAATGTGTCGCCTTACACCTTAGCCTGGGGGTCAGTGGATCCTGGTTGGGTGGAAGGGGGGGTCTGCCGTGGCTCCCTCCCTGGAGTCCCTGCGCCACATGCACCCGGCTGTCCAGCACGAACAGTCGCAGCTCTGTAATCTTGCGGCCGCATGTTCCTCAAGTCAAGGGGTCCTTGGGAGGGAGGCCCCGGCGGGCTGCCCTCTACAGTGCCTGATTTAGAGGGCCTCGTCTGCCTGATGTTTTAGCAACAAGAATGTTTTATCCCATAAGCTTCAATGTTAAAAATATTCCCATTTTAATTCAATATCTAATAAACCATTGCTTATAATACTCTGCAATAAAGAGTCACTCTATTTTTAGGATTTTTTAAGCATTTTTTATACTTTTTTCAAAATTTTTTTTTTTCGAACTCGAACCGAACACACCAAAAAGTTCGAAGTACGCGAACTTGCGAACTGCCAAAGTTCGAATCGAACTCTGAACTGAACAGCTCATCCCTATTAACACCAGGTTGGAAAGGTGAAGGGAGCGTCTAGATGCCAGCAACGGCCAGTTTGGTTCTTTTAACATGTCACAATGGTGGGTCATGTAGTTACATTGTAGCTCAAAGCGACAGAATGAGTTTTACAATGTAGTAACCATTAACATGTCATTAACTTGGAGGCCCTTCTGGTCATTTAAAGAGAGCTTCTTAATTGCACAAGTGGAGGTGGTGAAGTTCACGAGTTTCTTGTGTAGAGTCCGCGGAGCTTTAAATATTGTGATTTTTAAACAGCACATAATACATGAAAAGGCAAAATGATGTCAGAATCCTGTGATTTCCTGAGATGATAACTTCCAGTTATCATTACTATACTTTATACTCTGCCCTAACAGGACCTGTCCTAATGGAATGAATCAGTGTATTTACTAGGGTTGCCACCTTTCCTTCAAGCCAAACTCGACCACTTCAGCGTGGCAAACATTTTTTAAATGTAGCATATACACAATGTGTATGAAGGATGACTGAAGCCCCTCACTGATGGCGCTTGTTTGACTGGGTCAGCAGAGTTTTAATACAATCTGGTCCTCTGCCTGCAGGACCTCACCAAGTGCCAGGCAGCTTAGTGACAACCTGCCTACCTGTCATAGTGGGTCCTTTGGAAGTCTAGCAGTGCGCACTGCTAGTTCATGGAGCCATAGATTAGCACAGTGAGCAGACATAGGCATTCACAGACTGCTGACCATTCCTCCCCTCTCCCTGCCACCTTATTATTCTAAAGGAGATTGTCCCCTATCTGCATCCCCCACCGCTTCACACAGCTGCTGATTGGGGACAGTAGGGGGCACAGATTTCTCAGCCAATTTAAACCTCACAGACCGCTGCCTGTGGGAACACGCACACACATGCATTTGCAGCAAATTTGCTATCAGCGGCAGCCAAAAAAAAAAAACAGCTTCAAACTGCAAGTGCAAAACCTGGGGGTTTGTTAATATGTACCTCCCATTTACATGACTGGGAGGTATCTGATCCCTTCCTATGGTTTTGATGCCAATGGCACATCCTGAGGCCAGTGTTCTCACATAGCTCTTTGAATCATGTGTCCGGTTGGGAGGGGGTTCAAAACCCGAACTGTCCGGGTGAAAACTGGACAGGTGGCAACCCTAGTATTTACCCTTAATTGTGAAAATCAAGCAGAAAACCAGCTCTCAGAATTATTGTGTTTATTGTTCATTACATTAAAGTTGATTTCAAAGAAAAAAAACCTTTGCGTGAGTGGAGGTCACAGGTTTCCTGTCCAGAGTGGAGCTCCAGTCTGCAGCCAGATCATCTTGCTTTGCGGTGGTTGCCTTTTGTCAGTGCAACTGTCAGGGTGGCACCAGGCATAGGCCATAGTGGGACCCCAGTTCAAGGGGTTTGAGCCTTAACGCAGGGATATGCAGGTTGTACCTTGGAGTAGGCTGACTGATGCTGGTAGTAATCTATGGCGCAGTACAAAGAGTATATATATATATATAAAGAGTGGTCAGGACAGTCCTTAGGTCAATGGGCTGGCAGCAAGAAGGCAGGGTCGGGGGTAATGCAGGTGGTCTGGTACACGGTATCAACAGGATCACAGAATAAGTCAGCTCACTACAAAGTATGATTTCTAATGCAAAGTCAAGTTGCATAAGGGGGGGGTGACTCTTTTATTGACAGACAAGGGGGATGTGGTGTGTGTTTTCACTGTTAACCCCCTTCAGTGCTGGACAGGACTGAGGGCAGCACTTTACATGTATGCAGGTATGGTTATGCACAGGTACTGATCCCTGACAGCAACTTTATTTTCACATTTACAGGGCTATTCAGAGAGAGGTGAAAACCTTGAGAATTGGCAGGAGAATGAACAACTCTAGACCAAATAATCAATAAGAAAGTGAGAAAAATGGGAGACTTTTTCTGGTTTGACTATTTTGACCTAGAAGTTTCACTTCTCCAGTCGCTCTCAAGGTTTTCACCTCTTTCTGAATAGCCCTGTGTTTTTATTGTTTTCTTAATACATGTAACTCCTGCCTCTCCTTTAACCCCTGTAGCTCCATCCCCTTTGTCCTTTGTGTCCTGAGTGCTGTGAGGCTGCAGATGCACCTGCAGGGTTATTCAGAGAGCGGTGAAAACCAGGAGAATGACTGGAGAAGAGAAAATTGTAGGTCAAAATAGCCGATTTGGAAAGTGAGATAAATGGGAGACTTTTTCTGGTTTGGCTATTTTAACCTCGAATTTTCACTTCTCCAGTCATTCTCTTGGTTTTCACCTCTCACTGAATATTATAACCCTGCTGGTGAATCCAGAGAGGAGATCCAGGCTGAGGGTCCTGGGAGTGAGCGGCTTCTTGTAAGTAAATGCATATATTGCTGATTATAAGCTGTATTGAAGTGGAATCAGGCTGAAAGATGGTTGCTACTATGAGCCAGGCAGCCATCTTGTTCAGAATATTGGTTCACCAGTAAATAGAATAGATTTTTATTAGATGTGAAAAGCAAAGCTTACATAGAATTTCAAGAATGTGTGGTAGATTAGAGAACTAGCAATAAAACCAGGCAGAATCCGGCCGGCTCTTGGCACGGAGAGACAGGAAGATGAATGAATAGGGCAAGGTCATTGAGACTTGCAGAAGAAACAAAGAGATCGTAGAGAACAGACCAGGCCCCAGGCTATCTCAAGTAAACACAGCCTATAGGGAGGACGGCACTGCCCTGAGAAAGACAGCACAACAAATCACAGACTGTCAAACTAACATGAAGTGTATCAATTTATAGTTAAATGTGGAATTTCTTTGTACTAACGATGGGAGGTATTAACCCACGTGGGGTGGAATAAAGCGTCATCGGGAGGTGGGCTAATTGGGATGTACCTAATTACGTATTTTTGGGTATAAGACCCCTTGCACGGGGTGAAAGGGGGGCTCACTCTTTGCGATTCAATCCTGTGTGAGCACTTGTGTGACGACACAATAAAGTTTGCCTTTCCTGAAGAGACTCGTGTTCTGACATCCTTACTTGTGTCCGGTCCGGCGCCGTCTTGAAAGTGAATCTGTTTTTATCCGCCTACAGTATCTGCTGTATAATGATGTGTGTGAATTCAG
>CM019068.1:143590839-143657694 GCA_009667805.1 Leptobrachium leishanense | reverse complement strand
ACACCCACCCTGCTTGCTCGGCCGGCATCCAAAAGCTTAGGCGAGCCCCCGGCTTGGCTTGGGCCTAGAGGCCCAGCCGAAGCCAGGGACTCGCCTGAGCCTGGAGGACTCCGAGCTGGCAACTCGGCCGGCCTCCACACTCAGGTGAGGCCCCCGTTTGGTTGGCCTCTAGGCCCAGCCAAGCCGGGGACTCGCCTGAGCCTGGAGGACACCTAAGCTGGCAACTCAGCGGCCTCCATGCTCAGGTGAGCCCCTGTCTCGGCTGAGCCTCTAGGCCCTGGCCAAGCCGGGGCTCGCCTGAGCCTGGATGCCGGCCAAGCAAGTAGCTCGGCCGGCCTCCAGGCTCAGGCGTGCACCTGCTTGGCCTAGAGGCCCAGCCGAGCCGGGGGCTCACCTGAGCATGGAGGCCGGCCGAGTTGCCTGCTCAGGCCGGCCCCTGGCTCGGCTGGGCCTCTAGGCCCAAGCCAAGCCGGGGGCTCACCTAAGCTTGGATATAGAGATATATATATCTCTATCACACATATGGGGGTTACAAGGGTGTTGTGTAATATTATATTATATATATATATGTAGGTTACAGGGTATAGGACTGCCCTCAGGGCAGGCTTTATACCTAGTTAGTAGATAAAAAAATAAAAGGCATAAAAAAATAATATATGAAATGATATATAAGATGCTATGAATAACAATAAAAAAGTCTGTTACAGAATAAAAAAAATACCTTCAAAAGGCGGCGTGGCTGGATGTCGACCGCGTGAGACACGCTTTGAGGGAGCTCCGACCGAAGGCAGGCAAGCAACAGCCCGATTAAGGCTTTAAACCCCTCGTTTTGGCGTCAAAACATGCCGGGTAAGACGACCACCACCTCCCAGATTCGACAGGCTCCCAAAAACGGACAAAAAAATACTTTTTTGGCCCCCACGGACGCCGAGTTTTCGTCCTACCCCCCTCTCTCCAAGATGGTGCCGAAAGCCCCGGGGATGTCAGGGAAAGGGACAGCTGCCCAGACGGACTCGGAAGGTCTAAGTCACATTGCAGAACACATGGAAACCATGATAACTGACCTCAAAACTACGCTCTCGAGCAATTTGATAGTTTTAGCGGGCGGATATTAAAAAGGAGGTCCGAGAATTGGGGGAATGAACGTCTAAAATTGAGGAGACGATGGACGAATTTGCATCTGCTCATAATTCCATGGCCTCAAAGATGGAAAATCTAGAAGAATAAGTGCAGCAATGCTCCAATAAAATTATTGATTTGGAGGATCGATCCCGCCGCCAAAACCTTAAAGTTAGGGGGGGTCCCTGAAACGGTGCCTAACCATAAACTGGCATCTTATGTAAAGCGTTATCCCTGATTACTACTATATTACGGGCCCACGACATCCCGTATAGGTTGGGCTTTTCCTAAGCGCATCCAGATCCATCGAGATGAAGAGCTTTATAATATCTCCAGGGTGGAAGACGGGTAACCTTTTGTTGAGACAATGGAACTTACCACACGGCAAATGTCCCAGAAGATTCTAAAGTCTCATCTCCTGCTAGATTACCGGTGGAATGGAGAAGACTTGAGATTCCCTCAGCATCCTTTGTTTGATTTTCTGGTCCTTGCAGGGTATGAAGAACCTCGTTATTGAGTTGCTGTTCCTGTTCTCAAGATCGACTAGATTCGTAAAATACAAGTTGTTTAAAACGGCTATAGATTTGGGTTGTTCTACCTCCTCGAATTAATAGAAAGACATGCTCTAATGGGACCAGTTTGCTGATAGTCTCGCTTGCCTACATCCAGTGTTATTGTTTATCCAGACTTTTTTACTACGAGCCTTCGCTCATGACTGCTCTCTAATTCCATCGTAGAGAGCTTGCTTTTTCAGAGTGCTCCCCCTCCTCGCGAGGGCATCGAGCCTTTGACGGCTCGTTGGAGTCGGTCACTTCTTGTTATTCATGTTTTTTTTCCTTTTCTGATTTCTCTTTTTGTTTTTATCTCGCACGATTGAATTCATTGCTGAAAAGCTGCACCATGTACTCCATGAAAAGTTACTCTGCACCTGTGCTGGAGTTAATTGGGTTAACGGTTATGCCATTATGCCGGGTTATTGTTTTCCTGAATGTCTTTGAAGGTTTTGTCTTATATACGTAAAAGGCCTAAATCTACCGGTGAAACGCCTCTCTTTATATGCCGAAATTGCGAACATTTAATTGTGGATATTGTTTGTCTGCAAGAAACGCACTTTAAAAGACTTAACCACCCCCGTCTCTTTGCCCGCAGTATCAAAAGCAGTTCCATGCGGTAGGTCCTACTAAAGCTAAAGGAGTCACTGTATTGATACATAATAGGGTTTCTCTGTGTTGCATAGGAAGATCGTGGACCCGATGGGCCGTTACTTGATTCTAGTGTAGCGCTGTGTTTAAATCCTTGTTGTGGCAGTACCTATTTTTGGCCACCGGAGGGAGACAAGCGAAATGTGAGACACTGAATATTACATTTGGGACTACATTTCCCGGCATGCTTTGGGACGGACACAGGAAGTGGTGGAGCAGGGAGGCTTACATCCTGAGCCTCGTGGAGAGAGCTGGCAGAGCGCGCCAGGGAGTGAGAGAGACAAGACGCAGTGCTGCAGAGAGTAACAGTGACCAGGCCGGAGCGCAAGTGCGGCCTAACAGAGAACAGATCGGGTTATCAATTATTCCGAAGAAGACCCAGTGATCCACCAGATTACCCAAGCGGCTAGAGAGGAAGCGGAGGACCCCGAGTGAGGAGTACCGCAGATCGATCGGACCGGGAGAGCAGGCGGTAAGCTGGACAAGTCGAGGCAGGTGCAGAAGCAGACAGCGGATCCAGAAGCAAGTAACCCCAGTCAATATCGAGCGGAGAGACGTCCTGGGTCAGCGGGGCCTCAAGTATCTGCGGATGGGTGAGAGGCCTTCCAGGCCGTTGTAAAACTCAAGTAAAGCACGCGCCTGTGTTGTTTCCAAAACCCCACAGCCCCAACTTGACTAGTCGAAGACATCTCTTAAGCAATTCACTGGCCAGTTGATAGTACCCGCGGGTACCGCAACACACACACACCACACACTCCGGGACTTAACCTGTGGCAGACTCACTCCCAATCACAAGAAGGGGTTAAAGATACGTTTTTCATTATTTCTTTCCGCTGTGGGGTTTTCCCGAATTACGAAGCATTGTATTCTTTTCACTGCGCGTTTCCCCGAAATACGAAGAATCGCATTTATTTTCCGCTGCGCGCTTCTCGAATTACAAACCTCGTATTTCTTCCGCTGTGCGTATACCGCATTACGAAGTACTGTAGATATATACGAAAACGTGTCATTCATTATATCCTCATTTATTCAAGTAAACTATATAATTTATAAAATCCACAACGGTGCTAGAGTATATTTATTCCCTAGTGCGGGAAGACTGACCCAAGGTTCAATTTCAGCGGCTCCTCCGGGAGTGAGCGCTACACTAGTTTGCACAATAAATCAGAAGCCCTACACTTTGATAAATACATATTGCCCTAACACCAACCAGGTCCAATTTCTAGGTAATCTGTGTAGTAAGGTGTCCATTGTCCGGACAGGCCTTGTTCTTTACTGTGAGATTTTAATATGGGTACCAACCCCTCCTTAGACCATTCTTCAGTACTCATTCGTCAAGATAGTAGAGCGGCGTTTCGAAGGACGCAAAAGCTTGATGAGCTCTTATCGCGTAATGGTTTATATGATGTTTGGAGACTAATGCGCCCAAACGAACGGGATTATACATTTTATTCTACACTCATGACTCATACACTCGTATAGATCATTTTTTTGCTCCAGGAATTTATTGCGTCTGTCGCTGACTGTACAATTCACACAAGGACAATGGTCAGACCATGCGCCTATAACGCTATCTATACGCAAACCTACAGTAACTATGGTAAATCACCGTGGAGATTGAATGACAAAACTGCTTGCTGATCCCTTAGTGGTATAAGATATCTCAGAATATTTGCAGATCTATTTCAACACAATGTCATCCCTGAAGTATCGCCGTCTCTGTGTTGGCGCGCTCATAAAGCGGTCCTTAGAGGCGTTTGCATTAAATGGGCCTCACATTTAAATTGACGTAACAGGAAGAATTCAGATTATAACCAAGATAGACTCCCTTACGAGACGTAAGAGGGAGAGGATCCTTCCCCTGACGTAACTAATCACTGAAAGCTGCCCTATGATGATTTGTTTAGATGATAAGAGATACAGTCAGGTCCAGAAATATTGGGACATGGACACAATTGTAAACATCTTTGGCTCTATACATCACCACAATGGAGTTGGAATGTAACAAACACAATGTGCTTTAACTGCAGACTGTCAGCTTTAATTTGAGGGTATGTACATCCAACTCAGGTGAACGGTGTAGGACTTACAGCAGTTTGCAGATGTGCCCCCACTTGTTAAGGGACCAAAAGTAATGGGACAGAATAATAATCATAAATCAACTTTCCTTCTTAATACTTGGTTGCAAATCCTTGCAGTCAATCACAGCCTGAAGTGTCTGAACGCATAGACATCACCAGACGCTGGGTTTCATCCCTGGTGATGCTCTGCCAGGCCTCTACTGCAACTGTCTTCAGTTCCTGCTTGTTCTTGGGGCATTTTCCCTTCAGTTTTGTCTTCAGCAAGTGAATGCATGCTCAATGGGATTCAGGTCAGGTGATTGACTTGGCCATTGCATAACATTCCACTTCTGTCCTTCAAAACTCTTTGCTTGCTTTTGCAGTATGCTTTGGTCATTGTCCATCTGCACTGTGAAGCGCCGTCCAATGAGTTCTGCAGCATTTGGCTGAATGTGAGCAGATAATATGCCCGAAACACTTCAGAATTCTCCTCTGCTTTTGTCAGCGTCAATCATCATATTCTTACATGGTCTAATTGTTCAAGATGTTAGTACGTTCTTCCCATCATCTCACAATAAATACAAGAGAACCAGTTCCATTGGCAGCCAACAATGCCCACGCCATGACACTACCTCACCACCATCTTTCATAATGAGGTGGTATGCTTAGGATCATGAGCAGTTCCTTTCCTTCTCCATACTCTTCTCTTCTTCCCATCATCTGGTACAAGTTGATCTTTGGTCTCATCTGTCCATAGGACATTGTTCCAGAACTGTGAAGGCTTTGTTAGGTGTTGTTTGGCAAACTCTAATCTGGCCTTCTGTATTTGATCTCACCAATGGTTTACATCTTGTGGTGAACCCTATTATTCACTCTGGTGAAGTCTTCTCTTTATTGTTGACTTGACACCCATACACCTACCTCCTGGAGAGTGTTCTTGATCTGACCAACTGTTGTGAAGGGTGTTTTCTTCACCAAGGAAAAGATTCTTTCGGTCATCCACCACAGTTGTTTCCGTGGTCTCCCGGTACCTTTGGTGTTGCTGACTCACCGGTGCGTTCCTTCTTTTTGAGAAAATCCCTTATTTGTTAGTGTTTCCCTCTTTTACCTCCTCTCTGTATAGTGTACATTCCCTCTGTATTACTATCCTCTCTCTGTATAGTGTACATTCCCTCTGTATTACTATCCTCTCTGTATAGTGTACATTCCCTCTGTATTACTATCCTCTCTCTGTATAGTGTACATTCCCTCTGTATTACTATCCTCTCTCTGTATAGTGTACATTCCCTCTGTATTACTATCCTCTCTCTGTATAGTGTACATTCCCTCTGTATTACTATCCTCTCTCTGTATAGTGTACATTCCTCTGTATTACTATCCTCTCTCTGTATAGTGTACATTCCCTCTGTATTACTATCCTCTCTCTCTGTATAGTGTACATTCCCTCTGTATTACTATCCTCTCTCTCTGTATAGTGTACATTCCCTCTGTATTACTATCCTCTCTCTGTATAGTGTACATTCCCTCTGTATTACTATCCTCTCTGTATAGTGTACATTCCCTCTGTATTACTATCCTCTCTCTGTATAGTGTACATTCCCTCTGTATTACTATCCTCTCTCTGTATAGTGTACATTCCTCTGTATTACTATCCTCTCTCTGTATAGTGTACATTCCCTCTGTATTACTATCCTCTCTCTGTATAGTGTACATTCCTCTGTATTACTATCCTCTCTCTGTATAGTGTACATTCCCTCTGTATTACTATCCTCTCTCTGTATAGTGTACATTCCCTCTGTATTACTATCCTCTCTCTGTATAGTGTACATTCCCTCTGTATTACTATCCTCTCTCTGTATAGTGTACATTCCCTCTGTATTACTATCCTCTCTCTGTATAGTGTACATTCCCTCTGTATTACTATCCTCTCTCTGTATAGTGTACATTCCCTCTGTATTACTATCCTCTCTGTATAGTGTACATTCCCTCTGTATTACTATCTCTCTCTGTATAGTGTACATTCCCTCTGTATTACTATCCTCTCTCTGTATAGTGTACATTCCCTCTGTATTACTATCCTCTCTCTGTATAGTGTACATTCCCTCTGTATTACTATCCTCTCTCTCTGTATAGTGTACATTCCCTCTGTATTACTATCCTCTCTCTGTATAGTGTACATTCCCTCTGTATTACTATCCTCTCTGTATAGTGTACATTCCCTCTGTATTACTATCCTCTCTCTGTATAGTGTACATTCCCTCTGTATTACTATCCTCTCTGTATAGTGTACATTCCCTCTGTATTACTATCCTCTCTCTGTATAGTGTACATTCCCTCTGTATTACTATCCTCTCTCTGTATAGTGTACATTCCCTCTGTATTACTACCTCTCTCTGTATAGTGTACATTCCCTCTGTATTACTATCCTCTCTCTGTATAGTGTACATTCCCTCTGTATTACTATCCTCTCTCTGTATAGTGTACATTCCTCTGTATTACTATCCTCTCTCTGTATAGTGTACATTCCCTCTGTATTACTATCTCTCTGTATAGTGTACATTCCCTCTGTATTATCCTTCTCTCTGTATAGTGTACATTCCCTCTGTATTACTATCCTCTCTCTGTATAGTGTACATTCCCTCTGTATTACTATCCTCTCTCTGTATAGTGTACATTCCCTCTGTATTACTATCCTCTCTCTGTATAGTGTACATTCCCTCTGTATTACTATCCTCTCTCTGTATAGTGTACATTCCCTCTGTATTACTATCCTCTCTCTGTATAGTGTACATTCCCTCTGTATTACTATCCTCTCTCTGTATAGTGTACATTCCCTCTGTATTACTATCCTCTCTCTGTATAGTGTACATTCCCTCTGTATTACTATCCTCTCTCTGTATAGTGTACATTCCCTCTGTATTACTATCCTCTCTCTCTGTATAGTGTACATTCCCTCTGTATTACTATCCTCTCTCTGTATAGTGTACATTCCCTCTGTATTACTATCCTCTCTCTGTATAGTGTACATTCCCTCTGTATTACTATCCTCTCTCTGTATAGTGTACATTCCCTCTGTATTACTATCCTCTCTCTGTATAGTGTACATTCCCTCTGTATTACTATCCTCTCTCTGTATAGTGTACATTCCTCTGTATTACTATCCTCTCTCTGTATAGTGTACATTCCCTCTGTATTACTATCCTCTCTCTGTATAGTGTACATTCCTCTGTATTACTATCCTCTCTCTGTATAGTGTACATTCCCTCTGTATTACTATCCTCTCTCTGTATAGTGTACATTCCCTCTGTATTACTATCCTCTCTCTGTATAGTGTACATTCCCTCTGTATTACTATCCTCTCTCTGTATAGTGTACATTCCCTCTGTATTACTATCCTCTCTCTGTATAGTGTACATTCCCTCTGTATTACTATCCTCTCTCTGTATAGTGTACATTCCCTCTGTATTACTATCCTCTCTCTGTATAGTGTACATTCCCTCTGTATTACTATCCTCTCTCTGTATAGTGTACATTCCCTCTGTATTACTATCCTCTCTCTGTATAGTGTACATTCCCTCTGTATTACTATCCTCTCTCTGTATAGTGTACATTCCCTCTGTATTACTATCCTCTCTCTGTATAGTGTACATTCCCTCTGTTTACTATCCTCTCTCTGTATAGTGTACATTCCCTCTGTATTACTATCCTCTCTCTGTATAGTGTACATTCCCTCTGTATTACTATCCTCTCTCTGTATAGTGTACATTCCCTCTGTATTACTATCCTCTCTCTGTATAGTGTACATTCCCTCTGTATTACTATCCTCTCTCTCTGTATAGTGTACATTCCCTCTGTATTACTATCCTCTCTCTGTATAGTGTACATTCCCTCTGTATTACTATCCTCTCTCTGTATAGTGTACATTCCCTCTGTATTACTATCCTCTCTGTATAGTGTACATTCCCTCTGTATTACTATCCTCTCTCTGTATAGTGTACATTCCCTCTGTATTACTATCCTCTCTCTGTATAGTGTACATTCCCTCTGTATTACTATCTCTCTCTCTGTATAGTGTACATTCCCTCTGTATTACTATCCTCTCTGTATAGTGTACATTCCCTCTGTATTACTATCCTCTCTCTGTATAGTGTACATTCCCTCTGTATTACTATCCTCTCTCTGTATAGTGTACATTCCCTCTGTATTACTATCCTCTCTCTCTGTATAGTGTACATTCCCTCTGTATTACTATCCTCTCTCTCTATAGTGTACATTCCCTCTGTATTACTATCCTCTCTCTGTATAGTGTACATTCCCTCTGTATTACTATCCTCTCTCTCTGTATAGTGTACATTCCCTCTGTATTACTATCCTCTCTCTGTATAGTGTACATTCCCTCTGTATTACTATCCTCTCTGTATAGTGTACATTCCCTCTGTATTACTATCCTCTCTCTGTATAGTGTACATTCCCTCTGTATTACTATCCTCTCTCTGTATAGTGTACATTCCCTCTGTATTACTATCCTCTGTATAGTGTACATTCCCTCTGTATTACTATCCTCTCTGTATAGTGTACATTCCCTCTGTATTACTATCCTCTCTCTGTATAGTGTACATTCCCTCTGTATTACTATCCTCTCTCTGTATAGTGTACATTCCCTCTGTATTACTATCCTCTCTCTGTATAGTGTACATTCCTCTGTATTACTATCCTCTCTCTGTATAGTGTACATTCCCTCTGTATTACTATCCTCTCTCTGTATAGTGTACATTCCCTCTGTATTACTATCCTCTCTCTGTATAGTGTACATTCCCTCTTTATTACTATCCCTCTCTGTATAGTGTACATTCCCTCTGTATTACTATCCTCTCTCTGTATAGTGTACATTCCCTCTGTATTACTATCCTCTCTCTGTATAGTGTACATTCCCTCTGTATTACTATCCTCTCTCTGTATAGTGTACATTCCCTCTGTATTACTATCCTCTCTCTGTATAGTGTACATTCCCTCTGTATTACTATCCTCTCTCTGTATAGTGTACATTCCCTCTGTATTACTATCCTCTCTCTGTATAGTGTACATTCCCTCTGTATTACTATCCTCTCTCTGTATAGTGTACATTCCCTCTGTATTACTATCCTCTCTCTGTATAGTGTACATTCCCTCTGTATTACTATCCTCTCTCTGTATAGTGTACATTCCCTCTGTATTACTATCCTCTCTCTGTATAGTGTACATTCCCTCTGTATTACTATCCTCTCTCTGTATAGTGTACATTCCCTCTGTATTACTATCCTCTCTCTGTATAGTGTACATTCCCTCTGTATTACTATCCTCTCTCTGTATAGTGTACATTCCCTCTGTATTACTATCCTCTCTCTGTATAGTGTACATTCCCTCTGTATTACTATCCTCTCTCTGTATAGTGTACATTCCCTCTGTATTACTATCCTCTCTCTGTATAGTGTACATTCCCTCTGTATTACTATCCTCTCTCTGTATAGTGTACATTCCCTCTGTATTACTATCCTCTCTCTGTATAGTGTACATTCCCTCTGTATTACTATCCTCTCTCTGTATAGTGTACATTCCCTCTGTATTACTATCCTCTCTCTGTATAGTGTACATTCCCTCTGTATTACTATCTCTCTCTGTATAGTGTACATTCCCTCTGTATTACTATCCTCTCTCTGTATAGTGTACATTCCCTCTGTATTACTATCCTCTCTCTGTATAGTGTACATTCCCTCTGTATTACTATCCTCTCTCTGTATAGTGTACATTCCCTCTGTATTACTATCCTCTCTCTGTATAGTGTACATTCCCTCTGTATTACTATCCTCTCTCTGTATAGTGTACATTCCCTCTGTATTACTATCCTCTCTCTGTATAGTGTACATTCCCTCTGTATTACTATCCTCTCTCTGTATAGTGTACATTCCCTCTGTATTACTATCCTCTCTCTGTATAGTGTACATTCCCTCTGTATTACTATCCTCTCTCTGTATAGTGTACATTCCCTCTGTATTACTATCCTCTCTCTGTATAGTGTACATTCCCTCTGTATTACTATCCTCTCTCTGTATAGTGTACATTCCCTCTGTATTACTATCCTCTCTCTGTATAGTGTACATTCCCTCTGTATTACTATCCTCTCTCTGTATAGTGTACATTCCCTCTGTATTACTATCCTCTCTCTGTATAGTGTACATTCCCTCTGTATTACTATCCTCTCTCTGTATAGTGTACATTCCTCTGTATTACTATCCTCTCTCTGTATAGTGTACATTCCCTCTGTATTACTATCCTCTCTCTGTATAGTGTACATTCCCTCTGTATTACTATCCTCTCTCTCTGTATAGTGTACATTCCCTCTGTATTACTATCCTCTCTCTGTATAGTGTACATTCCCTCTGTATTACTATCCTCTCTCTGTATAGTGTACATTCCCTCTGTATTACTACTCTCTCTGTATAGTGTACATTCCCTCTGTATTACTATCCTCTCTCTGTATAGTGTACATTCCCTCTGTATTACTATCCTCTCTCTGTATAGTGTACATTCCCTCTGTATTACTATCCCTCTCTGTATAGTGTACATTCCCTCTGTATTACTATCCTCTCTCTCTGTATAGTGTACATTCCCTCTGTATTACTATCCTCTCTCTGTATAGTGTACATTCCCTCTGTATTACTATCCTCTCTCTGTATAGTGTACATTCCCTCTGTATTACTATCCTCTCTCTGTATAGTGTACATTCCCTCTGTATTACTATCCTCTCTCTGTATAGTGTACATTCCCTCTGTATTACTATCCTCTCTCTGTATAGTGTACATTCCCTCTGTATTACTATCCTCTCTCTGTATAGTGTACATTCCCTCTGTATTACTATCCTCTCTCTGTATAGTGTACATTCCCTCTGTATTACTATCCTCTCTCTGTATAGTGTACATTCCCTCTGTATTACTATCCTCTCTGTATAGTGTACATTCCCTCTGTATTACTATCCTCTCTCTCTGTATAGTGTACATTCCCTCTGTATTACTATCCTCTCTCTGTATAGTGTACATTCCTCTGTATTACTATCCTCTCTCTCTGTATAGTGTACATTCCCTCTGTATTACTATCCTCTCTCTGTATAGTGTACATTCCCTCTGTATTACTATCCTCTCTCTGTATAGTGTACATTCCCTCTGTATTACTATCCTCTCTCTGTATAGTGTACATTCCCTCTGTATTACTATCTCTCTCTGTATAGTGTACATTCCCTCTGTATTACTATCCTCTCTCTGTATAGTGTACATTCCTCTGTATTACTATCCTCTCTCTCTATAGTGTACATTCCCTCTGTATTACTATCCTCTCTCTGTATAGTGTACATTCCTCTGTATTACTATCCTCTCTCTCTGTATAGTGTACATTCCCTCTGTATTACTATCCTCTCTCTGTATAGTGTACATTCCCTCTGTATTACTATCCTCTCTCTGTATAGTGTACATTCCCTCTGTATTACTATCCTCTCTCTGTATAGTGTACATTCCCTCTGTATTACTATCCTCTCTCTGTATAGTGTACATTCCCTCTGTATTACTATCCTCTCTCTCTGTATAGTGTACATTCCCTCTGTATTACTATCCTCTCTCTCTGTATAGTGTACATTCCCTCTGTATTACTATCCTCTCTCTCTGTATAGTGTACATTCCCTCTGTATTACTATCCTCTCTCTGTATAGTGTACATTCCCTCTGTATTACTATCCTCTCTCTGTATAGTGTACATTCCCTCTGTATTACTATCCTCTCTCTGTATAGTGTACATTCCCTCTGTATTACTATCCTCTCTCTGTATAGTGTACATTCCCTCTGTATTACTATCCTCTCTCTGTATAGTGTACATTCCTCTGTATTACTATCCTCTCTCTGTATAGTGTACATTCCCTCTGTATTACTATCCTCTCTCTCTGTATAGTGTACATTCCCTCTGTATTACTATCTCTCTCTGTATAGTGTACATTCCCTCTGTATTACTATATCTCTCTCTGTATAGTGTACATTCCCTCTGTATTACTATCCTCTCTCTGTATAGTGTACATTCCCTCTGTATTACTATCCTCTCTCTGTATAGTGTACATTCCCTCTGTATTACTATCCTCTCTCTGTATAGTGTACATTCCCTCTGTATTACTATCCTCTCTCTGTATAGTGTACATTCCCTCTGTATTACTATCCTCTCTCTGTATAGTGTACATTCCCTCTGTATTACTATCCTCTCTCTGTATAGTGTACATTCCCTCTGTATTACTATCCTCTCTCTGTATAGTGTACATTCCCTCTGTATTACTATCCTCTCTGTATAGTGTACATTCCCTCTGTATTACTATCCTCTCTCTGTATAGTGTACATTCCCTCAGTATAACTATCCTCTCTGTATAGTGTACATTCCCCTGTATTACTATCCTCTCTCTGTATAGTGTACATTCCCTCTGTATTACTATCCTCTCTCTGTATAGTGTACATTCCCTCTGTATTACTATCCTCTCTCTGTATAGTGTACATTCCCTCTGTATTACTATCCTCTCTCTGTATAGTGTACATTCCCTCTGTATTACTATCCTCTCTCTGTATAGTGTACATTCCCTCTGTATTACTATCCTCTCTCTGTATAGTGTACATTCCCTCTGTATTACTATCCTCTCTCTGTATAGTGTACATTCCCTCTGTATTACTTTCCTCTCTCTGTATAGTGTACATTCCCTCTTTATTACTATCCCTCTCTGTATAGTGTACATTCCCTCTGTATTACTATCCTCTCTCTGTATAGTGTACATTCCCTCTGTATTACTATCCTCTCTCTGTATAGTGTACATTCCTCTGTATTACTATCCTCTCTCTGTATAGTGTACATTCCCTCTGTATTACTATCCTCTCTCTGTGTATAGTGTACATTCCCTGTATTACTATCCTCTCTCTGTATAGTGTACATTCCCTCTGTATTACTATCCTCTCTGTATAGTGTACATTCCCTCTGTATTACTATCCTCTCTCTGTATAGTGTACATTCCCTCTGTATTACTATCCTCTCTCTGTATAGTGTACATTCCCTCTGTATTACTATCCTCTCTCTCTGTTAGTGTACATTCCCTCTGTATTACTATCCTCTCTCTCTGTATAGTGTACATTCCCTCTGTATTACTATCCTCTCTCTGTATAGTGTACATTCCCTCTGTATTACTATCCTCTCTCTGTATAGTGTACATTCCCTCTGTATTACTATCCTCTCTCTCTGTATAGTGTACATTCCCTCTGTATTACTATCCTCTCTCTGTATAGTGTACATTCCCTCTGTATTACTATCCTCTCTCTGTATAGTTACATTCCCTCTGTATTACTATCCTCTCTCTGTATAGTGTACATTCCCTCTGTATTACTATCCTCTCTCTGTATAGTGTACATTCCCTCTGTATTACTATCCTCTCTCTGTATAGTGTACATTCCCTCTGTATTACTATCCTCTCTCTGTATAGTGTACATTCCCTCTGTATTACTATCCTCTCTCTCTGTATAGTGTACATTCCCTCTGTATTACTATCCTCTCTCTGTATAGTGTACATTCCCTCTGTATTACTATCCTCTCTCTGTATAGTGTACATTCCCTCTGTATTACTATCCTCTCTGTATAGTGTACATTCCTCTGTATTACTATCCTCTCTCTGTATAGTGTACATTCCCTCTGTATTACTATCCTCTCTCTGTATAGTGTACATTCCCTCTGTATTACTATCCTCTCTCTGTATAGTGTACATTCCCTCTGTATTACTATCCTCTCTCTGTATAGTGTACATTCCCTCTGTATTACTATCCTCTCTCTGTATAGTGTACATTCCCTCTGTATTACTATCCTCTCTCTGTATAGTGTACATTCCCTCTGTATTAC
Organism: Leptobrachium leishanense; assembly: GCA_009667805.1. Classification (NCBI taxonomy): domain Eukaryota; kingdom Metazoa; phylum Chordata; class Amphibia; order Anura; family Megophryidae; genus Leptobrachium; species Leptobrachium leishanense. The sequence goes on along the minus strand of CM019068.1, from coordinate 143,643,378 downwards.
TATCCTCTCTGTATAGTGTACATTCCCTCTGTATTACTATCCTCTCTCTGTATAGTGTACATTCCCTCTGTATTACTATCCTCTCTCTGTATAGTGTACATTCCCTCTGTATTACTATCCTCTCTCTGTATAGTGTACATTCCCTCTGTATTACTATCCTCTCTCTGTATAGTGTACATTCCCTCTGTATTACTATCCTCTCTCTGTATAGTGTACATTCCTCTGTATTACTATCCTCTCTCTGTATAGTGTACATTCCCTCTGTATTACTATCCTCTCTCTGTATAGTGTACATTCCCTCTGTATTACTATCCTCTCTCTGTATAGTGTACATTCCCTCTGTATTACTATCCTCTCTCTGTATAGTGTACATTCCCTCTGTATTACTATCCTCTCTCTGTATAGTGTACATTCCCTCTGTATTACTATCCTCTCTGTATAGTGTACATTCCCTCTGTATTACTATCCTCTCTCTGTATAGTGTACATTCCTCTGTATTACTATCCTCTCTCTGTATAGTGTACATTCCCTCTGTATTACTATCCTCTCTCTGTATAGTGTACATTCCCTCTGTATTACTATCCTCTCTCTGTATAGTGTACATTCCCTCTGTATTACTATCCTCTCTCTCTGTATAGTGTACATTCCCTCTGTATTACTATCCTCTCTCTGTATAGTGTACATTCCCTCTGTATTACTATCCTCTCTCTCTGTATAGTGTACATTCCCTCTGTATTACTATCCTCTCTCTGTATAGTGTACATTCCCTCTGTATTACTATCCTCTCTCTCTGTATAGTGTACATTCCCTCTGTATTACTATCCTCTCTCTCTGTATAGTGTACATTCCCTCTGTATTACTATCCTCTCTCTGTATAGTGTACATTCCCTCTGTATTACTATCCTCTCTCTGTATAGTGTACATTCCCTCTGTATTACTATCCTCTCTCTGTATAGTGTACATTCCCTCTGTATTACTATCCTCTCTCTCTGTATAGTGTACATTCCCTCTGTATTACTATCCTCTCTCTGTATAGTGTACATTCCCTCTGTATTACTATCCTCTCTCTGTATAGTGTACATTCCCTCTGTATTACTATCCTCTCTCTGTATAGTGTACATTCCCTCTGTATTACTATCCTCTCTCTGTATAGTGTACATTCCCTCTGTATTACTATCCTCTCTCTGTATAGTGTACATTCCCTCTGTATTACTATCCTCTCTCTGTATAGTGTACATTCCCTCTGTATTACTATCCTCTCTCTGTATAGTGTACATTCCCTCTGTATTACTATCCTCTCTCTGTATAGTGTACATTCCCTCTGTATTACTATCCTCTCTCTGTATAGTGTACATTCCCTCTGTATTACTATCCTCTCTCTGTATAGTGTACATTCCCTCTGTATTACTATCCTCTCTCTCTGTATAGTGTACATTCCCTCTGTATTACTATCCTCTCTCTGTATAGTGTACATTCCCTCTGTATTACTATCCTCTCTCTGTATAGTGTACATTCCCTCTGTATTACTATCCTCTCTCTCTGTATAGTGTACATTCCTCTGTATTACTATCCTCTCTCTGTATAGTGTACATTCCCTCTGTATTACTATCCTCTCTCTGTATAGTGTACATTCCCTCTGTATTACTATCTCTCTCTGTATAGTGTACATTCCTCTGTATTATCTACTCTCTCTCTGTATAGTGTACATTCCCTCTGTATTACTATCCTCTCTCTGTATAGTGTACATTCCCTCTGTATTACTATCTCTCTCTGTATAGTGTACATTCCCTCTGTATTACTATCCTCTCTCTGTATAGTGTACATTCCCTCTGTATTACTATCCTCTCTCTGTATAGTGTACATTCCCTCTGTATTACTATCCTCTCTCTGTATAGTGTACATTCCCTCTGTATTACTATCCTCTCTCTGTATAGTGTACATTCCCTCTGTATTACTATCCTCTCTCTGTATAGTGTACATTCCCTCTGTATTACTATCCTCTCTCTGTATAGTGTACATTCCCTCTGTATTACTATCCTCTCTCTGTATAGTGTACATTCCCTCTGTATTACTATCCTCTCTCTGTATAGTGTACATTCCCTCTGTATTACTATCCTCTCTCTGTATAGTGTACATTCCCTCTGTATTACTATCCTCTCTCTGTATAGTGTACATTCCCTCTGTATTACTATCCTCTCTCTGTATAGTGTACATTCCCTCTGTATTACTATCCTCTCTCTGTATAGTGTACATTCCCTCTGTATTACTATCCTCTCTCTGTATAGTGTACATTCCCTCTGTATTACTATCCTCTCTCTGTATAGTGTACATTCCCTCTGTATTACTATCCTCTCTGTATAGTGTACATTCCCTCTGTATTACTCCTCTCTCTGTATAGTGTACATTCCCTCTGTATTACCCTCCTCATTCTGTGGTGTTAATTCCTCAGGTTTATCAGGCGAATCCCATAGGTTTCAATGTTAAAAATCATTTCTCTGTTTTAAATTCTATCTGTATAATAAACCCGTTTTAAGTCCGTCGCCGTCACCTTACTTCACACTGTAGCATTCTCTGAAGAGAATCTGCGCGAGGGAGGATCCTGTCTGTTGGTGGGAATTCCTCTGTATTAGGAAGCTCAGAGGAAAGTGCCATCACATGTAGCCAATATAGATGCAAGTGTGTGCAGATCTACTCCCTCCCTCTGTACTCAGCACATTCCCTCCTCTCCGTGTCCTTCTCATGTGAGTCTCTCTCCTCACTCTGTACAGCTCCCACCCCTGCAAACACACACACACTCCATCTCCTGCACCTCCACACACACCACCTCCTGTAAAACCCCCCACACACACCACCTCCTGTAAAACCCCCCCACACAACTCCTGAAAACTCACACCACCACCATCCTGCAAACCCCCACACCACCAAGTCCTGCTGTAAACTCCTCAAACCCTCACCAACAACTCCTGCAAACCCCCAAAACCAACTCCCTGCAAACCCACACCACCACCTTCTGCAAACCACACCACCACCTCCTGCAAAACCCCACACCAACTCTGCAAACCTGACCACCTCCTGCAAACTCCTACACACAGCACCTCCTGCAAATCTCCCCGACCACTCCTGAAAAACCTACCCACATCACCACTGCAAACCTCCCACACCCACAACACTACTGCAAACCACCACCTCCTGCAAACTCACACCTCTGAAAAACCTCCCACACCAGAATACACTCTCTGCAAAACCCCACACATACACGCCTGCACTTCTGCACTCCACACACGCACCTCTGCAACCCCCCACACATGCAGCCTCCTGCAACCCCCCACACACGCACCTCCTGCAACCCCCCCACGCACCTCCTGCAACCCCCCACACACACACCTCCTGCAACCCCCCCACGCACCTCCTGCAACCTCCCCACACGCACCTCCTGCAACCGCCACACCACACGCACCTCCTGCCCCCACACATGCAACCACACACACACGCACCTCCTGCAACCCCCCCACACGCATTCCTGCAAACCCCCCCACACACACACACCTCCTGCAAACCCCCAAGCACACACACCTTTGCAACCCCCCACACACACACACCTCCTGGCACATGCACACCATGCAACCCCCCACCACGTACCTCTGCCAACCCCCCCCACACACGCACCTCCTGCAAACCCCCCCGACACACACGCACCTCCTGCAACCCCCCAAACACATGCACCTCCTGCAACCCCCCCCCACACAATGCACCTCCTGCACCGCCCACCACACATGCACCTCCTGCAACCCCCCACTCACAGCACCTCCTGCAACCCCCCACACACGCACGTCCTGCAACCCCCCACACACACGCACGCACTTCCTCCTGCAACCCCCCACGCACCTCCTGCAACCCCCCACGCACCTCCTGCAACCCCCCACGCACCTCCTGCAACCCCCACTCGCACCTCGCTGCAACGCCCCCACACACGCACCTCCTGCAACCCCACAAACATGCACGCACCTCCTGCAACCCCCCCACACATGCACGCACCTCCTGCAACCCCCACAGTACCTCCTGCATCCCCCCACACAACGCACCTCCTACAACCCTCCCACGCACAAGCACCTCCTGCAACCCCCACACAAGCCTCCTGCAACCCCACACACACCTCCTGCAACCCCCCCACACACGCACCTCCTACAACCCCCCCACACACCTGCCTCCGATAACCACCTCTGCACCCCACTGCCTCTGCAGCCCCCCAATACCACCTTCCATGCCTCCACTACCCTCGAAACCCCCAATACCACCTTCTGCATCCCCATTCCCCCCGCAACCTCCCAATACCACTCTTCTGAACTCCCGCAACCTCCAATACTACTCTCTGTGCCCCCACTGCCCCCCAACCTCCAATACCAGTTTCTGAACCCCTGCAACCTCAATACTACACTGTGCCCCCACTGCCTTGCAACCCCCAATACCACCTTTTGCACGCCCACAACCCCCCCATGCCACCTTCTGCATCCAACTGCCCCCGCAACTCCAAATACCAACTTCTGTACCCTCAATGCCCTTGCAACCCCCCCAATGGAGTGCAGAGCAGCCAAATCCAGGGCACGCGAGAGACAGCCAGATCCTTGTCACGGAAGGGACATAGGGGCTCGGCGCAGCGAGACCCAGGACTCAAACCCAAGACATTTTAAAGGACCTTGTTTTCCTTGAACGTTTGCAGTGTGCGTTTCAATGTATGAACAGTTTATTTTCCTTGCTAGATGTGGTTTTACTTGATGTGCTGTATTAAGATGTACCCTGTGTGATTGTAACTGTGTTAAGTGTAAAAAAACGTCTGTATGTGTTTTTCCCCGTCGCCATTTTGCCCATTCCAGCATGGTTACACCAGACAAAGGATCTCCTGGCCCCAAGATGAGGATGCAGCGGGCCAGCTGATTGGAGGCTTTTCCCAGACCTCATCTACCTAATCCCTGGACAATGGGAAACCTGAAACGGCAAGATATAGGATACAGCAAGCCAGCTGCTTGGAGGCTTTTCCAAGACCTCATCTGCCGAATCCTTGGACAATGGGAAGGCTGAAAGGGACCTGATAGGGAACAGGAGGCTGGGAAAGGAGCCAATCAGTGCTGGTTGTGTGGGTGGGGGAGTTGGTAATCTGTTTGTATGAAGTTGTATAAATGAGCCTGTTGAAACCCATTAAAAGTCAGTTCATCTGAGTGTTTGATACATGCAGCTTCGTCTGGGTGTTGTCATTTCACGCCGGCTATATAATCACCAACGCCCAGGAACGGGTCACTCTAACTCCGCAGCAGAACATCGATTCGCCGCACCGTTGCGCCACCTTGGATCGGTACCTCGGGATACCGCAACCACCCCGAATCGGGACCTCGACTCAGCGTCGTGCAGTGCCGGACTGGCCTACCAGGGTACCGGAGGCATCCCGGTAGGCTGCTTAAACTTTGGGGCCGTTTTTTTTTTTTTTATTGGGATTGACAACCAGCAGCCGCGGGTTGGTAGCGGGCTGGGGCCGGCTACACACTGCCTTGCCGACAGGGTGGACTGGGCCGAGGGGCAGCGCCCCCCGGGCCGTTGTGTGTTGTGTGTGTGTTTTTTTTTAAAAATATTTTTGGCGTAGGACTCGGGAGTCACGTGTCTCCAGCAGCTTCCGTTGGTCTGTGTGTCGCAAGAAGACCCGAAGAGGCATGACTAGTTGCAGGAGCTAGTGGGAAGGTGAGATATCCTCACACACTCTGAGTCACACCCTGCTCTGGTGTTCTGTTGTCGGGATGCAATTCAAGTCGGCGGCTGCGGGGCCAGAGGTCCTAGGGCTCCTCCAGCTGCTCCTCCGCCTCCCTCCTCCCTGTGGGCTGCCTTCACATCAGTTTCTCTCCATGCAGAGCCCTGGGCTGCAGGTACATCTCGGGCATTTAGAACTCCTGTAAGCACAGGGGTAGAGAGCTACACACATCTGTACACACTGAGACTGTAGGAGATGTAAACCTGTACAGCAGTGTGTATGTGTTTCTCCCTCCCCCTGTGCTGTTGACAGGAGAGTGTGTGAGCAGGAAGCAGTCTGTCTCCAGGGGGGGGGGGAAGAGAAACACACACACTGAGTTAACATATCATATGTGTGCCAAGTGTGTAGCTCTCTACCCATGTGCTTGCAGGAGACGTAAACTCATACAGCAGTGTGTCTCTCTCCCCCCTGTGCAGACAGGCTGCTCACTCTCTCCTTACTCTCCAGGTGTTGTTGTCGAGAACTAACTATAAAAATTCTAAAATGTAATTTAAAAAGGTGTGTGACAAGTACGTGCTTTCAAATAAATTTTCTTGTCTTTATGATTTTATTATCATTAATAAAAGTTATGTTTTACACTCAGGGTTATCCAAAGAGATTCGAAAAGTCACCGCACGTTCGGTGACTTTTCGTTCTCTTCAATTCGGTTCCTTTTGCCGATTGCATTTCGGTGACCCTGCGGTGTATTCAGCAAAGAGCACAGGGTCCCCGAATTGCAGGGAAAAGCTGCCGACAACCTGACGAAAACTAACCGAATGCACGCTGAAAACAAGCAAAAACATCTGGATTAACCTTCGAAGAAGCCGAACAGGAGCCGAACATGAGCCGAATCACACAGACCGAAGCAGCTTGAACGTAGAGGAGGCAGTGAATAAATTAGAAAACCATTTGTATGAATCTGGGAAAATGAAACGCTGTTTGCAAAGAAACTACTGAGCGAAAATGTCTGAAATTTTCACAGGAGGTCCAGGGAATGATAATAAGAGGGCTGTTACAAAAAAATAAGTAAACTGAAAAAAAAAAAAAAAAAAATCGGACTTTTTAAAAAAAAAAAAAAAATCAGAAAAATGCTTAAAGTATCCTAAAAAATCTATAAATAAAGAGACTCTTTACTGCAGAATTTTATAATGAACGGTTTATTAGATATTGAATTAAAACGGGATATTTTAACATTGAAGCCTACGGGATTCTCCTGAATAAACCTGTCGCATTAAACACCGAATGGCAGGGCATTAGGGAACCTTTCACTGCTGGTTTGTGTTGTCTGAATAGCCGAAGCAGTGCTTTTTTTGGGGATTTCACTGCCCTCGAACAGGCACCGAACAGGCACCGTATGTGCAGGCAATTCGCCAGGATTTGGCGAATTGCCTGCTCTCTGGATAGCCGAATGTCCAGGAAAGGTAACCGAACGCTGAATTTCAGCATTCGGTTACCTTTCTCAAGCAATTCGGATCTCTTTGGATAACCCTGACTGTTTTGGAACTTGCCTTCCAAAACCAGGCCCCTGAGCTGCTGGGGGCATTATATATCCATGTTTGAGCTGCTGGGGGCATTATATATCCTTGTGTGAGCTGCTGGGGGTATTATATCCTTGTATGAGCTGCTGGGGCCTATATATACCCATGTGTGAGCTGCTGGGGCCTATATATACCAATGTGTGAGCTGCTGGGGCCTATATATACCAATGTGTGAGCTGCTGAGGCTAGTATATATCCATGTGTGAGCTGCTGGGGCCAGTATATATCCATGTGCGGTGTGTATGAGTGAGTGTTTTTGCTGTGGAGCTCTGTGATACACTCAAATACACTGCACATTACTGTATCAGAGCTCCACAGCAAATAAACTCACAGTAATGTACGCTGTGTATGAGAGTTATATTGCTGTGGAGCTCTGTGAGAACGCTCATACACAAGGGCCTGAGTTGCTACACTATGGGCCTCTGGTTCATACTTGCCCCCTGGGCCAAAAGTTGCCAGTCAGCCCCTGCTTGCCGACTGTTAATGGTCAGCGAGTCAGCTCCGGGATGTAGCCGGCCCAGCCAGCTACCAACCGTGCCGCTGGTTGTCAGTCGCAATAAAAAAAATTCAGTCGCCTCCCGCCGTGTGATTGAAGAGGGCTGACAGCCCCTGCAGCGTACGTGCCTTCACAAGGCTGGGAACGGCACGTACGCTGTATTGGCGCCGCCCCCTTCACTAACCATGTGATGGGCCATGTAGATGCGCAGGCGCAGAACGTCCCCGCGCTGCCGCGTGTCTCACTAGTGGCCGGTGCCGCATGCACACATGGAGCTGCCGGCCTGTTATTTCTTCAAGAATCGCCCGGCCTGCTTCGGGCACAGTTGGTGCCGGGGTCTGTGCATGCCTGCGGTCTGGCTGTCACTTCTGGCTGTTTTGTCCGGGAAGCGGATTTGAGGCGCGCGCGGACCCCAGGAGCCAGCCCACCCGCCCGTACAGCAGGCTGCCGCCAACATGGCCCGGGACTATGACCACCTCTTCAAGCTGCTCCTCATCAGAGACAGCGGTGAGAGCGGGTACTACGGGCGGTGGTGGTGGAGGAGGAGAAGGGGGGGGAGAAAGGCCTGTAATTTACAGAGGGAAGTTATGAACAAACAAGCACACACAACTTGTATGCTTGTTTGTTCATTAACTTCTGTCTGTAAATTTTTTGAAAATCAGGAATTAAAGATAAAAAACACCCGACACATTACTGTATAGGTCTGTGATACCCTCAAACACAACGCACATTACTGGGGCTGGTATGAAATTATTTCCAGGGCTGGTTTTTATCCCCAGTCCGGCCCTGGCGCCGTGCCCCGCATCTTCAAGGAGACTCTACCGAACCGCGGTTCGCCACGCAGACCGTCTCCAGCCTTCCAAAGGTCAGCAGATCCGCTGCTCGAGACGCCGAGTGCCGTGCCACTCGGTAGTCGGGCGGATTTCCACCGTGGGTGCCCCATATACTCTCCAGATCTCCACCGCCACGTGGTCTTCTACCCAAGCCGCTCAAGACGCCGGGTGCCGTGCCACTCGGTAGTCGGGCTTGGCAACACCAAAGAGGGGGTCAGATAGAGCAGGACCGCAGGCGGATACACCCATTCCGCCACACTGGTGGCAAGCGGTGGGATAGCTCTCTGCACCCCCAAGAAGACCTTCACCATGGCGGTGTACAGTTACTACAACAGAGATACCCTGCGGGACATGCTGGAGAGTCGGGAGGTACCCAGGCTCCAAACGCAAGAAGACCTTGATTAAGGAGCTGCAGGTCCTAGACCAGGTGGGGCGTCGACTGTGACGCCACCGTCCCCACCCCTGTCCTCGCAGAGGAATCTGAAAATGCCTTCGACAGAAGGGCGCGGCAGCGGATCGCCTACTCGGAGCTGCCCCATCGGAGGCTGACATATGCAAGGCGATCCAGGAGGTCCGACAGGAAGTGGAGCGGGACAAGAGCGCGAGGAGCAAGAAAAGAACCGTCAGCACGAGCTGCGGTTGGCAGCGCTCCGTGCAAAAAGGATTGAATACTTCACCCCTGAACCCGACCCCGTAGAGCCCTGGGCCGAGGTTTACAGCTCGACTGGAGCTTCACCCCGGGAATCTACCCCCCAGCGATATACCCTTTTCGGACTTACAGCTCGCCTGGAGCCTGTATTGGGGAAAACGCACATCCCAGCGACCCTTGGGTGGAGGCTTACAGCTCGCCTGGAGCTGCATCCGAGGACGCCACATTCCCCAGCGAGTGGCAGTGCCACTGTCTCAGCACCCTCGCGGACTCGAGGGCGGAATTTCCGAGAAGGCTGCAGGAAGGCCTGGATCGGTACCACGGGTCCACAGTGGAGCCCACTGGGCATGAGTGGCGGGACGAGATCCGCCAAGAACTTTGGTACGAGGCCCTGTACCATGAAAGGGACTACCATGATGTCCATGTTCCCTCCGACGCTGGCATCTACCAGGTGCAGTATAACGCCAGAGCAGCGTTCCTGCAAGATCGACCCCCGGAGGGGGGAGGCAGAGCTCCAATACCTGGTGCAGCAGGAGATTGCACTGGACGCCGCGTACCGCGCGCTCCGGTGGCTAACAGGCCCCCTGCTACCCGCACCATTGACGGCGCCTCCACCGCAGGACCCCCACTACGGCGGCACAGGGCTGCTTTACGAGAGAATGGCCAATGACCCTGGGTTCGGAGAAGAGACAGAAGAGCGATCGTAGGAGATACCGGAGCGAAGGGAAGAGGAACTTCCGTACGATAGCAGGGACTCTGAGTTAGAGGAACTGGAGTTCCTGGTGGAGCGAGAATGGGAGCTCGAGAAGGCCTACAAGAGATTGTTGGACAGCGTTCCGCAGTTAGGTCTGAGTCCCATGTCCTGGTGGGACTGTCCGGCTGAAGAAACCGACAGTCCGAGAGACCCCGAAGCATGGGAGTCCGAGCCACTCCCATGGGTCCTCGTTGGGGCCACCGCAGAAGAAGCGATTTTCCCACACCCGCAGGAAGACACGGTGGCTGTATCCGCGGGTCCAGCAGAAGAGCTGGCAACGGGGCAGAGCGCCGCTGGCCTCTGCCCACTTCCCACAGTCTGCCAGGAGGAGCAGACGGATGGTTCCCCCAGGCTGGGTTGCTCGCAGCCACTGAACGCCCTGGGGATGGAAGCAACCATCCTCCCGCAAGGAGACCCCCACCCAGCCGAAGAGCTGGCCACGGGGCAGAGTGCCGCTGGCCTCTGCCCACCTTTTCTCAGCTGTCCCGAGGAGCAGGAGGGGGATACCCTGGGGCTGTCTCCCCCACAACCGCTTACCTCGTCCGACCCCCTGGACGTTGTTCAGGCACCCACCTCCCCAGCAGAAGTGCTGGCAACGGGGCAGAGTGCACCTGGCCTCAGTCCATCCTCCGGCGTCTGTCCCGAAGGGCAGAAGGAGGATTTCCCCAGGCTGATTGTTGTGCAGCCCTTGACCCCATCTTCCCCGCTGGATGTTGCTCCCGCACCCGCCTGCCCAGCAAAAGCGCTGGCAACGGGGCAGAGTGCATCTGGCCTCTGTCCACTCTCCCTTATCTGCACCGAGGAGCAGACGGAGGATTCCCTGAGCGGGTTGATTTGCAGCCACCAACCCCACCAGAGATGGAGGACGTCCTTCTCTGCCGGGTGGTTCTTCTCCAGCATTCACCAACCCAGCCGACGCGCTGGTGACGGAGCAGAGCCGGTTGCCAACTGCCCCTCTTTGCAACCCTTTGGCCCGGAGGCCCCCTGCAGCCACCTTTTTATCAACGGCTGACCAAGGCACTTGGGGCGCGTGCCTTTAGCCCCCTTTTTTCCCGAGTGCCCGAGACCACTGGAGATGGCACAGGTGGTACCTCTCCCCAACCATGGGACACTTATTCCGGAGGGGGTACCCCGAAGGACTTACAACCTGCCAGGCACGGCCGCGAGCACCACTGGAGAAGCCTGGTGGCTCGCCTCTTGCCCACGGACTATGGGCCGCAGAGACTGCACCGACTCCCCCTATACGACCCGTGTGGGTCCAACCGGGCTCGTCGGACTTTGGAAAGGGGGAGGAGTGTCACGGAAGGGACATAGGGGCTCAGCGCAGCGAGACCCAGGACTCAAACCCAAGACATTTTTAAAAGGACCTTGTTTTCCTTTGAACGTTTGCAGTGTGTGTTTCAATGTATGAACAGTTTATTTTCCTTGCTAGATGTGGTTTTACTTGATGTGCTGTATTAAGATGTACCCTGTGTGATTGTAACTGTGTTAAGTGTAAGAAAACGTCTGTATGTGTTTTTCCCCGTCGCCATTTTGCCCATTCCAGCATGGTTACACCAGACAAAGGATCTCCTTGGCCCCAAGATGGAGGATGCAGCGGGCCAGCTGATTGGAGGCTTTTCCCAGACCTCATCTGCCTAATCCCTGGACAATGGGAAACCTGAAAGGGCAAGATAGAGGATACAGCAAGCCAGCTGCTTGGAGGCTTTTCGAAGACCTCATCTGCCTAATCCCTGGACAATGAGAAGGCTGAAAGGGACCTGAGAGGGAACAGGAGGCTGGGAAAGGAGCCAATCAGTGCTGGTTGTGTGGGTGGGGGAGTTGGTAATCTGTTTGTATGAAGTTGTATAAATGAGCCTGTTGAAACCCATTAAAAGTCAGTTCATCTGAGTGTTTAAATTTAAAGTTTTTTATTTTGAAATAAGTCAGCATTACATCATACTGTAAAATAATGGATGACCTCGCAGGGCCAAACAAGAAGACATAACAAGCAACGGAAACCACACATGGCCAAAAAAGTGTCATCGTAAAAACAGCGAATCGAAAAAATCTAAGGATAGCAATATGTTAGCAGAAAACATCCCCTAGACGGGGGGTCTCATCAAGGTAGGAAATCAAACATATATAAATGCAGCCACTTAAGGCCGGCCAAGGTAACTACGGTCAGCTGGTCAAAAAACATGCGTCGCAAAGAAGGACAGGGCGGTAAAAATAAGTAAAAAGGCAGAAAGTACCATGTGCAGGCAAAAAAGCAAAAGCCCTATGCAATGCAGGCTGGGACTGATCAAAACAAATTACGAACCGTCCTGAAAGTCCAGGCACTAGGCCAAGCTAGAGACCAGGGACACGTAAGCATATAAGAGAAATGCAGGGGAGGGGTGTAATTCAGTAAAGCTCAGACCTGGAGAGGTAGAGGGCATAGAAACCAGCCTTCAATCCGGTCGAGGGTCCGGAGGATCTGGTGAGAGGCCCGCAGCCGCAAGGTCAATCCAAGCCACCGCGGGATCCGTGATGGTATAGGGGACATTTGCGTGGGTCACCACCAAAGCTCCTGCCAGACCCCAGCGATAGCGGACACCCTGTCGGCGAAGAACTGATGTCACTTCACGAAAACGCCTGCGAGCCATCAGGGTCTGGAATGGGAGATCATGATACAGGGCCAGAGTGGAGCCCTCAAAGCGTACGGGATCCCTCGCGCCCGGAGCAGACATAACCTTGACCTTGAAAGCCACTTCACGGAAGGCCACTACGACGTCTCGAGGAGCCCCAGGTGGGTTCGTCGCAGGTCTCCTGACCCGAAACACCGACCCAAGCATGTCAGGTGTGTCAGGGGGAAGCCCCGTGACCTGAAGCACAAGACGAGTCACGTAGGACGGCAGAGCGTCGGAGGTAATAGAGTCCGGGACACCCCTGACCCTGATGTTTCGGCGTCTGTGTCTCGTTTCAAGCATCTCCACAGAGCGTGTCAGAAGTTCGACTTGGTATCGCAAACCAGCAACCTGACCAGACAGGTGAGTTTGTTCCGTTGTCACAGCAGAAGTCGTCTCCTGTACCACCTTCACCTGAGCACGCATCACCACTATCTCCGTGCGGACCGCCGCCACCTCAGGCTGCCACACCTCACGTATCACCCGAAGCTCCTCCAAGATCCTGCGGAGATCCCCCTTCGTGGAGGGAGATGGTCGTCCTCCTCCTGCACCTGTTGCTGTCGAAGTCCCGTCCCCACTGCAGACCGATGATCCGAGGTCACACTATTACTGGCGGAGGTAAGGGGAATCTCAGTCGGGTCCCCATCAAAAATATCCTCTGTGTCCGGCGTTGCCCCGGACGATGTCCGCATTGCTGATTTTCTCTTCTTCTGTGCCCGTTTCTAGCAGCCGCCGAGAGGGGTCGGGAGTCAGACGCCGGTGACTGCGGGGCAAGCCAGGGCATCCCAGTAATACCCCCCTGAGGTTCATAGTCGCTGTCAGCCTCCGAGGAGCCATAGCCCGGGGGGAGGGATCATCTGAGTGTTTGATACATGCAGTTTCGTCTGGTGTTGTCATTTCACGCTGGCTATATATCACCACCGCCCAGGAACGGGTCACTCTAACTCCGCAGCAGAACATCGATTCGCCGCGCCGTTGCGCCACCTTGGATCGGTACCTCGGGATACCGCAACCACCCCGAATCGGGACCTCGACTTAGCGCCGTGCCCTGCATCTTCAAGGAGACTCTACCGAACCGCGGTTCGCCACGCAGACCGTCTCCAGCCTTCCAAAGGTCAGCAGATCCGCTGCTCGAGACGCCGAGTGCCGTGCCACTCGGTAGTCGGGCGGATTTCCACCGTGGGTGCCCCATATACTCTCCAGATCTCCACCGCCACGTGGTCTTCTACCCAAGCCGCTCGAGACGCCGGGTGCCGTGCCACTCGGTAGCTGGGCTTGGCAACACCAAAGAGGGGGTCAGATAGAGCAGGACCGCAGGCGGATACACCCATTCCGCCACAATCCTCAACTATAGGCTGCCCTCCAGGCAGGCTTAACACCTAGTTATATAATAAACCGTTTATTATTTTAATCTGCAGCAAAAAGTCTCTTTATTTAATGATTTTTTCAGGATCTATTAGGCGTTTTTCGGACTTTGACAATTGTTTTCCTTTTTTTTTTATAAATAGCGTAATGTAACAGACCATTTTATTATCATTCATAGGATTTTATAAGTAAATTTCAGGCATTTTCGTTGAGCATTTTTTTTTTTAGCAAACACCGTTTCTATTTCGGCACTTTCAACCTTTTTTTTTTACCCATCCGGCAGATTCTCAGCTTTCTCCTGCAGCTGGCCTGCGCTGTGTTCTGCAGCTCTCCGGCGGGTTTGCAGCATATGTCCGGTGGTTTGGCGGCGGCCGACAGGTTTGCAGCCGCTTCCTTGCACTTCGGGGACCCTGCGGTGATTGCTGAGGGTGGGGAACTTTGATTCCCCGAAGTGCAGGGAAGCGCGGGGGAACAAGAGCGCACTGAAATGTCGGCGATATGTTGGTGCTCTCTGAATAACCCCCAGTGTCTTGGCAAAAGAATCACCAGGATCGCTACACAAGATATCAGCATAAATAGAACACGTGCTCCCGGGTATAAAGAGACACTTCAGGGATCAGGACGGTGTGAGATTTAATACTAAATAGGTGCAGATGTGATTTCATTGCTCGGCGACCTAGACCGAGGCAGTGAGGAGAGACGGGGGGACTTTGGAACCTGGATCTCTGAATTGTTAACTGCGCTAAGGTTAAGTGAGGCGCATAGGCGACTCTACAGGGGGGCAAGGGGGGCAATTGCCACCCCTAGGTTATTCCTTGCCCCCCCATGTGCCCCCCCACCAAAAATCAGCATCCAGCTTCCCACACTTCTTCGGACCAACATATCTCCGTTGCTATGCATCGTATATGGAAGAACTAGGTGTCATTTGAAAGGGCAGATTCTGGCCTTTCCAATGATACCCAACATGACCATATTCAGTGTGAAGTATAAGTCATAAAACATTAAATAAAAACGTGTACTTAAACTTAAACATTTTCACATGGTTGAAATGTCTCAGCAGTGAAATGGTTAATGTTCAGACTATACACTACATTGTGTATTACGTTAGTTTTTGCCTTGGTTTTAGTTGTATATTAAGGGTTAATGGGCAGGCTTCATCCCTTACAGTATACATTTGTTTTTTCCTTGATTAATGGCATTTTACAGGTTAATGGGTTGGCTACATGCCTCAGTGTATTCATTTCATGTTTTCCCTTGATTAATGGCATTTTACGGGTTAAGGGGTAGCTAAATGCCACATTGTTTGTTATTTTTATTGTATTTCTCTGGGTTTATGGCATTTTAGGGGTTATTATGGAAGTTAGAATCTAAAGGGTCTAATGATCTGTAGATCCTCTGATTTCCGTCACATTTCGGGGAATTTATTTTTCCGAAAATAAGGTGAATTCCCTATTTAGTGAATGGTCACTGTAATTTGCTAAAAGTGGAGTCGCTGAAGCAGCTATCAGACATTCAGCGAAAACTGCCGAATTGCAGCAAAAAACATATTGAATTTAAGTATCAGGTTAGTACAACAAAAAAAGGCATCACTGCATCACATTACTCATTGCATCACATTACTCTGGGGTTTCGGAATCTTATTTATATATACTTATTTAGGGCACTATTACCTGGTGGGAGCTAACCCTTGCGTCGGCGTGATTTTGCGTTAGCGCCAGGTTAATTGAGTCTAGCGCCCGACGAACAGATTCTTTGCTTCCCGCTGCAAATGGGAAAAATCACTTAGCGAGTCGCTATTAGCGATTTGTACCACGTACTTAATGTACTTTCCGCGTCCTATACTTAACACAGGGAGTGCTAGAGATCTCTACCGCTTTTGCAGCTAACAGATCACTTGGTGCCAGCGCTAATTTTTTTGAGGTGCACTAATTGCAACATTTTACCTACTGCTCAACCCTGGTGCTAACTCCAGAAAAACTAGGTCCTCGTCCAAAATGAATAGGCAATTGAAAGGAATGCAGCACAGGTGTTGTCTTGGCCCCATACACCATAGTAATGGATATGGTCAGCAATGTCGCTGCTGTTGCAGTAAGCTCTTTTATAAATGTATCCTTTATGCACATACAGTCATGTCCAAAATTGTTGGCACCCCAGACATTTTTCCAGAAAATCAAGTATTTCTCACAGAAAAGTATTGCAGTAACACATGTTTTGCTATACACATGTTTATTCCCTTTGTGTGTATTGGAACAAAACAAAAAAAGGGAGGAAAAAAAGCAAATTGGACATAATGTCACACAAAACTCCAAAAATGGGCTGGACAAAATTATTGGCACCCTTAACTTAATATTTGGTTGCACAGCCTTTGGAAAAAAATAACTGAAATCAGTCGCTTCCTTTAACCATCAATAAGCTTCTTACACCTCTCACACGGAATTTTGGACCACTCTTCCTTTGCAAAGTGCTCCAGGTCTCTCTTATTGGAACGGCGCCTTTTCCCAACAGCAATTTTAAGATCTCTCCACAGGTGTTCAATGGGATTTAGATCTGGACTCATTGCTGGCCACTTCAGAACTCTCCAGCACTTTGTTGCCATCCACCTCTGGGTGCTTTTTGACGTATGTTTGGGGTCATTGTCCTGCTGGAAGACCCAAGATCTCGGACACAAACCCAGCTTTCTGACACTGGGCTCTACAGTGCAACCCAAAATCCTTTGGTAGTCCTCTGATTTCATGATGCCTTGCACACATTCAAGGCACCCAGTGCCAGAGGCAGCAAAACAACCCCAAAACATCATTGAACCTCCACTATATTTCACTGTAGGTACTATGGTTTTTTCTTTGTAGGCCTCATTCTGTTTTCGGTAAACAGTAGAATGATGTGCTTTACCAAAAAGCTCTATCTTGGTCTCATCTGTCCACAAGACGTTTTCCCAGAAGGATTTTGGCTTACTCAAGTACATTTTGGCAAACTGTAGTCTTGCTTTTTTATGTCTCTGTGTCAGCAGTGGGGTCCTCCTGGGTCTCCTGCCATAGCGTTTCATTTCATTTAAATGTCAACGGATAGTTCGCGCTGACACTGATGCTCCCTGAGCCTGCAGGACAGCTTGAATTTCTTTGGATTACAAAAAACGACAAAAACAATACATGTGGCTATTTTTCTTGCCTATTGGCTAATGTACTGATGCCACTGATAGCTGGTTTACTTAAATGAATAGTGTGATTAAATTAATAACTTCGTACATAGAACCTTAACAATAAACTTTATTAAACATATACGGTAAAATGGTGGATAGTGAACGTGATGTATCGGCAAGTGTATTGATTATTGCCGGTGGATATCTTATGGCAGTTGGACTCTTAGTCCTTATTGGCGTTAGTAATCGTTCTTGGCATATAGGGAAACCATTGGGATATTTTGTTCATGTGGATGTCAATGAATAGTAATTAACGCCCTCTTATCTGGAAATGCAGGTTTCAAAACAATATGTGTTCAACCTGTCCTCACATTACCATACAGAATGTATAGCGATAAAGCTTAAAAGGTTGCAAAAGGCCTGGTATGGATATAACCAGAGTGTTCTTAAGGTTGCCTTAACATATCTGTGACCAGGGAAAAATAGCAATGAAATTTGCGAAATTGTTATTTACAGCCCCGGTATCTGAGGTACGAGCTGCCGGAATAGTTTCGTGCCTGGCTCGCCCATATGTTGGCGTTTCTGAAATTAAGGCAAGATGTGAAGCAACTTGCAAGATTGCAGTGTAAGGTCTCAAAAATTGGTATACAACCTCCCCGGATGAAGCTTAGACTTAGTCTACCCGTACATAGGCATCCTTCAATATAAAGCAAAATACAATAAATTTTCAAAGTTGTAGTTAGGACCCCGATGTCTGAAGTGCAGACCACTACAATTAGTACTTAGTTTACCCGTATATGGGCGTACTGGAAAAAGAGCACAATACACTTAGATTGTATGGGGTTGCAGTTATAAACCCAAAATATCTGAAGTGTGAGCTATCAAGATGACCTTGTATTCAATTTGCCCGCGTATCGGCGTTGCTAAATATCACCAAAAAGGCAGTCTCTATTTACAAGGCAAGGGTTGGAGACCTCAATATCTTGAAATTCAAGGTTACCAGAATATATATATACAAATGGTCATACATAAGCGTCTCTGAAAATTGTTGGAATTGTACTTGCGAAATTGGCGGTTTGAGGATCCAAATACCTAAAATACAGGCTATCAGATTGACGTAATGCTTAATTTACCCACATGTTGGACATTCCAAATGTAAGACAGAACGCAGTTGTAATGATATTGTAATAGCCGATATTAGTGCTTAGAATTCAAAACACCAGAGTGGCTTTATAAGCGATATCTCACACCTTGGCGTTTATAACAAAAAAACCAGATAACAACAACGATTAAGCTTGCCAGACTCCAATTGAAAATCTGGATGTCTGAAATACAAGCTAACAGGATAATACTGTGCTCGGTGTCTCCTTTTGTGAGCCGTCTGAGTGTGCAATAGAGTACCATTAAATTCTGGGATTACGGTTTAGAAAAAACCCCTCAGTATCTGAAATGCATGCTATCAGAATGCCTTAGTGCTTGGTTTGCCCACAATTTGGCGTTTTTCTAAGTACAAGGTAAAGGCAATGATGGTTAGAAATCCCCAATATTTGGAATAGGAGCTCCCGGATTTATTTTAGGCTCAGTTTAGCCCACACATAAGCATACAAGGAGTGGAATAATGTATGGCTAGGTGGACAGGTTGATCTTTTAAAATGGTAGACCAAGGCAAAAGATACTGTGAGTATATACTGCCCCAATATCACCTGTCACTCCAGAATAGAACATTTAGACATTTACATATGCCATAATGGGCTAAATAGACAGATACTATCATATCCCTGGGGTGTTCAACATAATCAATTCTATGCTTTCCCTAAATTAGCACACAATTAGTCTTGCAGAATACACTGCCGGGATCCAATTTGCCGGATCAAAAACACTTTGCCTAAAGCATGAAATAAATGCACCTCGTGCAAACAGTTAAAAACAATTATTGGTCATCACCAAAGAAAAAGGTAACGCTGACGCGCGTTTCGCCGTATGTACACGGCTTCGTCCAGAGCGTGAGTGTCCTTGTGCCTTCGTTCCATATTTATAGTAGTTCCCATTGTTGGTGTCATTCGTTAATGAGCCTAGACTCGATTTGCATAGTTCGACTTCCGCAAGGATCATGGGTCACATGCCTGCCTTCCACCAATGGGCTTATGATATTATTTCAACGCTGTGTGAGGTTCTTTAATTCAGGTGCGGAATTAATACATTTCAGCTTCTTTCGTTACTTAGTGGTATTCCATCTAATGCGGAATCGAGAGATAATTAGTCAGCCCAATGAATTTCCTGCGTTACCACCATTTGAAAAATGCAGTAACGTAGAGAGTGGAGGATAATGGCAATAGTTAACCCTTCAGTAGTTACAACCCTTGCGGGAATATATCTACTTATTACTACTATTGTTGATATGTATCCATAGTGGGTCGAGTCTATAATGGCTAGATTGATGGCTACATATCCATACTTAGGGAACTCCATAGATTTAGTATAAGGAATCATAGACTACAAGTGTGACCAGAACTTAAAATGGAAACTAAATACATAGTGAAAAAACAACAACATTGGTGTATATTCATATTAATGCTTTAACTAGAGTACCACATTTCTTTTGGGAGTATATACCGATATGAATTCGTTCCTAGTACAGTAGATCTAAAGTTGTATCGCTTGATCATAACCCTTATCTTAAAAATAATAAACGTATGTTGATGTTCAATAGATGAAATGTGTTAGATAAAGGGAGTGAATGTAAATCCCTCATTCAAGCCCTCTGGGGCCAGTGTATGTAAAGTGTAAATCCAAAAACATTCCCTGCGTCTTAGGATCAGGTCATAGTTCCCCCCTCTTTGTGGATGCTTAACCAATTCTATTCCACAGAATTTTAGGTTATTGATGTTCCCTGTTTGACATTGTCTAACATGTCTAGCTACTGGGGTGTCTATATGTCCTCCAACTGACCTTATATGCTCTCTGATCCTGTACTTAAAAGGACGGAAGGTTTTGCCTACATATTTTTTCCCACATCCACATGTGATCATATACACTAGGCCTGAAGTATTACAATTGAAAAAATTGTGAATCAGAAAGGTTTTTTCGTGTCTGGTGTCATGTATCACTTTTGAGTCTTTCAAGATATTTGCGCAGCTTTTACATCTCCCACAGCTGTAAGTCCCTTTAAGATTGTTACGTAGCCAACTAGATGTTTCTAATTTTGTCTTCTCATAGTGGCTATGGACCAACAAATCTTTCAGATTTCTGCATCGTCTGTTGGTAATAGCCGCATGTGGGCCTACTGACTCTTTTAGATGTGGGTCTAAAGTTAGTAGTGGCCAGTATCTATCCATGATACTTTTGACTGTACTGTTCCCAGTATCATAGTTTCCGATGCAGCGGATCTGATTTGAATCATTTTTGGGAGTATCTTGTAAGAGAGTATCCCTAGAGTGATATGCTGCTTTTTGATACGCCTGTTTGAGAACTCTATTTGGGTATCCTTTCTCCTTGAAATGCTTCTGTAAAATTTTTGCTTGTTTTTCATATTCGACATTCGATGAACAGATGCGTTTTAATCTTAAATACTGCCCATAAGGTATTCCCAATTTCAATGGTTTCGGATGAAAACTTGTCCAGTTCAGCAGACTGTTTGTTGCTGTCTCTTTCCGATACAGAGTTGTACTGACCTGCTCTTTATTGCGTATTATCGTTACATCCAAGAAGTTTAAAGAATCTTGGTGAATCTCATGTGTAAAACGGAGGTTCAGATCGTTTCCATTGAGGTAGTTTATTAGATCAAGAAAATCTTCTGGGGTACCATCCCATATCAGAAAGATGTCGTCTATATATCTCTTCCAAAGTAATATTTTCTGACGGTATGGATTTCGATCTGAAAATATTTGTTGTTTTTCCCAAACACCTAAGTATATGTTGGCATAAGTGGGTGCACAAGTAGTGCCCATTGCAGTGCCCTGGATTTGATGATAAAATTTTCGATCAAAAATGAAATAATTGTGTTTCAGAATGAAAGTTAACAATTCCTCAATGAAGTCAATGAAATCCTCTGTAAATTCACCAGATTCTTGTAAGGCCAATTTTGTGTGTAATAGGCCTTCCCTATGGGGAATAGAGCTGTATAAAGCTTCCACATCGAGGCTACATAGCCATGCTTCTTTAGGGAGTGTAAAGTTGTTCATAATTTGTAATAATTGTTTTGTATCACGGAGATATGAAGGCAAGGTTTTCACTAAATCCTGTAAAATCTGATCAATGTATCGGCTGCAATTTTGTGTTAAGTTTCCAATCCCAGAGACTATGGGTCTGCCCGGGGGTTTCTCCAAACTTTTATGTACTTTTGGTAGTGCATAGAATGTTGCAATGACAGGTTTGTCTGTTTTCAAAAATTTATATTCCTCCTCCGAGATATGGCCTTTCTCGTAGCCGTGAATCAAAATCTCACCTAGCTGTCCCATAAATCTTTTTGTCGGGTCTTGTGGTAATTTGACGTAGACTTTATTATCATCTAAAAGAGCTTTAACCATATATTCATACTGATCTTTAGACATGATAGTTATGTTGCCCCCTTTATCAGAGGGTTTTATGATTAAATCTGTGTTCGTGGTGAGTTCTTTAAGTGCTTTTCTCTCTTTTCTTGTGAGATTATCTTCAACTAGACCTGTTTGTGGATTCACACCCAGATTTTCTATATCCTGGCATACCAGTTTTCTGAAAAGCTCTAAATTATCATATTCTTTTATTGATGGTGTAAACGTCGTCTTAGATTTCAAATTTGAATATGGTGGACCTTTCTCAGGAGTTTCATTTTCATTTAGGAGTTGGATCAAGGTTTCTAAACATTCTAATTCTTTTACCTCTAGGCCTCTCGTTTTTGCTTGTTTTTCTCTTCTCAACATGTGGAATTTCTTTAAAGCCAGTTTCCGTGTGAACAGATTTATGTCTTTGATCCAATTGAAAGAATTGAATTTTGGTCTGGGCACAAAGGACAAGCCTTTCTTTAACACCACCTCCTGTTCATCTGAGATGGGGATACCAGACATGTTAATGATACGCAGTTGGGATTCTAATACTCGTCCCTTCTCCTCCGTCCTCGTCTCCCTCCCCTGCCTCGCCCTCTCTGACGTCTTGGAGGCTCCATGTCCTCTAAAAAAGGAGAGGCAAAAGAGATTCCTCTTTTTAATATACTTCTAGGTAAGGTTGGATTCTCGTCTGGGACATCATTCTCGGTTTCTGAGGATTCATATTCGCTAGTAGACCCATTATTACTAGTTATTCGTGTCTGTCTCTTTGGTCTCCTAAAGACTGTACCTTCTTTGTAGTCTCTCAGATCCCGAAGGAATTTTTTGTGCTTTCTAGTTTTTATCTCTAATTCGGTTCTCTCTAGTTTTGATTTCATTTTTACTTCTAGTTGTAAATAAGTAGGATCTTGCTTTGATACTTGTACCTTATCCACTAGATCTTGAATTTTTTTATTGGTATCACTCAGAAAGACCTGTTCATATTTTTGGATAATGTTCATAAATTTGTTAGAACACTCTACGGCAGCTTTCTCCCACTCTTGTATAAAGTCCTCGTGTGTTATATGGGACGCGGGGATATTGGACACTCTTAGACCCCTAGGAATCATTTCTTTTTTACAATAATTTTCTAATGAAGAGATCTCCCACAATGATCTCATCTGTTGATGGAGTAATTTGGTCAGGCTATTGAATTGTCCCGTCAGGGATTCATCCTTGGGGACTTCTTCTAGGAAAGCTTCAGAGAATACAGAATCTGCATCCCTCCCCCATATTGGTTTATCTCTCATGGATGCTACAAAGCCTGACATCTTTACCCCTGGTAAGTTCAAAGGGTTGATCTAAGCAATAAATATAATATTTGATGTTCAATTGTTGCTCCTTATTTCGGTATTAAAACCCCTTTACTATACTTGACAAACAAATTGTTCGAACCCAATAACAAGATTGGGTCCAAACCAGATAGGAGCTCGTAAACCAGCTGGTTAGGATTAAACCTGATTTATAAGATTACAAAAAACGACAAAAACAATACATGTGGCTATTTTTTCTTGCCTATTGGCTAATGTACTGATGCCACTGATAGCTGGTTTACTTAAATGAATAGTGTGATTAAATTAATAACTTCGTACATAGAACCTTAACAATAAACTTTATTAAACATATACGGTAAAATGGTGGATAGTGAACGTGATGTATCGGCAAGTGTATTGATTATTGCCGGTGGATATCTTATGGCAGTTGGACTCTTAGTCCTTATTGGCGTTAGTAATCGTTCTTGGCATATAGGGAACCATTGGGATATTTTGTTCATGTGGATGTCAATGAATAGTAATTAACGCCCTCTTATCTGGAAATGCAGGTTTCAAAACAATATGTGTTCAACCTGTCCTCACATTACCATACAGAATGTATAGCGATAAAGCTTAAAAGGTTGCAAAAGGCCTGGTATGGATATAACCAGAGTGTTCTTAAGGTTGCCTTAACATATCTGTGACCAGGGAAAAATAGCAATGAAATTTGCGAAATTGTTATTTACAGCCCCGGTATCTGAGGTACGAGCTGCCGGAATAGTTTCGTGCCTGGCTCGCCCATATGTTGGCGTTTCTGAAATTAAGGCAAGATGTGAAGCAACTTGCAAGATTGCAGTGTAAGGTCTCAAAAATTGGTATACAACCTCCCCGGATGAAGCTTAGACTTAGTCTACCCGTACATAGGCATCCTTCAATATAAAGCAAAATACAATAAATTTTCAAAGTTGTAGTTAGGACCCCGATGTCTGAAGTGCAGACCACTACAATTTACTTAGTTTACCCGTATATGGGCGTACTGGAAAAAGAGCACAATACACTTAGATTGTATGGGGTTGCAGTTATAAACCCAAAATATCTGAAGTGTGAGCTATCAAGATGACCTTGTATTCAATTTGCCCGCGTATCGGCGTTGCTAAATATCACCAAAAAGGCAGTCTCTATTTACAAGGCAAGGTTGGAGACCTCAATATCTTGAAATTCAAGGTTACCAGAATATATATATACAAATGGTCATACATAAGCGTCTCTGAAAATTGTTGGAATTGTACTTGCGAAATTGGCGGTTTGAGGATCCAAATACCTAAAATACAGGCTATCAGATTGACGTGATGCTTAATTTACCCACATGTTGGACATTCCAAATGTAAGACAGAACGCAGTTGTAATGATATTGTAATAGCCGATATTAGTGCTTAGAATTCAAAACACCAGAGTGGCTTTATAAGCGATATCTCACACCTTGGCGTTTATAACAAAAAAACCAGATAACAACAACGATTAAGCTTGCCAGACTCCAATTGAAAATCTGGATGTCTGAAATACAAGCTAACAGGATAATACTGTGCTCGGTGTCTCCTTTTGTGATATGGGATGGTACCCCAGAAGATTTTCTTGATCTAATAAACTACCTCAATGGAAACGATCTGAACCTCCGTTTTACACATGAGATTCACCAAGATTCTTTAAACTTCTTGGATGTAACGATAATACGCAATAAAGAGCAGGTCAGTACAACTCTGTATCGGAAAGAGACAGCAACAAACAGTCTGCTGAACTGGACAAGTTTTCATCCGAAACCATTGAAATTGGGAATACCTTATGGGCAGTATTTAAGATTAAAACGCATCTGTTCATCGAATGTCGAATATGAAAAACAAGCAAAAATTTTACAGAAGCATTTCAAGGAGAAAGGATACCCAAATAGAGTTCTCAAACAGGCGTATCAAAAAGCAGCATATCACTCTAGGGATACTCTCTTACAAGATACTCCCAAAAATGATTCAAATCAGATCCGCTGCATCGGAAACTATGATACTGGGAACAGTACAGTCAAAAGTATCATGGATAGATACTGGCCACTACTAACTTTAGACCCACATCTAAAAGAGTCAGTAGGCCCACATGCGGCTATTACCAACAGACGATGCAGAAATCTGAAAGATTTGTTGGTCCATAGCCACTATGAGAAGACAAAATTAGAAACATCTAGTTGGCTACGTAACAATCTTAAAGGGACTTACAGCTGTGGGAGATGTAAAAGCTGCGCAAATATCTTGAAAGACTCAAAAGTGATACATGACACCAGACACGAAAAAACCTTTCTGATTCACAATTTTTTCAATTGTAATACTTCAGGCCTAGTGTATATGATCACATGTGGATGTGGGAAAAAATATGTAGGCAAAACCTTCCGTCCTTTTAAGTATAGGATCAGAGAGCATATAAGGTCAGTTGGAGGACATATAGACACCCCAGTAGCTAGACATGTTAGACAATGTCAAACAGGGAACATCAATAACCTAAAATTCTGTGGAATAGAATTGGTTAAGCATCCACAAAGAGGGGGGAACTATGACCTGATCCTAAGACGCAGGGAATGTTTTTGGATTTACACTTTACATACACTGGCCCCAGAGGGCTTGAATGAGGGATTTACATTCACTCCCTTTATCTAACACATTTCATCTATTGAACATCAACATACGTTTATTATTTTTAAGATAAGGGTTATGATCAAGCGATACAACTTTAGATCTACTGTACTAGGAACGAATTCATATCGGTATATACTCCCAACAGAAATGTGGTACTCTAGTTAAAGCATTAATATGAATATACACCAATGTTGTTGTTTTTTCACTATGTATTTAGTTTCCATTTTAAGTTCTGGTCACACTTGTAGTCTATGATTCCTTATACTAAATCTATGGAGTTCCCTAAGTATGGATATGTAGCCATCAATCTAGCCATTATAGACTCGACCCACTATGGATACATATCAACAATAGTAGTAATAAGTAGATATATTCCCGCAAAGGTTGTAACTACTGAAGGGTTAACTATTGCCATTATCCTCCACTCTCTACGTTACTGCATTTTTCAAATGGTGGTAACGCAGGAAATTCATTGGGCCGACTAATTATCTCTCGATTCCGCATTAGATGGAATACCACTAAGTAACGAAAGAAGCTGAAATGTATTAATTCCGCACCTGAATTAAAGAACCTCACACAGCGTTGAAATAATATCATAAGCCCATTGGTGGAAGGCAGGCATGTGACCCATGATCCTTGCGGAAGTCGAACTATGCAAATCGAGTCTAGGCTCATTAACGAATGACACCAACAAGGGGAACTACTATAAATATGGAACGAAGGCACAAGGACACTCACGCTCTGGACGAAGCCGTGTACATACGGCGAAACGCGCGTCAGCGTTACCTTTTTCTTTGGTGATGACCAATAATTGTTTTTAACTGTTTGCACGAGGTGCATTTATTTCATGCTTTAGGCAAAGTGTTTTTGATCCGGCAAATTGGATCCCGGCAGTGTATTCTGCAAGACTAATTGTGTGCTAATTTAGGGAAAGCATAGAATTGATTATGTTGAACACCCCAGGGATATGATAGTATCTGTCCATTTAGCCCATTATGGCATATGTAAATGTCTAAATGTTCTATTCTGGAGTGACAGGTGATATTGGGGCAGTATATACTCACAGTATCTTTTGCCTTGGTCTACCATTTTAAAAGATCAACCTGTCCACCTAGCCATACATTATTCCACTCCTTGTATGCTTATGTGTGGGCTAAACTGAGCCTAAAATAAATCCGGGAGCTCCTATTCCAAATATTGGGGATTTCTAACCATCATTGCCTTACCTTGTACTTAGAAAAACGCCAAATTGTGGGCAAACCAAGCACTAAGGCATTCTGATAGCATGCATTTCAGATACTGAGGGGTTTTTTCTAAACCGTAATCCCAGAATTTAATGGTACTCTATTGCACACTCAGACGGCTCACAAAAGGAGACACCGAGCACAGTATTATCCTGTTAGCTTGTATTTCAGACATCCAGATTTTCAATTGGAGTCTGGCAAGCTTAATCGTTGTTGTTATCTGGTTTTTTTGTTATAAACGCCAAGGTGTGAGATATCGCTTATAAAGCCACTCTGGTGTTTTGAATTCTAAGCACTAATATCGGCTATTACAATATCATTACAACTGCGTTCTGTCTTACATTTGGAATGTCCAACATGTGGGTAAATTAAGCATCACGTCAATCTGATAGCCTGTATTTTAGGTATTTGGATCCTCAAACCGCCAATTTCGCAAGTACAATTCCAACAATTTTCAGAGACGCTTATGTATGACCATTTGTATATATATATTCTGGTAACCTTGAATTTCAAGATATTGAGGTCTCCAACCCTTGCCTTGTAAATAGAGACTGCCTTTTTGGTGATATTTAGCAACGCCGATACGCGGGCAAATTGAATACAAGGTCATCTTGATAGCTCACACTTCAGATATTTTGGGTTATAACTGCAACCCCATACAATCTAAGTGTATTGTGCTCTTTTTCCAGTACGCCCATATACGGGTAAACTAAGTACTAATTGTAGTGGTCTGCACTTCAGACATCGGGGTCCTAACTACAACTTTGAAAATTTATTGTATTTTGCTTTATATTGAAGGATGCCTATGTACGGGTAGACTAAGTCTAAGCTTCATCCGGGGAGGTTGTATACCAATTTTTGAGACCTTACACTGCAATCTTGCAAGTTGCTTCACATCTTGCCTTAATTTCAGAAACGCCAACATATGGGCGAGCCAGGCACGAAACTATTCCGGCAGCTCGTACCTCAGATACCGGGGCTGTAAATAACAATTTCGCAAATTTCATTGCTATTTTTCCCTGGTCACAGATATGTTAAGGCAACCTTAAGAACACTCTGGTTATATCCATACCAGGCCTTTTGCAACCTTTTAAGCTTTATCGCTATACATTCTGTATGGTAATGTGAGGACAGGTTGAACACATATTGTTTTGAAACCTGCATTTCCAGATAAGAGGGCGTTAATTACTATTCATTGACATCCACATGAACAAAATATCCCAATGGTTTCCCTATATGCCAAGAACGATTACTAACGCCAATAAGGACTAAGAGTCCAACTGCCATAAGATATCCACCGGCAATAATCAATACACTTGCCGATACATCACGTTCACTATCCACCATTTTACCGTATATGTTTAATAAAGTTTATTGTTAAGGTTCTATGTACGAAGTTATTAATTTAATCACACTATTCATTTAAGTAAACCAGCTATCAGTGGCATCAGTACATTAGCCAATAGGCAAGAAAAAATAGCCACATGTATTGTTTTTGTCGTTTTTTGTAATCTTATAAATCAGGTTTAATCCTAACCAGCTGGTTTACGAGCTCCTATCTGGTTTGGACCCAATCTTGTTATTGGGTTCGAACAATTTGTTTGTCTTGAATTTCTTTGGAACTTGTTTGGGGGCGCTTATCCACCATCCGGACTATCCTGCGTTGCAACCTTTCATCAATTTTTCTCTTCCGTCCACGCCCAGAGAGATTAGCTACAGTGCCATGGGTTGCAAATTTCTTGATAATGTTGCGCACTGTGGACAAAGGCAAATCTAGATCTCTGGAGATGGACTTGTAACCTTGAGATTGTTGATATTTTTCCACAATTTTGGTTCTCAAGTCCTCAGACAGTTCTCTTCTCCTCTTTCTGTTGTCCATGCTTAGTGTGGCACACACAGACACACAATGCAAAGACTAAGTGAACTTCTCTCCTTTCAGGTGTGATTTTTATATTGCCCACACCTGTTACTTGCACCAGGTGAGTTTACAGGAGCATCACATGCCTGAAACAATCTTATTTATCCACAATTTTGAAAGGGTGCCAATAATTTTGTCCAGTCCATTTTTGGAGTTTTGTGTGACATTATGTCCAATTTGCTTATTTTCCTCCCTTTTTTTGTTTTGTTCCAATACACACAAAGGGAATAAACATGTGTATAGCAAAACATGTGTTACTGCAATACTTTTCTGTGT
Source organism: Leptobrachium leishanense (assembly GCA_009667805.1). Classification (NCBI taxonomy): domain Eukaryota; kingdom Metazoa; phylum Chordata; class Amphibia; order Anura; family Megophryidae; genus Leptobrachium; species Leptobrachium leishanense. The sequence continues at coordinate 143,614,261 of CM019068.1, read as the reverse complement.
GAAATATTTGATTTTCTGGAAAAATGTCTGGTGTGCCAACAATTTCGGCCATGACTGTATATCCTAATTCTAATATATTGCCACATTTTATGCTGGGGGTTATTCATAGTATGTAAGCAGTTGATTATTAGGGTGACTGTGTGGACCATGTTTAAAGGGACACGTGAATAAGGCTTGCCCTGAAACATGTATTATTGCTATGCTGCAGCAGGGAAATTGTTGTCGCTCACCTGGCCTTCCTTTTGGATCTATTAAATGGAGTGTAATGATTCTACATGCTGTTGGGTGGCATTTATCATGCAATGTCCATCAGCCTTAATATATGTGTGCATCAAAACATGGATAATACGGCCACCGTGGAGGATTTTACTAATGCAGGGGTGTGAGGTTATTCACTGGATGTGTTCATATTCAAGCTTGTGAGGGCGGGGGATAGGTATGGAAAAGAAAAACAGTTCTATCCTGTACACAACCGCATTAGCGCTGGGTCTCAACCCGGTTCTTAGAGTTTCCCTAGCGTGCGCCAAACGACCTTGTTCATGGACTACTGCAGTCAAGGTGATCTGTTAGTAGGTCGTCAGGCACTAACAGGGTTATTCAGAGAGCGGTGAAAAGCAGGAGAATGACTGGAGAATGGAAAATTCTAGGTCAAAATAGCCGATTTGGAAAGTGAGATGACTGAGAGAATTTTTCTGGTTTGGCTATTTTGACCAAGAATTTTCCATTCTCCAGTCATTCTCCTGAGTTTCACGCTCTCTGAATAACCCTGTAAGTTTTAGCGACTCGCACAAAATTTTTCATTTAGTGATGGTGTTTTAGCTCACACCAGGTGATAGGGCCCTTAGTTTTATTCAGTGATATGATTTAGTGGTGAAAATTATTAGTGCCCCCCCAGTTTTGACTGCGGTATCTTCTGTGCCCCCCCTAAATATTGTTCCTAGAGTCGCCACTGGTGAGGCGTCATTGGAAAGGTCAGAGTCTGGTCTTTATCTTTATAATGATACAAACATGATCATGTAACGTGTAAAAATAAAAAACTGAATAAAAGTAAATGCTAAATATTTTTTTTCCTCTGTTCTGCGGCTGAGGCGATAGACAATGCCGCTGTACTAACGCAAATAACGCAACAGATTCTGCCCCTTCTTTTAATTTGACGCAGAGAGAAACTGCTTTTCCTTTTTTACAAATTTTTTTTCTAGTTTGCCCCGAAAAGAAAATTTAAAAACTAATTTTGGCTTTTTTTAAAAAAAAATTATAATTTTATTTTGATAAAGCAAATAAAGGGTCACAAATCGAGCCGCAGTAAAGGCCATGCAAGGCCAGTGAAATAGAAACATCATAGAGATTAGGAGGGGGGGTACCCATCGAGGTATATTAAAAAAACTAGGGACATGACCGTATTCACAATGACAAGAAGAAGAAAAAAAAGGAGGGGGGGAGGCCAAGCTCCTGGCACGCTCCAGGAGGAGGTCTTGGACGGACAATGTCACGTGGCCTGGGTGGCCGAGGGCCAGACACGACAACCCAAGCCATGATGGCACACCGAGACCACCCAAACATGGCCGAAAAATTAAATTTAAAAAAAGAAAAAAAAAGAGGGGGGGATTGTACCGGAACCCACCAAGTCCCGCTGGTGGCCAAGTCCCACAAATCAATCGACCCTAGATGGGTGAGGTGCAAGAATTGTAATATCCGCTGGGGTCATAGAAAAAAAGGGGGGGAAGGGTAGAAACTGGGAAGATAGGGGGAGTCCCTCATACCCGGGGAACATAACTAGGAAACCCGGAGGCAGGGCCATTTTCAGTAATGGTATCTCATGTGTAGTCCAGCGACTCGGGTTGGGTCTCGGGGAGGGGGGGTAGAGTCAACAGACACCATCCCAGGCACAGTATTCCGGTGGTCGGTTGTACGTCCCAGAGATTGAAGGTGAGCGGCCGCCTCTTCAGATGTGATTGTTTGCAGGGTGTATCCATCGCCATGGTAGATCAACAAAGAGCCAAGAGAACACCATCTATAGCGAGTGCCATTGTCCCGTAATATAGCCATCGTGGATTTAAAGCGGCGTCAAGCCGGCAGCACAATGAAGGGGAGATCCTGGTAAACTGCGATAGAAGCCCCCCTCAAACTCAAATGAAGGGGTATTGCGGGCCACCCGTAGTAAGGCAGCATGCAAAGATATGTCCCCAACCACTATTATTACGTCATGGGGAGCCCCGGTAGGGGCCGTTGCGACCCGTCACAGACGTATAGCAGAGACAATCGCAGTTCCCGGTTCGCTAACCGTGGGGAGGACAGTTGGCACAAAACGGGCAGTGTAAGTCTGTAGCTCGGAATCTTGCACAGTGTCCGGTATCCCACGTAGCTTGAGGTTTTTGCGTCTGTGCCTGGATTCCAAACACACCACCGCCGCTTGTAGGTTTTGGATCGGAGGATGGAGCGTGAGTAGGGTAGCAGAGCTCACGTCCTGTACCCCCTCTATCTCCTGTGTTCGAGTCCGAGCTGGTTTTGTACCTCTGCCACAGCGGTAGTCAGCGGATGCAAGTCCGCCTGTCAAGATTTCCTGGCGTCTGCCATCAGACGGCGGATGTTGGGTTTGTTAGCAGGTAGTCCATCTTCCACCATCTCTGGTAACAGCTCCGGGGGAGTAGGGGTTAGGCCCGAATCCACCACCACGCTAGGCTGCCCAGTGTCCGCCAGGGAGGGACGTGGCAAACGTTGCTCCGTACCACCTCCAAGGAAAGGCGGATGTCGGGGGTGCAGGAGGTCTCCGCCAACTCACTGGTCTTAATCTTCTTAACCATCTGGGAAAGGGACGTAAAGAAGCTGGACCCGGGGAGTGAGATCACAGTAGGCCTCAAAGATGGCCACCGGCTCACGACAGCTTGCACCGCAAACATGGCCTGGAATGTAATCGTGGGTCCGGAGGAGAGGGCAGATCGGGCTCCGGAGTGTAGTATGTGATGGCCGGCATCAGGGGCATAAAAAAGGGAGTCCGAGATGTCTGGAAATCTCAAAAATCACCGCTTAGAGGAGAGAAGGCACGGCAAAGTCGCATCCGCTCCCCTTCACATCCGGCCACGCCCCCCATATTTTTCTTTTTATGTTTGGGGGGGGTAGGGGTGCTCCACATTTCTGTACTTACAGGCTCCTGAGATGCAAATCCGGCCCTGGTCAGGGATCGGGACACGTCCTACTCTCCTGTATGACGCTCTTCTACAAAGTAAAAGGGATTTTGTATTCATACCCGCTCTGTGCCGCTTCTTTACCGTGATTCGGGGGTATCTCAATCTGACAGGGAATCGCTCCCTATGTATGTGTCAGCATTATTTAGGATCTTCTTTATGTGTTACAATGTTTTATACCGGAAGCTTCCATAAAGGAATCCCACCTCGTGCAGATACTGCTCCTTCATTTAGTGTTCATTAACTTTACTGCACTAAATGGTGACTGTACTTGTGATCTGAAAGGGTTAGCACAACAGAAAGCTAAAATTCACATATTTATGGACACACCCGCCCAGCAAACTGTCTGAAAGAAGAATCACACTGCTGGTTATTTCACTCCCTGCTTCTAGCCATGGCGTCTGCTGATCTGCGAGACGAGCTGACCTGCCCCATCTGTACGGACATTTATACGGATCCTGTGACCCTGATGTGTGGACATAACTACTGCCAGATCTGCATCACCAGGACATGGGACAACCAGGAGGAGAGAGAATATTCCTGTCCAGAATGCAGAAAGAGATACAGGGTGAGACCTGAACTGAAAAGGAACCTGAGGCTGCGTAACATCGCGGAGAGATTCCAGGAAACTCACAAGAAACGAGAGGAGGTGGGAATCCCCTGCACTTATTGTATCGTCTATCCTGTACCGGCTGCTAAAACATGTCTACATTGTGAAGCTTCTCTGTGTGAAGAACACCTGAAGATACACAGCAAGTCAGCAGAACACGTCTTAACTGAACCCACCACTTCACTGGAGAACAGGAAATGCTCCGTCCACAAGGAAATCCTCAAATATTACTGCTGTGAGGACGCAGCCTGTATCTGTGTGTCCTGCAGCCTGGCCGGAGAGCACAGGGGACACCAGGTGGAGACTCTGAATGAGGCCTCTGAGAAGAAGAAGGAAAAACTGAGGAATATTCTGCAGAAACTGACCTCACAGAGAGAGGAGGCCGAGAAAAGAGTCCAGAACCTGGAGGAGCTCAGGAGACAAGTGCAAGGAAAAGCAGCCGGGGTAACAGAGCGAGTCACTGCCCTGATTAGGGACATCAGGAAACAGCTGGAAGACCTGGAGAAGCGAGTCCTGAGTGAGATCTCCAGGCAGGAAGAGCAGGTCTCACTCCGAGTCTCAGATCTAATCCGGCAGCTGGAAATAAAGAAGGAGGAGCTGTCCAGGAAGATGGGCGACATCGAGGAGCTGTGTGACACGACCGACCCAATAACTGTCTTACAAGGACGAGAATCAGACAGAGACGACTATTGTGACACTGAGGAGGACACAGAGAGACGTGACATAAAGGTCCATGATGCAGGAGATCTGGATGTGGGTCTGATCTCAGTGACCTTACACTCAGGCCTAGCTGTGATTGTGACCGGAATAACGAGACGGCGCCTTGTACCGGAGGCTTCAGACATGTTACTGGATGTAAACAAGGCTTCAGACATGTTACTGGATGTAAACACGGCTTCAGACATGTTACTGGATGTAAACACGGCTTCAGACATGTTACTGGATGTAAACACGGCTTCAGACATGTTACTGGATGTAAACACGGCTTCAGACATGTTACTGGATGTAAACACGGCTTCAGACATGTTACTGGATGTAAACACGGCTTGTTATGATGTTTCTGTATCAGAGGATTTGAAAACTGTTTCCTGGTCAGGAATAAATCAGAGACGCCCAAAAACACCAGAGAGATTTCAGTATGATCAGGTTTTAAGCTCCAGGAGTTTCTCCTCAGGGCGACATTACTGGGAAGTGGAGGGCAGTGAAACAGGGGGGTGGAGGGTCGGGATGACCAATCCCAGTATAGAGAGGAGGGGAGAGCAGTCACTGATTGGATATAATAACAAGTCCTGGGGTTTGGAGAAGTTTGATAATGAAAAGTATTATATGATACATGACAGTAAATTAATCCCGTTCCCTCACTCCTTTTCCTGCTGTAGATTGGGGATATTCCTGGACTATGATTTGGGACGTTTGTCCTTTTATGAGCTGTGTGACCCGATCAGACACTTACACACCTTCACTGCCGCCTTCACCGAGCCGCTCCATGCTGGATTCTGGGTATGTGGGGGTAGTTCCTGGGTGAGAATTTGAGGATTTTGTGTCAGTTAAAATGATTTCTAGGAGTGAAAACTCTTTAACCCATAGAATGCCGTGCTGGGTTTAGCTAATAATCCCATATTAAGAATAATTGTATAAAAAGAAAGGAATGCTTGTGCAGAAACATGATGGGATCCCCCTCTGATAATGGGCCGAGCAGGACATGAGATCCACCAACTGGCTCAAACATTACTGGAAAATCCCATTCTTAATATTCCTCTTAATGGAAAGTTTCTGGATCAGGTTGTGCAGATGTAAATGCTATTTCCCTGTGATTGCGGATTGGCTGAATGTTTAACCCCCTGATCGCTGGCTATTAAGCTGATCCTTTGAGATCTCGTGGCTTTGCTCCTGATTTATACTGATTGATTGATCATAGAACTGATACATTTGTAATCAATAAATCTGATTCCTATTTCACACAAACGCCGCGTAAAGAATGACTTGTCTGTGTCCGTTCTACTAACCCCCCCAGGCCCCCCCTACTTGCCCCCACCCCCTCCCTTTCCCGTAAATGAAAACACAACAAAGTATTGGCATTTTGAAAAGGTCACGTCTTTTATTACTTAGAGGCAAAGAATTTGGCCTTAAGGCAGAATTATTATTATCGATCCTCGTATGCCAAATACGCTACACCAGATAACACTGGCAGAAAGATAACACTGGCAACTGCAATGCACCACAAGCATTGCCCAGAAATAGCGCCCCATGTGGCTAAGCAGGATGACCACACGTCTGCTCCGTGTATTTTTATGGCAGATAGCAGGCCGAGAGGATCTGCAAACCAGGAAGGCACCTGAGCCTGGCCGTATGAAACCACAACTCACCCCGTACCCTGCAGACCCTCCCCCCACTATCGCCCTCCACGTGCCAGGATGCCTATTTCACCACCACCAAAAAACAAGGACCCTCTTTTTACTGCCACCAATAAAAACCCGTGACCTTTCCTCTTACCCCACAAAAGGCTCCTTATCACACCTTCAATGAAGAGTGTGTTCCCAGCCTTATCACTCCTTCAATGAACTCCTCACTTCTTGCTCCTATTTCAGGGTGCTCCAAAACCATTGCCAAATAACATCGGCAAATGCAATGCACCACACATAATGCCTAGAAATAGCGGCCCCACGTGGCTAAGCAGGATGACCACACATCTGCTCAGGGGTTTCTTTTTATATCGCAAATAGCAGGCTGAGAGGATCTGCAAACCAGGAAAGCACCTGAGCTTGGCCGTACGAAACCACACTCACCCCGTACCCTGCAGACCCTCCCCCTACCATTGCATCCCCACGTGCCAGGCCGCTATTTCACCACTCACAATACCTATCTCTTCTGTAGCTGTCCCCTAAATGTAGTACCATAATATCTGGCTTACCCCTCTTTCTCCTGGATGTCTTTACTATTCCCAATAACTGCCCCACCCCCTACCTTGCTTCCCTATCCATCTAATCCCTACTTCAATTACGCTGCACCCCGGGGTCGCTCCTCTCTTGGTGCCAGCAGCATGACTCTCCATCCAGTGCACATAGGAGTGTCCCAGGATCCGCACTCTCATTGCACGTCCTGCAAATAACCAAAATGTAAACTATTAACTGTAATGCACACACACACAGTGTACCCGAACTGAAAAGAAACCAAAAGAAACAAGGAAACAAATTATTATTATTAAAACAAAACAATTGTTCCCCATAAGTTTTCCCTTCATTTCTTTAATGACCTCACCTATCTCCTATACACTTCCCATTTCCATCTCCCCATCTTTTTAATTCGGTCCTTTGGGTAACCCAATTCTGCCTCAGTACCAGCAGCTCCTATCCTGAAAGAATGGGGGCATATATAACTCCCCTTTCAACCAAGCCCCTCCGTGGCCTGCTGCGGAACCGTTTTGAATTGACACCCGGGCAAGTTAGTACCACCCTTGTGTCCCCAGAACATGCGACCGTTTGAAGGAGTCGCCTCCCAGTATCCCCTCATACATACCACTGGGCATACTTCCCCACCATGGGCACCTAGAGCAATTGTTTCCTCAATCCTTAGGGCAGCTGTAAAACTAAAACAAATGCTGCCCTACAAAGATTGTTATCAGTTCCATTTTATCTCCTACTTGTACTCTGCTGTCAAGATCTTCCTCACCACGAATGGTTTAGCCCAGTCCTCTTCCTTTAACCGAGCAAAGTATGAAATACCACTAAATAGTTCCAAGCTGTCCTTTATCGACTTACCGCCGAACTTCAGTAGCTATTTCAACACAACATTCTGCCCTACCTCCTCTGTCCCTTGAAAACTCAATCCAACCATTTCACTGCTTGCTCTACGGTGCCCATGCCTTCTGCAACAACAATCTCCTCGCCAAATCATTGATGCCCTCTAACTGCTCCCCATCTGGCAAAGAAATGGAGGGCAGTCTTCACCCTGTAAATTTTTTTTTATTTTTTTTATATTTTTATTATTTATTTATTTATTAAATTTTTTATTTTTATTTTTTTCTTACCTCCTCCCGGTGCCAAATGTCGGAACACATCCCACCTGAAACTGGGCAATGTATCCGCCACCACCTTCCTTACCCCCGGTATGTGATTTGCCGTGAAATTAATATTGCTTTCCAAATATATCAACACCAAATACCTGACATAGGCTACAACCTGCGGTGATGATGCAGACATGTTATTCAGCACTTGCACCACACCTTGATTATCAGACCCGAAAATAAAAAAGGGGGAGGGGAGGGATGTTTTTTTTTTTTTTTTTTTTATATTTATTTCTTTTTATTTATTTATTTATTTTTTAATTCTATCCCCCAGCGATATTGCCCCGACGATTGGAAAATAAAAAATTCCAGAAACACCAAGCTTTGCACACATCCATTGAATCCACTCCTGGGCCATTTGCCTGCTCACCATTTGAAATTACACTAGACCATTTGATCTTAATGTCTGGCCACCCCCCCCGCAAACCACCTACAATTCTCCCCGATCAACTAAACTTATTTGTTACCCCCGATCCTACCCCATTCTCCAGTCCCTTTGGAACCCGTTACCATGAAATCGTCCAAGTAATGTACTATATGTCTCCTCCCTGCTCTCTTCTCCACCAAGCAATGCAAAAGAGTAGGAAGCCTTTAAAAAAGGGGGGCACGGGACATTGCCCACCCCAATGGGTAAACAGATATTGATGCAAAATTACCCATCGAATTTACACCTCATTAAAAGAAAACCCCCTGGACACAGCGGTACGGCCTGAAGGCTGCCTCTAGATCAAGCATAGGTAACTCTGTCCCCTCGCCAGCTACCCTTACCAAAATCACCACCTGATTGAATGAATGGTAGCTAACAGAAACATCTTCCCTACTTATTGCCTCTGCAAAGCAACGGCCGTCCCAATGTTTATTTGTATGTATTTTCTTTACATTCCCTTACTCTGTGTATCACTTAGAGTATTGTATTCCCTCTGTATAGCGTAACCTCTGTATTACGATCCAGTCTTTGTATAGTGTACACCCCCCTGTAAGTAATGAATTCCTTTTGTGTTCATATGCTTCCATCAGCCCCTCCCCTCCCCCCAGCAACTAAGGTCACCAGCTCACTGTTATCTGACCCATTGTTTGCATCTGAGAGCGATTGCATTGTTTATGCTTCTTCCCCCTCTGTATGTGTGTGTCCCCTTGCGAAAATGTAAATAACGCCATCTCCATTTTGAGTTGAAAAAGAGCAAAGATGTTCTGTACATAAGTGGCTGCATTGTCCTCCATTTTATGAGTCCTCAGCCCTGGAATCCTTTATCAATAGAACCAAGCTGCACATGTGAAAGTCTTTAACCTCCGTCCACAATGAAACTGACTCTTGCTTAGTATATTAATCTATAGACCCGAAGTTAAACCAACCGAACTAACCAAATGACACAGCACTTGCTAACATACAAAATCACTGTTTAGTTGATAAGCCTCTTCAGAAATTATAACAGACACATTTAGATGTGTATTTGGTTAGTAATTGTTATATATTCATAAATCTGGCAGAAACAATCTGGATTAATTTAGATGCGCAAATGTAAGCTTAAACAGATTGTACAGTTACTGCTGCAGCCCTTCCTCATTGGCAGAAGCACATGTGACTTTTTGAGGTTTAAGATGGCTGCCAGCCATGCGGTCACTGATTACCTATGTTTACAAGATCATACAGATTATACAACTAATAAGGTTTGATCAAGTATTACAAAGTGAAGCAAATATCAACGAGCATATTCTAGCTAACAATGCAAATCACTAGAACAAATAAATTAGCGCGTATTTAACCAAATAGATTACACACACACGCATATAGTATATTAGCAACATAGCTTAAAATTCCCCCGAATAAATACACTTAATACTTATCCACTCGCAGGCTTTATTATGGTGATGGTACAAGTGTGAAATATGAGTGAGTTACTGCTCATGTTTCCTCTATTCCTGAAATAAGTCTCTCCTCTCCCTCAATAAAGACAAAGTTACCGTTCTAAATAATTATTTACTCAACTGTAGCAAGAGCTCAAAACAAAAGATTGTACATTGCTGCTGTGTCACTTTAAAAATTGCAACAATTAGAATAGTGAACTTAAATACAGTATACAAATTAATTTGTTCATCAACTTATTGCTTTGCCCTTGGGGTTACTCCAACATTATTTAAAACACAGCTCTTTGAATAACCCTGTAAATCATAACCCACATAAAAGGCCAGCATGTGAAGCTGCTTGAGAATCCACTAAAGGTGTTACTCAGCAATGCACGTATGGTGCTTTTCTCATTCGGCACACTATAGAGTTATAGTGATTAATGTCCAGTGATTCAGTCTGTTATATCAAGTTCCTATGTGTGATTACATTCCCTTTGTGTTGTCTCTGTGTGCTATGGCTAGGTCCTTGTGGGGTCTCTGTGTGCTTTGGCTAGGTTTCTGTGTGTTTTTATTGTGTGATTACGGCGTGCTATAGCAAGTTTTTATTTTACTTATGTTTTATATATATATATATATATATATACATACATACACATACACACACACACACACTCATTATATTTTTTTATTTATTTATTTATTTTTATTTTTATTTTTATCAGTGTTATACTACATAAGTGATTTCAGTGTGTTATAGAGAGGAATTTCGTGATTTCAGGGTGTATGATAGCTACATCATTAGCGTGACTTTCAGGGTTATTCAAAGAGATCCAAATTGCTTGAGAAAGGTAACCGAACGCTGAAAATCAGCGTTCGGTTACCTTTCCTGACCATTCGGCTATCCAGAGAGCAGGCAATTCGCCAAATCCTGGCGAATTGCCTGAACATACGGTGCCTGTTCGAGGGCAGTGAAATCCCCATGAAAAAGCACTGCTTCGGCTATTCAGAGAACACAAACCAGCAGTGAAAGGTTCCCCTAATGCTCTGCCATTCGGTGGTTTAATTCGGCAAATTTATTCAGGAGAATCCCATAGGCTTCAATGTTAAAAATATTCCCGTTTTAATTCAATATCTAATAAACCGGTCATTATAAAATTCTGCAGCAAAAAGTCTCTTTATTTATAGATTTTTTAGGATACTTTGAGCATTTTTCTGGTTTTTTTTTGGTTTTTTTAAAAGTCCGGTTTTTTTTAATTATTTTTTTTCAGTTTACTTCTTTTTTTTGTAACAGTCCTCTTTATTATCATTCCCTGGACCTCCTGTGAAAATTTCAGACATTTTCGCTCAGTAGTTTCTTTGCAAACAGTGTTTCTTTTTCCCAGATTCATACAAATGGTTTTGCTAATTTATTCACTGCCTCCTCTACGTCACAGCTGCTTCGGCTCTGTGTGATTCGGCTCATGTTCGGCTCGTGTTCGGCTTTTTCGAAGGTTAATCCAGATGTTTTTGCTTGTTTTCAGCGTGCATTCGGTTAGTTTTGGTCAGGTTTGCGGCAGCTTTTCCCTGCTATTCGGGGACCCTGTGCTGTTTGCTGAATACACCGCAGGGTCACCGAAATGCAATTGGCAAAAGGAACCGAATTGAAGAGAACGAAAAGTCACCGAACGTGCGGTGACTTTTCGAATCTCTTTGGATAACCCTGTTTGTGTGTTATACCGAGGTTCTACGTGTGATATCACTATGTATAGTGTGTTCGTACTGTCCTGTGTTTGTTTACTGTGTTTATATGGGTTGCTTATTATGATTTTGGCGGCATACATGGATTATACTAAAATTGGACAGTCAGTCATGCGCTATACTGAGCACATAAACTAATAAGGCACAGCAGTCCACAGACAGCCAAAGCAAAATTACTGGAAATCCTAATGCCCCTAATAACATACAAAACAACAAATCACTGAATTCTGGCAGAGTTATCCAAGAACAATAACCCATTAGAAATTACTATCACGCAGCTGGACACCAAATGAACAAGGAATACAGTATTGCAAATTGAAACAAATATAAATAAGCATCCACTAAATAAACCTACAAATCCATACAATAGTAAACCCACCTCTATCCTTCCAATAAATAATGGAACTAGGAATATATATGTAGCAGACTTATGATAATAGAGTATGCATAACAGATTGATACAGCAAGTAATACTCATCCAGTCCTTGGTTTTCAAATGATGATGGTGATGGCAAAATGGAGCTCGCCGCCGCCCTGTCTCTGAAGTTCTTAGTAAAAGAAAAATTATTGCAATACCAAAATGTCCGCCGCCCAGCCTCTTATATCCTCCCTTCCCCCTCCTTTTCCATTGTTTCTCTTCCCATTGTACCCAATCACAAAGAGCCATGCTTCAGCTCATAAAACAAAGCCTGATCCCATATAACAAGGAAACTCCCTCCTTTCACTTTCTTGTGCAATACAGGGATAATGCTTAAACCTCCTTCATTCCTAATTAGTCTTTCTCTCGAACAAAGCAGGAGAAATACTCAGGGACAATTCCATGTATGTGACACAAAACAGGGGTATGGAGAGATGTGGTCGGGCAGAGCAGAGATCGGGGCTGGCAGCGCAGGTTCAGAGTCGGTTGTAGACGCAGGAGAATCAAATCACAAATAACTATCAAATGCCAATACTCAGTGTACACAGAGTAATGACGAGTGAGGCTGGAAGCAGCTATATAAAGAATATAAGGCCACACGGCGCTATATAAATATCTGCTTCATGCGGATAAGATAGGTGACTTTATGCGGGAAACAATGTTTAAGCAATGGGCAGATATTCCTGCAAAGCGCTGTGTGATTGGAAAGTCTGCTGTTACTTTGCACGTGATATAAAGTTATACATACAATGTGCACAGATCCAGATTAGAAACCTTATTAATGACAAATAGCAATTTAAATCATATTCTCTGGGCTCTGTCGCCACCTAGTGTCTAGAAATCATCATGACCACAACATCATGAAACTTGTGTTGCGATTCTAGGGGCTACATTACAATCTTAATGCAAATTTTAACGCGTGCGTAAAAACGCACTAACGCGAGGGGCAAAACCCTTTGCGCTGAACGTCGTACTATGTCCGCGCAAAAAATGTGCGTTATCGTCTAACGCGGGTGAAGCTGCGCGAACCCTTTTAGCGAGCGTAATGTACTGCGCGCGTCCTATACTTAACATTGTGAGCGCAAATGCGTTTGTGCGCTGGTATGCAGATGGTATTACAATCTATGCGCAGTTTTTAACGCACAACGTTTGCGCACATAATTTTAACGACTCCTAAAATCTGGTGTTAACGGCAAATCTGAACGTCCTGGCCGAACCCAAATACACCAGCCCGAAAAAAAATACGCAGCAACGTATAGTTACACATTCTACACATACCCAAACAATAAAATGGAGAAGTTTGTTTATTATTGCTGCAGCATATATACGCAGATTGACTTTGACAGGCGCAGAAACGTAAGGTGAGATTATTGTGCTTGTCAATTCTCAGACGGCAGTATTGTTCACTCGTTGTATCCTGAATTGGACAGATTTTCTCTGGCTATAGGGTTTTGCCGCTGAGCTAATCGACAACATATGCAGCATATTTTACCCTCTAAGTTTTATCATACGGTTTAAATTCCTGCTTTTAATATTATATTCTTACTGAATGGAATTCTTTCTAAACAAGGGATCACTGCATTATATATATATTGCTGTTACGCTCGGCATTTACCCGACACCTTCTAATCAATTCACCTGTTTGGGCTGTGAGTGATTAGAGGTTCAGGTTCGGCAGAGGAGGTTATCAATAACTTATATTTACTGCTATTAACAAACCAACAGGGTTATTCAAAGAGAATCGAAAAGTCACTGCACGTTCAGTGACTTTTTGTTCTCTTCAATTCGGTTCGTTTTGCCGATCCCCTTTCGGTGACCCTGCAGTGTATTCAGCAAGCACCACAGGGTCCCCAAATTGCAGGGAAAGGCTGCCGCAAACCCGCCGAAAACTAACCGCAAAACTCACCCGAATGCACGCCGAAAACCCGCAAAAACATCTGGATTAACCCGCCGAAAATGCCGGAAAAACCCGAGCAGGAGCCGATCACACACAGCGCAGCCGCCGGAAAAAGCCGGCACCGCAGACGAATGGAGTGAATAAATTAAAAAAACAGTTTGCTTGAATGTTTGAAAAATGAAACGCTGTTTGCAAAGAAACTACTGAGCGAAAATGTCTGAAATTTACATATAAAATCCAATGAATGATAATAAAAACGGCTGTTACAGAAAAAAGAAGTAAAATTTAAAAAAAAAATGGATTCTTTTTAAAAAAAATTAAAATCCTGAAAAGTGCTTAAAATATCCTAAAAAATCTATAAATAAAGAGACTCTTTACTGCAGAATTTTATAATGAACGGTTTATTAAATATTGAATTAAAACGGGAATATTTTTAACATTGAAGCCTATGGGATTCACCTGAATAAACTTGCCAAATTAAACCACCGAATGGCAGGGCATTAGGGGAACCTTTCACTGCTGGTTTGTGTTCTCTGAATAGACGAAGCAGTGCTTTTTTTGGGGATTCACTGCCCTCGAACAGGCATCGAACAGGCACCGTATGTTCAGGCAATTCGCCAGGATTTGGGGAATTGCCTGCTCTCTGGATTGCCGAATGGCCAGGAAAGGTAACCGAACGCTGGTTTTCAGCGTTCGGTTACCTTTCTCCAGCCATTCGGATCTCTTTGGATAACCCTGTATATCTCCTCTGACTTTTTGTCTTGCCGCTGAATTTATTGACATTATATGCAGTTCATTTTACGGCTTAATTTTCATCCCGCTGATTAAATCCTCTTCTAAACATTACGTGTCTGCCGAGCAGAATTCTTTCTCATTAGGGATTACTGCATAGTTCGTTGCTGTAAATGCTCTGCAACATGGGCGTCCGCAGAAATTTTTACAGGGGGGGGCAAAATTTTAATGACATCCATATTCTGCCCTTTTGACAATGTCACGAAGGGGACAGTCATAAAATAAAGCGTAGTAATACAGAGGCTGCGAAACATGATGCAAGTCTAATAGAAGAATAAAGGTGTAAGTGTCTGATCTGAGTCTGTTAACACCATTCAATGCATCGCACTAGTCACACACCCAGGATCAAGGCACTAAAGGGTTTGTTTTTTACAGAGAATCTGTAACTGGTGTTACTATACACAAGTGAATGCAACGTAAAATATATGACAAACTTTATTAACTTAAATATAGAAAAATAATATTAATATATTCATTCAAATTGGGAAACACAAGATGTAAACATTAACTGAATAGCTGTTTAGGTTAACAACATCAACACTTTATCAAATCCCATTGTTCTAGGAGTAGTGTTTTAGAATTCTTGTTCACTGGTAACTAATCTCGGAAAAGGAACTGGAAACGTCTGGGGTCTTGTGCAAATTTATTAATTACTTTTCCAATGAGCTGTTGTTTGTTCTCCTCAATTTCTACTCGATGTATACTCGTCATGCACAAACCTGAGAAGCGTCAACAGCCATTGGAGACCTCAACCATGTTTCCACCCTTCTCATAGTGCTGAAAGATCTTTCCACTGTGCAAGTAGTCACTGGTAATGTGAGAGCAATAAGAATCGCTCGCCGGACTGATGGAAATAAATCTGTGTGCTTTAGCAAATCTAAAAATCCATTGTCAAACTGTCCCAAAATGGCAATGAAGGGGGAAGTTATTATCATGGGGGACTTTAATCTTCCTGATGTGAACTGGAAAACCAAAACAGCTGGGTGCACCAGGAGTACAAATATTCTAAACTCCCTACTGGGATTATCTCTAACACAAGTAGTTGAGGAGCCGACCCGTAAAGAGGCCATATTGGATTTAATACTCACAAATGGAGGTTTGGTATCGGACGTTGTTGTAGGTGAAAATTTGGGATCTAGTGATCACCAGTCAGTATGGTTTAATATAACAACAGGGATGGAGCCGCACCACACAAGAACGAAAGTTTTAGACTTTAAAAAAACAGATTTTTCTAAAATGAGATTTTGTGTGAAGGAGTCATTATCAGACTGGAGGAGTTTAAAGGGAGTCCAGGAGAAATGGGATTATTTAAAGGAAGCATTATTGAAGGCCACAGGCAATTGCATTCGGCTTGTTAGCAAAAACAAAAAAGGGAAGAAACCACTGTGGTACTCTGCAGAAGTGGCCAAAATAGTGAAGAACAAAAAGACAGCATTCAATAATTATAAAACAACTCAGAGTGAAGAAGATAGGCAAACCTATAAGATTAGGCAGAAAGAGGCAAAGCAATTTATAAGAGCTTCCAAAGCACATGCAGAAGAGAAAATAGCTCAGTCAGTAAAAAAGGGGGACAAAACATTTTTTAGATACATAAACGAGAAAAGAAAAGTAAAACAAGGATTAGTTAGATTAAAAACAAAGGAAGGAAGGTATGTAGAAGAGGATAAAAGTCTCGCTGACTGCCTCAATGAATATTTTTGTTCAGTCTTTGCAGAAGAAAAGGAAGGAAAGGGACCTCAGTTAGGAGAGAACACTAAAGAGACATTTACATATCAGTTTACAGAGGAGGAGGTTCTACAGCAGCTGTCTAAAGTAAAGACAAATAAGTCAATGGGGCCTGATGGGATCCACCCTAAATTATTAAAAGAGCTCAGTGATGTAATAGCAAAACCGTTAACAGATTTATTTAACCAATCCTTGTTAACGGGAGTCGTCCCAGAAGACTGGAAATTAGCAAATGTTGTGCCCATTACAAGAAGGGTAGTAGGGAGGAATCAGGGAACTATAGGCCAGTTAGTCTTACGTCAGTAGTGGGGAAATTAATGGAAACCATGTTAAAGGAAAGGATTGTTGAACATCTAAAAACACATAGATTACAGGATCAGAAACAACATGGGTTTACCTCAGGGAGATCATGCCAAACTAATCTTATTGATTTTTTTGATTGGGTAACAAAAATAATAGACACAGGTGGTGCAGTAGACATTGCTTATTTAGATTTCAGTAAAGCTTTTGATACTGTTCCGCATAGAAGGCTTATCAATAAATTGCAATCTTTGAGTTTAGATTCCAATATTGTTGACTGGATTAGGCAGTGACTGAGTGACAGACAACAGAGGGTTGTGGTAAATGGAGTTTATTCGGCACAAGGTCTTGTTACCAGGGGGTACCTCAGGGGTCAGTACTTGGACCCATTCTCTTTAATATTTTTATTAGTGATATTGCAGAAGGTATTAATGGAAAAGTATGTCTTTTTGCTGATGACACAAAGATTTGCAACAGGGTTGACGTTCCTGGAGGGATCAGCCAAATGACAAATGATTTAGGTAAACTAAAAAAATGGTCGGAGTTGTGGCAATTGAGTTTTAATGTGGATAAGTGCAAGATAATGCACCTGGGACGTAAAAACCCAAGGGCTGAATATAGAATATTTGATACAGTCCTAACCTCAACATCTGAGGAAAGGGATTTAGGGGTCATTATTTCAGAGGATCTAAGGGTAAGTAGTCAATGTAATAGAGCAGCAGGAAATGCTAGCAGAATGCTTGGTTGTGTAGGGAGAGGTATTAGCAGTAGGAAAAGGGAAGTGCTCATGCCACTGTACAGAGCACTGGTGAGACCTCACTTGGAGTACTGTGTGCAGTACTGGAGACCGTATCTCCAGAAGGATATAGACCTCTTAGAGAGAGTTCAGAGAAGGGCTACTAAAATGGTGTACGGCTTGAAGGAGAAAAGTTACCAGGAAAGGCTTAATGATCTTAACATGTACAGCTTGGAAAAAAGACGAGACAGAGGAGATATGATAGAAACATTTAAATACGTAAAGGGAATCCACAAGGTAGAGGAAGGGAGTATATTTAAAAGGAAACAAAATAGCAAAACAAGAGGACATAGTCTTAGATTAGAGGGGCAAAGGTTTAAAAGTAACATCAGGAAGCATTATTTTACTGAGAGGGTGGTGGATACATGGAACAGTCTTCCAGTAGAAGTGGTAGAGGCCAAAACAGTAATTGAATTTAAGCAAGCATGGGATAGGCATAAGGCTATCCTAAACAAAAGATAAATCCAGGTAAAGTATCCATGTAATTGGGCAGACTAGATGGGCCGAAAGGTTCTTATCTGCCGACATCTTTCTATGTTTCTATGTTTCATCCTTTGGTGACCAGATCTCATACCATGTCATTGCTTCAGCTTCCAGATTTTCAATGCTGTAAATGTCACTGATGTTTGTAATCTGCCATTTGTATCGCTCAAGTGACATTTTCACCAGGTGTTTTGGATCGAGTGAAAACAGGCTGGAATTTTTCTTATTTTCATTGCCAAACCGACTTTCTAAAGATGAGATAAGAGAGTCCAAGTACGGTACATAGATAGATTGGCCATAGTATTCTTCTACTGACGAGCAACCAACATTAAAACCAAATACTTGCCGGCTGCACTGTCTGGGAACAGAAAGTTCCATGTTTCATTTTTCGGCCATTGTTTGGACTTTTGTAAATATCTCCTTAAACTGTTCTTCTGCTCTTTCTCTATGACCACGGAAAATGGTCAGAAGGTCTTGCACATGATCACAGACCTTGAGAACATCCAATTGAACATCTTGGAGAGCCCGGTTTACAGATTATAATCTCGAGGAGTCGTTTGCAATCATGTTCAAAGAAAAGAGAAAGCTGATTGTGCTTGAAGAAGATTGCAGCTGGTATGCGTCCTGACGTGTCTTACCAGATGCTGTAGTGACCACAAGCTTAACTGCTGGAAGATTTCTTCAAAGTTAGAGCTAAAAGTTCTAATGCTCTTATATTTTGCTGCCACCGTGTTTCACTCAGCAATGGAACATCGGGGATGAGAGCTCTGCTTTTTGGACTCGCTCGGATAAACATGATGAAAGCTTTAATTGTGCCAGTACAAGTTCCCAATATCAGTAACAGCATTCAAGTCATTTACAAGCAAATTCAATTTCTGTGAAGCGCAGTGAGCAAAGGCAGCTTTAGGGTATTTTCTCTTTATTATGGCTTGAACAGCACCTTCCTTTCCAGCCATTGTAGAGCACCCATCATATCCTCGCCCATAGAGCTTCTCTGAGTTTAATCCACATTTAGAGCATGTATTCAGAATCAGATTTGCAATTGAAGTAGCATCCATTTCTTTTAAGGTTGCAAATCTGAGAAATTCTTCTTTAATGACAGCTGTGGAGCTACTTGTGTCTACAAAACCAACACCAAGTGACAGCTGCTCCTTTCCAGATATGTCGGCACTTTCATCAGCAATGACTGAAAAACCATTTGACTCATTGACTAAAGAAACTATATCTTCTCTTAGTATTTCCTCAGATAATGCAATCAATTCATTTTCTACACCAACCCATGTATACCGTGCATTAACTGGGGCATTTTCCAGATGATTCTTTAGGACCACATCTCCTGCTTCAATCCCAAATTGGTGCAGACTTTGACCATTTCCAGTTGTGCTTTTTTTCCACGTAAAGCGATGTCACGAGGGCCACAGAATAAGATCGTGGACAGAATCGCAAACAGCTTTCTTCCATTTTCTTCAACTTGCCGCTTCACCGAGCTGTCTATCTGGCAAACAATACTTGTTTCCGCATTCTTTCTCATCTCCAAAAAGTGAGTTGCCTCCATTTGTGCATTTTTATGCCATGATGTTAAAATATGTTTACGTGCAGCTTCATGAAAATCTTTATATCTAGTAAAAGGCATAGTGATGAGAGCTCCTTGTGTCCCCGACGAACTGGCTGGGGAAAAACTCTGCAATACTTGCAAATTGCACCTTTCAGATGTGGAGAGTCGCTAAGCCATGGAGAATATTGACTTATCCACACCCAACGGAAACAACGTGCTCCACTAGAATCCTTCTTGAAGTCCTAATTCTCTGGTGGTTTATATGCATTTATTAAAAGATTGTATCGAAGATCATCTGTTCGCTTTTATGATGAATTAACATCCAATCCAATATCATTTACAGGAGTATCAAGAAGCCGGCTACATTCTGTTGGAGCTGAAACTGGATCTGCAGAACTTCTTGTGCAGCTTCTGCCTCCTGTTCCCACATTCTTCTCTTGCTTCCTTATCAGGTTCTAGATCATCCAATTTTCTTTGAGAAAAATGTGCGAATATCCATTTCTAAAAAGAAAGAGTAAACATTCCCAACATGAAGCCGTCCTGCTCTGCCCGTATCCCTTTCCCCTACTTGTGTTACTCTGTCCTCACCCCTTTTTAACAACCTCAATCTGTGCCCATTTTAAGTCCATTGCACGGACCCCCCCATTTCATGTCCTTTGTAGGGCTGCAACAACTAATCCAGAATAATCGCTTATCAGAATAGTTGACGGCGACTCTGATAATCGGAAAGTCATTTTAACGTTTAAATGATAGAAATGCGTTTCTATAAAGCGCCGGCATATTCTGCAGCGCTGTACAATGGGTAGGACAGACAGATATACAAAGACAGCTCTGTATACAGAAACCATGACCCCCCCACAGATACTGGCACATACCAGGCCCCCCTCCCAAAACATACATACACACGCACCCCAGTGAGCCCCCCCTCCAAACACAAATATATATGTACACACACCCTCCCTGCACACAAATATATATGTACACACACCGCCCCCTCCCTACATAAATCATTTAATAAATGAAAAGCATTTTGCCCCCTCTCCTTACCTTTAATGCAGAGAGGGGGGCTACACTTGTAATGGGGGCCAGAGCGTCTCTGCTCCTTGCTGTGCTCTGCCGGGTGGGCCGGGGGGCTTGTCCGTCTGTTACATAGTTACAAAGTGTGGTATGAGCCTATCACACAATACACACAGTAATAAAATGCACCCCTAAGTAAATTGCACCCCCTGCCCCCCCCCACGCTACTGCCTGTGCTCCTCTAAGACACTGAACTGCAAGACACAAATACACTGAACAGCAATCTCTGAAAAGCGGCGTCTTTAACACCGGCTCAGTCACACCGACAGACAGCTATTGGCGTAGTGTACCCGCCCCCCAGGTCACGTAGGCCACCATAGTGAATGGCCCCCCTGGAAAAAATAAAGCTGTGATGATGTGGGATTAGCCAAAGAAACACTGTACACACAGACGCACCAAATGTCGGCCCTTCAGGGCTGGATAATGGATTGGTTTTTTGTTGTTGAGGATTTCAGAGTTTTATTCAGCTTTTATAACATGGATTTTGTTTCTATTCTTTGCTCATGGAATGGTTTGTATTAACAGCTTAATGCAACTAAAGGCATCGGGCCCAGAAATGTACACATAGCGAGACGCTACTACTCTATATATTGCTGACGGAGCACTGCGCACACACTGCGCGCACACTGCGCGCACACTGAGCACACACTGAGCACACACTGAGCACACACTGCGCACACACTGCGCACACACTGCGCGCACACTGAGCGCACACTGCGCGCACACTGCGCGCACACTGAGCGCACACTGCGCGCACACTGAGCGCACACTGAGCGCACACTGAGCACACACTGCGCACACACTGCGCACACACTGAGCACACACTGAGCACACACTGCGCATACACTGAGCACACACTGCGCACACACTGCGCACACACTGAGCACACACTGAGCACACACTGCGCTCACACTGCGCACACACTGCGCACACACGCACAGCAGGTCAACAGGAGGAGCCAAAACATTCCACCTAGCATAGAAACACCAACACAATACAGTGGCGGCACGTGCACGAGGCGCGTTCAGTTGCTCAGCAGCTGCAAGTGCTAAGTTAGGAACTTGGCACTGAACGCTATGATGTGGCTCAGCGCTCAGCACTGCTAACATAGCACTTGCAGCCGAGTCGAGAGGTGCTGCGGGGTTAGCTGAGTGTGACGTGGGAAAGATGGCCGCCTCCACGCAGCAAATAATCCCATAAGGAAAAGTTCAGTTTGAGGTTTTGTTGGATTAAAACACTAAATCTTTATTGGAACATGGTAAACATTAACACTAAAGTGCTAATAAAATGGACAAAAGTGGATATTGCAGAAACAGCACCTTTCATCAAGCGATCCTCTGCCCTTTCACTTCCATATTCACAGCCAAAGCGTTCAGTGAGACGGCTGCAGCAAACTGAACTGCTGCAATGAAACAATTCAGCAGCTGCTGAGGAACTGAACGCGCCTCTGATTACTGACTGCACACTCAGTCACCACCACCAATTAATCCATCCAGATTCATTCATTAAATATATAAATAAATGCCGCGTGAATGTCTGTGATGACTTGAGTTGTGAGTGTGACACACTGCAGTCTGCAGGCAGCTGCTCAGCTGGCTGATAGTGATGCCTGATGATGGGCAGGTCACTCAGTGGAGAGCCTGAGGTCACTCACTGGCAGGCTGGACTGTCCTGTCCTGGATCAGATGCTGCCTGGAATCTGGATGCTGCCTGGAGGGGAGGCCGCAGCCCGCAGGCCAGACGTTCCACCGGAGGCCGCAACTGCCTGGCTGGACGCTGAAGATCTCTATGGGGCCGGGGTGCAGCAGGTGATATGGGGGCAGTGGGAGGAGCAAAAGGTGCTAACGGGGCAGTGGGGGTGCAGAAGGTGATGTGTGTGTGTGTGTGAGGAGGTGTGTATGGGAGGTTTGCAGGTGGTGCGTGTGCGGTGGGGTTGCAGGAGGTGCATGTGCGTGGGGGTTGCAGGGTGTGCGTGGGATTGCAGGAGGTGATGGTGTGTGGGGGGGGGGTTGTAGGAGGTGCGTGTGGGGGGGGGTTGCAGGAGGTGCGTGTGGGGGGGGGTTGCAGGAGGTGCGTGTGGGGGGGGGTTGCAGGAGGTGTGTGTGTGTGGGGGTTCCAGGAGGTGCTTGTGTGGGGGGGTTCCAAGAGGTGCGTGTAAGGGTTGTAGGAGGTGCATGTGTGTGGGGGGTTGCAGGAGGTGCATGTGTGGGGGGTTGCAGGAGGTGCTTGTGTGGGGGGGTTCCAAGAGGTGTGTGGGGGGGTTGCAGGAGGTGCATGTGTGGGGGGGTTGCAGGAGGTGCATGTGTGGGGGGTTGCAGGAGGTGCATTGTGTGGGGGGTTGCAGGAGGTGCGTGTGGGGGGGGGTTGCAGGAGGTGCTTGTGTGGGGGGGTTCCAGGAGGTGCTTGTGTGGGGGGGTTCCAAGAGGTGCGTGTAAGGGTTGTAGGAGGTGCATGTGTGGGGGGGTTGCAGGAGGTGCATGTGTGGGGGGGTTGCAGGAGGTGCATGTGTGGGGGGTTGCAGGAGGTGTGTGGGGGGGTTGCATGTGTGGGGGGGGTTGCAGGAGGTGCGTGGGGGTTGCAGGAGGTGCATGTGTGTGGGGGGTTGCAGGAGGTGCATGTGTGTGGGGGGGGTTGCAGGAGGTGCATGTGTGTGGGGGGGTTGCAGGAGGTGCGTGTGCGTGGGGGGGTTGCAGGAGGTGCGTGTGCGTGGGGGGTTGCAGGAGGTGCGTGTGCGTGGGGGGTTGCATGAGGTGCGTGTGCGTGGGGGGGTGCATGAGGTGCGTGTGCGTGGGGGGGTTGCATGAGGTGCGTGTGGTGGGGGGTTGCATGAGGTGCGTGTGCGTGGGGGTTGCATGAGGTGCGTGTGCGTGGGGGGTTGCAGGAGGTGCGTGTGCGTGGGGGTTGCAGGAGGTGCGTGTGCGTGGGGGTTTGCAGGAGGTGCG
>CM019068.1:143498196-143590739 GCA_009667805.1 Leptobrachium leishanense | reverse complement strand
GAAGTGCAACAATAACAGCAAAAAAAACAGCAACATAAAAATAATATTGCGGTTATTCAGAGAAAGGTGAAAACCAGGAGAATTGGCAGGAGAATGAACAATATAGACCAAATAGACGATTTGGAAAGTGAGATAAATGGGAGACTTTTTCTGGTTTGGTTATTTTGAAATAGAGTTTTCACTTCTCCAGTCATTCTCCTGAGTTTCACCTTTGTTTGAATAGACCTGTGTATATATCAAATCTGCCCCTTAGCACCAATAGCAAAAGGAATAAAAGGAAGTAACTGCATTATTTGTGTCTGTAGGATCTGGATGCATCAATATTTAAGCTCCATGTTGAGGTTTAACTTTCCAGCGCTGCTTTAAACAAATAAACTGAGAAAAGGAAACAAAAGACACAACATACACACTACATGCAATATTTAATCTCATTTTCTGTTTCTTCTTCCTCTCCTCCATATTTGTCATTTTCTCATTGATTTCTGCAAAGTTAGTTTGGTAATATGCATACCAAATCAAGAAACAAACACAGAGCAGATTCTTTCGCAGCAGCAGCAGCAGAAGATGCAGAATCTGCAGAATCTGCAGGAAGTGAGATGCAGGAGGGGTCAGAGGTCGTGTTGTGCAGAGACATTGTCACCATATTGCAGGAGGGATATGATTCGCAGAATCCCAGACAATGCTGGGGGGAACACTAATAGGGATCAAATAGGGACAGATTTAACCTCTTACCTGTCAATTAAGGCAGAAACTATCATCAACTGTATCCCAACAAGCACTGTAAGGAGGTACAAGATGGAGCTCCCAATCAAGCTAAACTGAAGCCTTTTCCCTGCAGCGCCCCCTAGAGGCTGAAATGCATATTTGTGTTGTCTGAGTGTTGCATTGAGACGTGTTACTTGAATTGTATTCCAGGATTTGCTCGTCTTCAGCCGAGAGAACGAGTAATGATTTAACACTTTAAATAAAGTCTCAGACGTCTTTCATTAAGCTCTTATTGTTATATAGGTTTAATACCATATCATTAGACATAATATATATCATTGGAAAAGAACACATCACACACTTTGTTTTTTTTCTATCTTTCCGGAAAAAAACAAAAAATGACTTTGGAAAAAAAACCAAAATAAAACTGTTTTTTCCCCCAATTTTTCAGTTTTTTTCTCCAGGCTTCCCATCTCTACATAGGACCACAACCGGTAAAACGTTTTCTCGGATATATTCCGACACAGGACCACAAAGGGTTAAGGAAGCGGAAAACATGCATTTAGAGACAGCAGAGAGACAGTGACTCGATCCAGGAGAGCAGGAGAGAGATCAGGGGGGAGAGGTATATTTGGGTGTCTCCTCGTACAGGTGGTGCTGGAATCCAAAGGATCTGATCAGTTTATCTAGAGGGGCCGAGTAGATACAAAATAGAAGAGGGCCAGGACTGAACCTTGGGGCCCCCAACAGAGACAGGACGCAGGGAGGAGGAACTACCAGAAAAAGAGGCGTCTCCACAGGGGGGCAAGGGGGCAATTGCCCCCTTAGTTATTCCATGCCCCCCCCACCAGAAATAAGCATCCAGCTTCCTTCAAATATTTGGACTGCGGTATCTCTGTCTGTGTGCATTGCATATGGACGATCTAGGCGTCATTTGGAAAGGGCAGATTCTGGCCTTTCCAATAATATCCAACATGACTATATTCAGTGTAAACTAAAAGTCATAAAAAAATAATAAAAAGGTGTAGGTAGTAAACGTTTGCACAGGGTTGAAATGGTTCAGCAGTGAAGGGGTGAACGTTCAGACTATACATTACATTGTGTATTACGTTCATTTTTGGTTTAGTTGTGTATTAAGGGTTAATGGGCAGCTTCATCCCTCACAGTATACATTTTATTTTTTTCCTTTCCACGCTGTTTATTATTTTTATTATATTTCTCCTGGGTTTATGGAAGTTAGAATCTAAAGGGTCTTTTCATCTTTAGATCCTTTGCTTTTCGTCACATTTTGGGGAATTAGTTTCCCCGAAAATATTGCAATTTCCTTATTTAGTGAATGGTCAGTGTCATTTGCGTCGCTGAAGCAGCTATCAGACATTGGCGAAAACCGCCGAACTGCGCAAAGAAAATATTGAATTGAAGTATCAGGTTAGTTCAATAAAAAAAGTCTCATTGCATCACATTACTCATTGCATCACATTACATATAGCGTTACATTACTCACTGCGTCACATTACTCACTGCGTCACATTACTCACCGCGTCACATTACTCACCGCGTCACATTACTCACCGCGTCACATTACTCACCGCGTCACATTACTCACCGCGTCACATTACTCACCGCGTCACATTACTCACCGCGTCACATTACTCACCGCGTCACATTACTCACCGCGTCACATTACTCACCGCGTCACATTACTCACCGCGTCACATTACTCACCGCGTCACATTACTCATTGCGTCACATTACTCATTGCGTCACATTACTCATTGCGTCACATTACTCACAGCGTCACATTACTCACAGCGTCACATTACTCACCGCGTCACATTACTCATTGCGTCACATTACTCATTGCGTCACATTACTCATTGCGTCACATTACTCTGCGGTTTAGGAATCTTATTTATATATACTGTGGGGTACAGCTCAAATGGGGGGTACCCTTCCCAGGATAAAGGTAGTCCCAATCGCAGGATTTCTTTACAATGTACAGCCCTCTGTACTTTTATTCAAGAGCTGCATACAGGTCAAGAAACAAAACAAAACAAAACAATACCCTTGCCTGTCCGGCACTAACTAAACAGTTAAGGTTTTCCCTCACTACCGTTTCAGACAACAAAGTGTATTCCAACCTTTCCTTTTTGCAGCCTGATCTCTGGTTCAGCTTTGCTCCCTCAGTAGCTGGTCTGAGTCCCAGGGTGGAGACCTGAATGAACCTCACTTCCTGCTTTTATTTCCCTCTAGCCGCACCCATCAATCAATTAAGCCTCCCCAGGGAAAACTGCAAAACCCGGAGATTTGTGTGCCCCGAGCTGAACCCAAACTCCGGCCTGGAGTGCTAGTCCCAACAATATGACAAAACTCGAGGGGACACATACCGTCCCTCAAACACCACTCCTCTCCTCCCGTCACAATACCTATTTAGGGCACTATCACCTGGTGTGAGCTAGCCTTAGCATTGGCGTGGTTTTGTGTTAGCGCCAGGTAAATTCAGTCTAGCACCGAACCAACAGATCGTTTGCCTCCCGCTACAAATGGCTAAAATCACTTAGGCCCCTATTACATTCTCTGCGCAATTGCGCGGCGCTTGCGCAGGGAAAAAAATGTTATCGCTCAAAAATTAACGTGGTATTACGATCAGAGCGCATTTTTTCTTCCTCCAAGATTTTTCGTGCGCAAATCCGATACGCAAAGCCGTTCGCAAATGAACATTGCGTGCAGGAATCGGTGGGCAGACTGTTTTGTCACAGGATTTGTCACGGGAATCAGCCAACAATCAATCACCCATTTCCAATAAAATATTTACAAACAAAAAAAAATGAAAAAAAAAATAATTAACAACCACCAGCCAAAAAAAATAAAAGTTAACAATGACACAATTTATAAATTTTAATGTTTGGGTATGTGTAGAATGTGTAACTGTGCTTTGCTGTATTTTTTTTGTTGTGCAGATTCATTTCGTTTCACCCAGAACGATCACATTTACAGTTACCACCTGCTTTTCAAAGACGTTATGAAAATGCGCGCAAACTTTCATTGCGCGAAGATTGTAATACCATCCGCGTACCAGCGCACGAACGCATTGGCGCTCACAATGTTAAGTATGGGATGCGCGCACGAACTTGCGCTCAAGCTGGGTTCGCGCAGGGTCACTCGCGTTGGACTTTGACACGCATCATTTGCACGAACGTCGTAATATGACGTTCTGCGCAAATGGTTTTGTCCTTGGGCAAATGCGCATTTGCGTGCGCGCAAAACCAATGCGCGAGGAATGTAATAGAGCCCTTAGTGTGTTGCTATTAGCGATTCGTAGCGCAAGCTTTCTGTACTTTCCGCGTCCTATGGTTAACATGAGGAACGCTAGAGATCTCTAGCGCTTTTGCAACTAACAGATCACTTTGGGCAATTTCTGGAGCGACGGTAATGGCTAAATTTTACTTCCTGCTCAAACCTGGTGTTAACTCCAAAAAACAGAAAAAAACAGATCCTCACCCAAAATTAACAGGCAATGTAAAGGAAAGCAGCACAGGTGCCTCTTGGCCCTATACACCATAGTAATGGATCTGGTCAGCAATGTCACTGCTGTTGCAGTCAGCTCTATTATAAATGTATCCTTTATTGATGTATTCTAATATATTGCCTAATTCTAAACATTTTATGCTGGGGGTTTTTCACAATATGGAAGCAGTTGATTATTAGGGTGACCGTGTGGAGCATGTTTAAAGGGACACATGGATAAGTCTTGCCCTAAAACATGTATTATTTATATGCTGCTGCAGGGCAGTTATTGTGGCTTCATGGAATGGGTTTCCATGGCCGAGCAGCTGCATCCAAGCCATACATCACCAAGTGCAATGCAAAGCGTCGGATGCAGTGGTGTAAAAGCACGCTGCCACTGGACTCTAGAGCAGTGGAGATGCGTTCTCTGGAGTGACGAATCACGCTTCTCCATCTGGCAATCTGATGGACGAGTCTGGGTTTGGCGGTTGCCAGGAGAACTGTACGTGTCTGACTGCATTGTGCCAAGTGTAAAGTTTGGTGGAGGGGGATTATGGTGTGAAGTTGTTTTTCAGGAGCTGGGCTTGGCCCTTAGTTCCAGTGAAAGGAACTCTGAATGCTTCAGCAAACCAAGACATTTTGGGCAATTCCATGCTCCCAACTTTGTGGGAACAGTTTGGAGCTGGCACCTTCCTCTTCCAACATGACTGTGCACCAGTGCACAAAGCAAGGTCCATAAAGACATGGATGACAGAGTCTGGTGTGGATGAACTTGACTGGCCTGCACAGACTCCTGACCTCAACCAGATAAAACACCTTTAGGATGAATTAGAGTGGGGACTGAGAGCCAGGCCTTTTCGTCCAACATCAGGGTGTGACCTCACAAATGCGCTTCTAGAAGAATAGTTAAAAATTCCCATAAACACACTCCTAAACCTTGTGGACAGCCTTCCCAGAAGAGTTGAAGCTGTTCTAGCTGCAAAGGGTGGACGACGTCATATTGAACCCTATGGATTAGGAACGGGATGTCACTTAAGTTCATATGCGAGTCAAGGCAGGTGAGCCAATACTTTTAGCAATATAGTGTATGTGACGTGCGACACTTTGGACTTGAAGTACATGGGCTTAGAAATGTATTTGGGAGGTGCGAGCCTGATGTTTCATATTGTTTTCCTGCCGTTTCCTTTGTTGAAGTCACCCTGTATCTACAATATTACATGCAGGGTGTTTGTGTTTCCTGTCTGCTCTATTTCCTGATGTCTGTTTATATTAATATTCCCTTATGTGCTTATTGGAGAGTATTGTTTCTGTGTACCTTCTCTCTGTATAGTGTACATCTCTATATTGGCTGTCTTCTGTATAGTGTACATCTCTATATTGGCTGTCTTCTGTATAGTGTAGAAAGATTCCGTTTGTTTTTCCTGCTTCACTCAACCTCCCCCTTCCCTCCTGTCAGGTCTATTCCTTTGTTCTGCACTGATCTAATCTGTAGTGTATTCTGGAAGGGAGGGGGTTGTCCTTCAACTGTGTTTCTACCTGTGTGCTTTTTCAAATAAAGAGTCAGTTTTGTTTTGCTGCTCAACAACACTGGTCGTGCCTGGAGCTTTGTAGAGAGACGGATGGGGGCTGCTAAAGATGGATTTCGGGGTCCAGCTTAGAGAAAGTTAGCATTTGACAGAGGTACACGGTCGGTGTGCCAGGCGGTCTGTCACAGTTTTAATGTTGTGTCTGATCAGTGTTTGCTTTAGGAAGCTCCCACACTCCTGCTCGTTCAGAAGCTGTAACCATCAGGAAGAAGCTGCCGACCACAAGCTCCAATCTAGAAGGATCTGTGCTTTTTCTCCAACATATGGAGACCTCCAGCTACAGGTGAGTGAATAGACCACACAGGACGTGTCATGTGATCCTACAAGGAGCGGCGGGATTAGGTGTGAGCCGGGATTGTGTTTATTGTGTGTATAATGGCAATAAAGAGCTTCTTGTATGAAATCCTCACACAGGCCGTGACTTCCAGCGTCTGCTCTTAGGATAGGAAGAAGCTCACGGCTCTCACTTAATGCGCTGATTCTTAGCGGATCCTGCAGGATTCATGAGATCTCACAGCTCAGATCTAGGTTTAGCAGAGAGTTTCAGTGAATGTGACCCAGGGATCTGTTTCCTGCAGAGTCACAGCTCAAACACACAATACCAGATATTCCACGTGTCTTAGGCTTGGGTCAGACGAACGCAGTATTAACGTGCGTTTAGCCGCACTTAATCACGGCCGTGCTAGCAGCAAATGACGTCCAATGCCGGGCAGCATACGAAGAACGGCCGCACAAAAGTGCGGCTGCACAGCGAAAGTGGCAAACGAACGCATTTTTTCGAGAAAGTCAAACCGCTAGTACTGACGTTCAGAGTGCGCTGCATCCGCTAGCGGCATGTGAGCGTGATTAGGAGACGTCAGACGCTGCTAATGTCCGGCCAACATAACGTCCAGACACAAAAAGAGTTTTATTGGTGATCCGTACAAAATCACGGACGAAAATGCGCATTGTATGGCTGCTATGGCGTATTCCGTGAATAAATGCGTCCATTCGTTCGAACGCAGTTTTTCACGGACAACGCAAAAAATGCGTTAGTCTGACCCTAGCCTTAAAAGGAGGGTTTCACCTCACCATGAGTCACTGGTTAGTGAATAAACTCCTACACAGACAAAGGGAGAACTCAAATCAGGAACCTACAGGGTTAACAGGCAGTCTTGTGATACAAAGTGTCCACACCCTGTGTGTGTGGAATGTGGTAAAACCCGACCACTGACTCCTGATAGGAGAAAAGTAAAGTTTTGTTTCTCATTCTGCTTCCAGCGATGGCGTCTGCTGATCTGAGAGACGAGCTGACCTGCTCCATCTGCCTGAACATTTATACATATCCTGTGACCCTGCCATGTGGACACAGCTTCTGCAGGACCTGCATTGGGGATGTGCTGGACACACAGGAGGGATCTGGAGCCTATAAGTGTCCTGAGTGCAGAGCAGAGTCTCAGGAGCGTCCGGCTCTGGTGAATGTCAGGAAACTGCGGAACATCGCTGACAATATCCGATCTACTCACCCAGAGCAGGAGGAGGCCGGGATCCCCTGTACTTACTGTATTCAGTCTCCGGTACCGGCTGCTAAAACATGTCTGCATTGTGAAGCTTCTCTGTGTGAAAACCACCTGGGGGTCCACAGCAAGTCAGCAGAACACGTCTTAACTGAACCCACCACTTCACTGGAGAACAGGAAATGCTCCGTCCACAAGAAGGTTCTGGAGTATTACTGCTGTGAGGACGCGGCCTGTATCTGTGTGTCCTGTAGCCTGGCCGGAGAGCACAGGGGACACCAGGTGGAGACTCTGAATGAGGCCTCTGAGAAGAAGAAGGTGAAACTGAGGAATATTCTGCAGAAACTGACCTCACAGAGAGAGGAGGCCGAGAAAAGAGTCCAGAGCCTGGAGGAGCTCAGGAGACAAGTGCAAGGAAAAGCAGCCGGGGTAACAGAGCGAGTCACTGCCCTGATTAGGGACATCAGGAAACAGCTGGAAGCCCTGGAGAAGCGAGTCCTGAGTGAGATCTCCCGGCAGGAAGAGCAGGTCTCACTCCGAGTCTCAGATCTAATCCGGCAGCTGGAAATAAAGAAGGAGGAGCTGTCCAGGAAGATGGGCGACATCGAGGAGCTGTGTGACATGACGGACCCAGTAACTGTCTTACAAGGACGGGAATCAGACAGAGACGACTATTGTGACACTGAGGAGGACACAGAGACACGTGATATAAAGGTCCATGATGCAGGAGATCTGGATGTGGGTCTGATCTTCATGACCTTACACTCAGGCCTAGCTGGGATTGTGACCGGAATAACGAGACGGCGCCGTGTACCGGAGGCTTCAGACATGTTACTGGATGTAAACACGGCTTCAGACATGTTACTGGATGTAAACACGGCTTCAGACATGTTACTGGATGTAAACACGGCTTCAGACATGTTACTGGATGTAAACACGGCTGGTCGTTATGTTTCTGTATCAGAGGATTTGAAAACTGTTTCCTGGTCACGAATAAATCAGAGACGCCCAGAAACACCAGAGAGATTTCAGAATTGTGCTCAGGTTTTAAGCTCCAGGAGTTTCTCCTCAGGGCGACATTACTGGGAAGTGGAGGTCAGTGAATCAGGGTGGTGGGTGGTCGGGATGACCTATCCCAGTATAGAGAGGAGGGGAGATCAGTCAGTGATTGGAGAAAATAACAAGTCCTGGGGTTTCGAGAAGACTGATAATAAAAAGTATTATATGAGACATGACAGTAATTACATCCAGTTCCCTCACTCCTCTTCCTGTCATAGATTGGGGATATTCCTGGACTATGAGGTCGGACGTTTGTCCTTTTATGAGCTGTGTGACCCGATCAGACACTTACACACCTTCACTGCCGCCTTCACCGAGCCGCTCCATGCTGGATTTGGGGTATATGGGTATAATTCCTGGGTGAGAATCTGAGGATTTTGGGATTTTGTGTCAGTTAAAATGATTTCTAGGAGTGAAAACTCTTTAACCCATAGAATGCCTTGCTGGGTTTAGCTAATAATCCCATATTAAGAATAATTGTATAAAAAGAAAGGAATGCTTGTGCAGAAACATGATGGGATCCCCTCTGATAATGGGCCGAGCAGGACATGAGATCCACCAACTGGCTCAAACATTACTGGAAAATCCCATTCTTAATATTCCTCTTAATGGAAAGTTTCTGGATCAGGTTGTGCAGATGTAAATGCTATTTCCCTGTGATTGCGGATTGGCTGAATGTTTAACCCCCTGATCGCTGGCTATTAAGCTGATCCTTTGAGATCTCGTGGCTTTGCTCCTGATTTATACTGATTGATTGATCATAGAACTGATACTCGCTGATAGATTTGTAATCAATAAATCTGATTTTCTATTTCTCACAAACGCCGCGTAAAGAATGACTTGTCTGTGTCCGTTCCCTCCAATCAGTGATGAGTATTTATATGCACAGGGGGCTCCGGGTACTCGGGTATCATTAATACATGTTACTCCCTGAGGTCACATGATGCACGTGGTTTAATATACAGGCTGGAGGTCACCCAGGGGTTAAATAACAGAAAATCCAAACCTGAAAGCAGGAGAAATACTCAGGGACAATTCCATGTATGTGACACAAAACAGAGGTATGGAGAGATGTGGTCGGGCAGAGATCGGGGCTGGCAGCGCAGGTTCAGAGTCGCTTGTAGACGCAGGAGAATCAAATCCCAAATAAGTATCAAATGCCAATACTCAGTGTACACAGAGAAATGACGAGTGAGGCTGGAAGCAGCTATATAAAGAATATAAGGCCACACGGCGCTAATATAAATATCTGCTTCATGCGGATAAGATAGGTGACTTTATGCGGGAAACAATGTTTAAGCAATGCGCAGATTATTCCTGCAAAGTGCTGTGTGATTGGAAAGTCTGCTGTTACTTTGCACGTGATATAAAGTTATACATACAATGTGCACAGATCCAGATTAAAAACCTTATTAATGACAAATAGCAATTTAAATCAATTCTCTGAGCTCTGTCGCCACCTAGTGTCTAGAAATCATCATGACACTTGTAATGAGATTCTAGGGGCTACTGTCACATTTCAGCCCCGCCCCCTGCTGGTGGATGCAGGGTTTCTTCTTTTTTCTGGTTTTCAGGCTCTGCAGACTATCAGGGTAATTGAAAGAGCTCTGAATTGCTTGAGAAAGGCTGAAAATCAGCATTCGGTTACCTTTCTTGGCCATTCGGCTATCCAGAGAGCAGGCAGTTCGCCAAATCCTGGCGAATTGCCTGCACATACGGTGCCTGTTCGGTGCCTGTTTGAGGGCAGTGAAATCCCCATGAAAAAGCACTGCTTCGTCTATTCAGAGAAGACAAACCAGCAGTGAAAGGTTCCCGAAATGCCCTGCCATTCGGTAGTTTAATTCGGCAGGTTTATTCAGGTGAATCCCATAGGCTTCAATGTTAAAAATATTCCCGTTTTAATTCAATATAAAAATAAACCGTTCATTATAAAATTCTGCACTAAAGAGTCTCTTTATTTATAGATTTTTTTAGGATATTTTAAGCATTTTTCTGGATTTTTTTTTTTTTTTAAAAAAGTCCGATTTATTTTTTTCAAGTTTACTTCTTTTTTCTGTAACAGCCCTTTTTATTATCATTCATTGGATTTTATATGTAAATTCCAGACATTTTCGCTCAGTAGTTTCTTTGCAAACAGCGTTTCACTTTTCAAACATTCAAGAAACTGTTTTTCTAATTTATTCACTGCATTCGTCTGCGGTGTCGGTTTTTTCCGGCGGCTGGGCTGCGTGTGATCGGCTCCTGCTCGGGTTTTTCCGGCGTTTTCGGCGGGTTAATCCAGATGTTTTTGCGGGTTTCGGCGTGCATTTGCCAGGTTTTTTGTGGTGAGTTTTCGGCGTGTTTACGGCGGCTTTTCCCTGCAATACGACGGCCCTGTGGTGCTTGCTGAATACACCGCAGGGTCGCCGAAATGGGATCGGCAAAACGAACCCGAATTGAAGAGAACGAAAAGTCACCGGATGTGCGGTGACTTTTCGATTCTCCTTGAATTTCCCTGAATGTGTTTAGAAAACAATTAAGGAATAAATATCATTGCACTTGTAATTAAAACCAATTTGAGTTTCTTTTGATGCGCATCAAATAAAATATAACGACAATTTATCTGGTCCAGATTGAATGTTATATATCGAGCCTTCCATAGCCCAAGGTCTAAATAACTTTATACAGCATGTCCATTCAAGTAATAAATCTGTCTGTGATAAGAAATATAATATAATGTAAATGTGCAAGTCGTGACCTTGTGAAGCCGAGTCCCTTACAACGACCAAACACTGCTGGTCCATTATAGGCGTTTTTCAATTCGCAACATATGAGTTTAATTTGACAAACGATGGTTATTGTATTATAGCTGCGGCATTTTTACCACCGTTTTATGTAATAATTAATCCAAAATGAATTTAACAATCCGGAAAGATTATCATTAAAGTTAAATATTGGTGATTGTGACATAGAAACATAGAAACATAGAAAAATGTCAGCAGATAAGAACCTTTCGGCCCATCTAGTCTGCCCAATTACATGGATACTTTACCTGGATTTATCTTTTGTTTAGGATAGCCTTATGCCTATCCCATGCCTGCTTAAATTCAATTACTGTTTTGGCCTCTACCACTTCTACTGGAAGACTGTTCCATGTATCCACCACCCTCTCAGTAAAAACCTTTTAGAAAAACATTTTTATCCTGATTATTATCTGGGAACATTATTTTGTCAACCAATAAAGTAGCATCGAATAGTGATTTATATAAATATATCTTTTTGGCAACAATTAAATGATTTTCCCGGCTTGAAAGTAATAAGTAGGGATGCACCGATACCGATACTAGTGACGCGTTCACGCGGCCTTCGGACGCTTCTGTGATGCTGCCTCTCGGCTGGAGGCAGCGTTACAGAAGCGCCAGCGGCCACGTGATCGCGCCACAGCAGCGCGACCAGACCTCAGGATGGGTGAGTATCGCTGCCCCCGGAAGGGAACGCTGGCCGCGTGCTTCTCATGCACGCGGGCAGTTTCCCCAGCGTATAGGTAAGCGCTGGGGGGCAATATCCACATGAACTGGGGCAATATCCACATGAACTGGGGCAATATCCACATGAACTGGGGCAATATCCACATGAACTGGGGCAATATCCACATGAGCTGGGGCAATATCAACATGAGCTGGGGCAATATCAACATGAGCTGGGGCAATATCACATGAACTGGGGCAATATCCACATGAACTGGGGCAATATCCACATGAACTGGGGCAATATCCACAAGAGCTGGGGCAATATCCACAAGAACTGGGGCAATATCCACATGAGCTGGGGCAATATCCACATGAGCTGGGGCAATATCCATATGAGCTGGGGCAATATCCACAAGAGCTGGGGCAATATCCACAAGAGCTGGGGCAATATCCTTAAGAGCTGGGGCAATATCCTTAAGACTTGGGGCAATATCCACATGAGCTAGGGCAATATCCACATGAGCTGGGGCAATATTCATGTGGGGCTGGGGCAATATCCATGTGAGGCTGGGGGCAATATCCATGAGAGCTGAGGGCAAGCTACATGTGAGCTGGGGGCATTTTTATATGAGGTCTGTTCTTATTGAAAAGTGGTCACATGGCATAAAATAAAAGTATCGGTACTCGGTATCGGTGAGTACTTTTTAAAAGTATCGGTACTCGTACTCGGTATTAAAAAAGTGGTATCCTGTGCATCCCTAGTAATAAGAAAAATAACATTGTTTGCAAGAAACTTTATTTATTTGAAACAAATATCAAATGTCACCTCCACTCGTTGGTAATTAACTGCAACTCATTAATATTTAAATTATCTTTGTATCAACACAATCTTCATAACGAGAATACACATCTTTTGGCAACAATTATATGATTTGGCTGGTTTGAAGGAATAAAGAAAGAAACATCATTTTTTGAAAGAAACTATTTATTTCAAATAAATCATCCTTTAATGTTATCTTCACTTATTGGTAAATTACTGCAATTTATTAACTTTGCATCAATACAGGTTTATAAAGTGAATATATAGTATATAGGATACCATTTAAAACTCGATACTCTATCACTGGTGTTCAACAATTTATACTTCAATAATCTACACCTTGAAATGTACTTATCTTGATCGATAGATCACATTATTTCACCAGGGAATTACCGGTATACCAGATCAGCTGAATGAATGAATCAGCTACCGTAGATACTCGAGTATAGCACGACCCGAATATAACGCGATGGATTTGAGATTTATTATTGAAATGAGAGAATACTCAAGACCCGAATATAACGCGATGGATAGAGATTTGTTATAAATGAGAGAATACTCAAGACTCGAATATAACGCAATGGATAGAGATTTGTTATTGAAATGAGCTAATACTCAAGACCCGAATATAACGCGATGGATAGAGATTTATTACATTTGCACTGCGTTCGTCTGACCCCAGCCTAAATAATTAAGATCCTTCCAGGTTCTCTTCACACAGTCAGGCTCCTCCTCAGGTCAGGGTGCTCTGCTCTAGAATGATTGCAGTTGTTACTAAGTATGAAGCCGCCGGCCACCCATCTTTACTAGCGATTAGATGGCCGGTTGAGGCAAGCGAGGTGAAAGATTGGCTTAAACCGAGCGTGCCCTCTGTCCGTCATGGATCCCACCTCTCCTGAATCTGGGAGTTCCTGAAGTGTTTGCAAGCATCAGGGAGACTGCATTCACTTCAGCGAGACTACCGGAACTTCCGGGAGACTTGGGATCCAGAGCAAGGCAAGTTTTTTTTTTTTTTTACACTTGATGCAGATGTCTCGAATATAACGCGAGCCCTCCAATTTTATGGTAAATTTTTGGCACCAAAATCTAGCGTTATACTCGAGTAGCTACACTTTTAATTGTATGGTTATATGTTTATTTTAACTAGAGGCAATAAAAGTTACATTTTTAATCATTGCGTTTCAATTTGATGAAGCCTTTGTTTTACTTTCTATAGTTTAGTGAGGGTTATCCCCAATTTCTGTTTCCGTTTGAAACACATAAAATTCAGATCAATATGTGGGATTCACATTAGGTGTTCCTACATCATTTTATTTTTATATCCCGTCTCTAATCCCAGCAAAGTCCCTCGAAGTGGAAGCACAGGAGCCACTGAGAGAAGAGATCAGCGCAACGTGAGTGAATAAAGTGAGAGAAGAACCACATAAACAAAGTTGTTGAAAGATGCATCTGTACAGAAGTCCTTGAGGAGCATCACTTTAAAGACAGAGATTGCTGCCCTGCATTCCTTGCTGTATAGATTTCACAACAGGCTGAGCTTCCATAAGCCATACTTGGCTAAACAGGTTCACCAGTGTATAAAGCGTTTAGAGTCTATGGGTTTAGATGGATCTAGTCACAAATATTAGATCTTTGACCAAAGTATATGGGGAAGAATCTATCAGAGGAGACGTAGTATTGTCTGGTGCCCAGCCAGTCCATTGAACGAGCATCTGAGAAGATTCTTGGTGCCTGCAAGTTGCTGCTACGACTCCTGGACTGCTGCTGCAAAGCTTTTCATCTGAGCATCCGGCATCTCTACTACGAAGAGCCTGGCATGTGTTTAGATTATTATTATTATTATTATTCTTTATTTATAAAGCGCCAGCATATTCCGCAGCGCTGTACAATAAGCACAGTATAGACAGGGTTACAATACATTGAACAACATTTGACAAACAGTACAGGAGGAGATGAGGGCCCTATTCCCGTAGGAACTCACAATCTGGGAGGGTTGGGGTTGGAAACAGGAGGAGAGGACTGTAAGGTGAGAGTGATTGATGGTTGCGTCAGTGAGTTGGGTGGTAGGGTTCCTAAATAGGAATGTTTTAAGGGAGCGTTTGAAGGAAGAGAAGTTAGGGGAAAGTCTGACAGTACGAGGGAGAGCGTTCCAGAGAGTGGGGGCTGCGCGTGAGAAATCCTGCAGTCTATCATGGGAAGAGGTGATGCGGGGAGAAGCTAGGCGCACGTCACTGTTTGACCTTAGGGAGCGGGCTGGGGTGTATTTGGTGATTAGTGAGGACAGGTAGTGGGAGCTGAGTTAGTGAGGCTTTTGTAGGTAAGGATAAGGATTTTGAACTTAATTCTGCAGTGGATGGGGAGCCAGTGAAGGGACTCGCAGAGGGGAGCGGCAGAGACAGAGCGGCGGGTGAGGTGAATTAGCCTGGCGGAGGCGTTCAGGATGGATTGTAGGGGGGAGAGGTGGGACAGAGGGAGGCCAGATAAGAGATTATTGCAATAGTCGAGTCGGGAGATTACCAGGGCGTGTATGAGTTGTTTTGTGGCGACAGCGGTAAGAAATGGCTGAATTCTGTAAATATTACGCAGTTGGTATCGGCAGGAGGAGGAAAGAGACTTGATGGGGGATGAAGGAAAGAGCAGAGTCAAGTGTAACTCCAAGACAGCGAACTTGGTTTGATGGGGAGATGGTGATACCCTCCACCGTGATCGAGAAGTCAGGAGGTGGGGCGGCATTAGAGGGAGGAATAAGTAGGAGCTCAGTCTTTGACATGTTGATCTTTAGGTGGTGGGAGGCCATCCAGGAGGAATGCCAGATAAACAGTCACTGACTTTGGAAAGGACAGGGGGAGAGAGATCAGGGGTAGAGAGGTAGATCTGAGTGTCATCAGCGTAGAGGTGGTAATTAAAGCCAAAGCTGTTGATGATTTTGCCCAGGGAGGAGGTGTAGATGGAAAAGAGCAGAGGACCAAGGACAGAGCCTTGAGGTACACCAACAGATAGAGGCAATGAAAAAGAGGAGTTACCAGCAAAGGACACACAGAAGGACCTGTTGGATAAATAGGAGTCAATCAAGCAAGTGCAGTGTCACCGAGACCAGAGAGTTGAGGGTCAGTAGAAGGAGGGGGTGGTCAACAGTGTCAAAAGCAGCCGAGAGGTCAAGCAGGATGAGAATAGAATAGTGGCCGTGTTTTTTTAGCAGTTAGGAGGTCGTTGGTGACTTTGGTGAGGGCAGTTTTCAGTTGAGTGTAGGGACGGAAGCCAGATTGCAGGGGGTCCAAGTAGGGAATTGGAGGACAGGAAGATGGAGAGGCGGTTGAAGACTAGTTTTTCTAAGAGCTTAGAGTAAAGGGAAGCAGGGATACAGGACGGTAGTTGGATGGAGAGTTGGGATCTAGGGATGGTTTCTTTAGTAAAGGGGTAACTAGCGCGTGTTTGAAAGGCGGATGGAAAGGAGCCAGTGGAGAGAGATAGGTTGAAGATGTGTGTGAGAGCAGGGGTGAGGGAGGAGGAGAGGGGAGGAATTAGATGTGAGGGAATGGGGTCGAGCGGCACGTGGTGAGATGTGAGGAGGACAATAAGGAATTGACTTCCTCCTCAGTGGTTGGGAGAAGCGGCAGAGGGTGGCAGATGGGACCTGTGGGAGTGGAGGTGGCAGATAACTATCTTGTGTTGGGATGTTGCTTCTGATAGTTAAAGTTTTACTGAGGAAGTAGTCTGCCAGGTCTTGAGCGCTGAAGGCAGCTGAGGGGGGAGGTGCAGGTGGGTAGAGGAGGGTGTTGAAGGTGGACCAGAGCCGTTTAGGGTTGGAGGACAGCGTAGATATAAGAGATGAGAAGAAGGATTGTTTGCCAAGTGGAGGGCAGAGGTGTATGACCGGAGAATAAACTTGAAGTGAACAAAATCAGCTTCAGAGCGGGATTTCCTCCAGGCACGCTCTGCGGTGCAGGAGCATCTTTGCAGGTAGCGAGTCTGGAGGGTGTGCCAGGGCTGAAGCTGGCGGCGTGGGGCCTTACAGAGTCGAAGAGGAGCAAGAGTGTCTAGAGCAGAGATAAGCGTAGTGTTGTAGTGATTAGTGGCAGCATCAGGGCAGGTGAAGGATGAGGTATGAGGGAGGTGGTGAAGTAGGTTGGAGAATTGATGGGGGTCCACAGCCTGTAGATTTCTGCGAGTGTGTGTGCGGGGTGGGGGAGCAGGGTGTTTAGGAAGTCCAGATAGGTTGAAAGAGGAAGGTGGTGGTGGTCAGAGATGGGAAAGGGCGACAGTTGAACTCAAGAAATGGAGCAGAGGTTGGAAAAGACAAGGTCAATAGCGTGACCATCGCGGTGGGTAGGGAGGAGGGAGGATTGTGTGAGTCCAAGGGAGGACGTGAGTGAGAAGAAGTTTGGAGGCAGCAGGGGCGGAAGGATCGTCAATGGGAATGTTGAAGTCCCGAGAACTAGGCATGGAAGATTAGAAGACAGAAAGTGAGAGAGCCAGGTAGCAAAGTGGTCAAAGAACTGGGAAGGTTGGTCCCGGTGGGCGGTAGATGACTGCCACCCTGAGGGCCAGAGGAGAGAACAGGCGGATGCAGTGTGGTCTCGAAGGAGGAGAAGGAGAGGGATGGGGGTGGAGGGAGAATGCTGGTAGGTGCAGGTGGGAGAGGCAGGATTCCGACCCCGCCACCATTTTCTCTCACCCGGTCTGGGGGTATGACTCAAGTGTAGACCGCCATGTGAGAGAGCAGCAACGGAGGCCGTGTCAGAGGGAGTTATCCAGGTTTCAGTTAAAGCTAGGAGGTTGAAGGAGATCTAGGTCACACTGGTCTAGCTAAGTCATCAGCTGTCACAGATATTACTGCTTTTCCGTATGCTTTAGAGACTAGAAGACGAGATGACAGCCCAGACCGTAAAGTTACCGCTGACACTGGCGACATTGACTATATATTCTTGTCAATCAGTATCTAGAAGATTTATTCACACTTTCCTAATGTTCTGTATTTTTTTTGAAATTCAAAGTTTTTTTATTTTAAAAGAAAATATGACAGTGGGATACAGAAAGGAAAACACAGGGTAATCAAATCCTTTCTAGATACATATAAGGGGAACAATACAGACATTTAAATACTAACAAACACAAGCCACCAACTCGTAGTTGAAGAGTAGCGCATTGGAAGAGAAATAATAAAATTAAACTAAGCTCCAATATTACAGGGTGGTACGGTAACCAAAGCAGGTCAGGATCCCCTCTGGTCAGGAAGACCTGGGGCTGCGGTACACTCCGCAGCTAGCATAGAGTCCCAGAGGGTCCAGTGGTCTTTTTCCGGCTGTGGGAAATCATATATGTGTCTAGCCATCAGCTCATAATCTCTTATGTTATTCACCATATCCCGCACATCTCGGACTGTGGGAACCCGCGTTTGCTTCCATCTGCGTGCTATCAACAACATGGTGCTAGATGCTATTACGCAAAAAAGTTTCCTTTGCAAATTGCCCATCCGAAACAGCGAGATACCCAATAAGAAATCCGCCGGAGCAAACGGCAGTACTAGTCCCGTTGCCTTTTCCACCAGGCCTGAAACTCCCCGCCATAGTGGCTCTGATGCAACGCAATCCCACCAAACATGAGTCATGGTACCCTTTAGTATCGAGCAGCGCCAGCATAGCAATGAGACCGTTTTATTCATATGACATTCCCTCGCCGGTACCAAGTACCAGCGGTACAATACTTTACGTCTCACCTCCATCAAAGAAGCACACCGATACGCTCCCCTGTCCAATTCGAACGCACTCACCCAAGCCTGAGAGGGTATCCGAATGCCCAGCTCCCCCTCCCAAGCCGTTTGGAAGGACCAGATATGATCCGGAGATGGAACATTCAGTGCTTCATAGCATATAGAAAGGAGTTTTACCTTTGTGCACGGTTTCACCACGAATCTCGCAAATGGTGACAAGGGGGCCTGAGGCAGGGTAGGCGGTAGATACATACCCGGTCGACGTATTACAGACGCTATTTGGTAAA
Source organism: Leptobrachium leishanense (assembly GCA_009667805.1). Classification (NCBI taxonomy): domain Eukaryota; kingdom Metazoa; phylum Chordata; class Amphibia; order Anura; family Megophryidae; genus Leptobrachium; species Leptobrachium leishanense. Next base: position 143,572,120 of record CM019068.1, on the reverse strand, counting down.
AAGAAAGCCTCCAGGTCTCCGTTAACTTATAACGCTGCTTTAGCATTTCGAAGGTCATCATGTTACCTCCCGATATCAGTTGGTGAAGATGTACAATCCCCCTGGAGGTCCACCTAGCGCAGTCAAAATCTGCGATCCAGTGTGTCAATACCTCTATGGGGTTGCTAGTGAGAGGGAGGTAGTATATAAAAGGAGGGCGCGACTCAAATCCCACACATGCATATACCATCTAGTAAGCGGCAATAACTCTGGCAAAGGGGGTCTCTGGCGGCGCGTGAGCCAAATTACAGTTGTTATTAGGTGTTGTTTCGCAAAAGACTGTTCTATGACTGTCCATTGTGGAGGGCGCGGGGAGTGGAAGTACTCTGCCAAGGATGCCAGTACCGCAGCTCTATGGTACAGGTGGATATTAGGCATAGCCAGTCCGCCTCTCCGTACGGGGAGGTTGAGCAGCCTGGTGGGAACCCTAGGTCTTTTACCGTTCCATACATAGTGATTCAAAAGAGACTGAACCTCTTCTACATAAGGTTTAGGTAAGCGGATCGGAATGGTTCGAAAATATAGTAATTTGGGCAAAAGTGACATTTTAATAGCAGCCATTCTGCCCATCCACGATAAGGATGTCCTTTTCCACTTAAACAGAAGCTGCCTTACATGAGATAAAAAGGGTTTGTAGTTGAGGTCGAATAGTTGGTCAGGAGATTTACAGATTTTTACCCCTAGGTATTGCAGATAGTCCTCCCGCCATTCAAACTGAAAATGCTGCATTAATGATTCCCTACTGCTGCTAGGGACGTTAATAGATAATGCCTGAGACTTAGCTAAATTGATTTTATGATATGATACCTCACTATATTCCGTCAGGATATCTCTAAGTCGTGGTAAAGATTCTGTAGGTTCCGTAAGAGTCAGCAAAATGTCATCTGCAAAAAGCCCTATTTTATATGTAGTTGGGCCAACCATAAACCCCGCCACCCCGTCATCCTGTCGTATTCGCTGCGCCAGTGGTTCAATCACCAAAGCGTACAATAAAGGGGACAGGGGACACCCCTGTCTGGCACCATTAGTGATTATAATCTGGTCCGATAAAAAACCCGCCGTCAAAACTGACGCCTTCGGGGAAGCATAAAGCGCAAAAATACTTTGCAGCACCGAGACCGGAAAACCAAACTTCAGCAACACTTTACACAAAAACATCCAGTCTACTCTGTCAAACGCTTTTTCAGCGTCTAGCGCCAACAGTACACTCGGGAGGCGGTGAGTCTGAATCACTTGAATTAAATCAATCAGTTTTTTTAGTATTATGAGGCCCCTGCCTCCCCCTAATAAATCCCACCTGGTCTGAACAAATCAGTTTAGGTAATAAATCCGCCACCCTATTAGCTATAATTTTGGCATAGATTTTTACATCGACATTTGATAAAGAGATTGGCCTGAAGTTTGGACACAAAGTAGGGGATTTACCGGGCTTAGGGAGAGGGACGATAGTAGTGCGTAGCATTTCCTCAGGAAACCTACCCTCCTCAGCGGCAGAGGTGAAAAGCGAGAGGAGGTGGGGGGTCAACAGAGTAGAAAAGTTCTTATAGTACGTGTCCGTGAACCCATCCGGGCCTGCGGATTTATGGGATGGAAGAGATTTAATAGTCGTTGCTATCTCTAGTTCTGTAATGGGAGACGACAAGCCGTCCCTCTGAGTAGGGGTTAGGGAAGGAAGATGAAGATCAGATAAATACCGATCCACACGGTCCTCACTAGGGGAGGGAAGGAGTGGGTCGGATTGTAAATTATACAGGTCCCCATAGAAGGCGGCTAGGGCGTTCCCTATCTCTAATGGCTTATATACCGTCCTTCTGCCGGAGTCAGTCACTAGGTGGGAAATTCTAGGAGTCGCGACCATGGGCCTAAGATAGCGGGCCAAGAGCCGTCCTGGACGATCCCTAAACGCGTAGTAGCGTGTCTTTAGTCTACGCTGAGAGTAGAGAAGGGCCTTGTAATTTCAGTCTGACAGGTGTGCCTGCGCTTCCGAGAGTGTTTTCAGGTGGGCCGGAGTAGGGTCTGAACTATTCGCTTGCGCAGCTAAATGAATTTGAGACAATATTGAGAGTCTATCAGCCTGACAGGCTTTGTTTAAACAAGAAGCCCATTTAATACACACGCCTCGCAGGACAGCCTTGTGCGCTTGCCAAAGTGTTTCGGGCGTAATCCCTGGAGTGTTATTTAGCGTAAAGTATTCCTTCAGAGTCTGTTCTATGTCAGCCAGAGCCCCCGGGTCAGACAAAATGGAGTCATTAAAGCGCCACAGAAACTTCCCAGCTCCCCCCTCCCCGCCCTCCCCAACTGTCAAAAGGATCGGCGCATGATCCGACCACGTGATGTCCAAAATCTCACATTGCAGGACCTGTGGTAGGGAGGAGCCTTGTAGCAAAAAATAATCCAACCTGCTATACATATTGTGTACCTTAGAATGGAACGTGAACTCTGAGTCTCCCGGGTGCCATAAGCGCCATACGTCATATAAACCATGAGAGGAGAACAGGTCGCTCAATTTCTGTCCCTGTCTAATACTACGCTTGGTCGGTATAGGGATCTTAGGGGAACGGATATCTCTCAGAGGATCTATACTGTAATTAAGATCTCCAGATATCAGCAATAGACCAGTCGCTACAAGGGACACCCTGTTTAAAACTCCAGAGATAAAAGAAAGTTGTTCAGTGTTAGGCGAGTATACATTAACCAGCGTATAAGTTTTGTGATTCAGCGAACAGACCAGAATGAGATAACGGCCCTGCGGATCCGAAATCTTTCTATGCAATTGGAATACTACATTAGATCTAATTAGAATCGACACCCCTCTCGCTCTGGTAGGGCCCGTAGCTTGATATTGCGTGGTAAAGTTGCGAATTCTCAGCAGAGGGTGAGCAAGGCGTTTAAAATGGGTTTCCTGGAGGCAAACCACATCCGCCTTCAGCCTCAGCATCTCCGCCGCCAGAGAATGACGCTTGACAGGAGCATTCAGCCCCTTAACATTGTATGAGAGTATCTTCAACATTGTGCTTAATAACTATTTGTGGAAAGTATACTTTTTTACCTAGTCTCAGGTAACGAGTAGGTGGCAACACAAAAAAACACACAAACCAGGTATACACCTGGGAACTATGTACATCCATAAACAGAAACATCTCCTGCGAGAAGCCCCAAAGTATGGGGGACCTTCTCTAGCACCTCTTGGGAGGAGGGAGAGGGGGGAACCTCTAGGTCTGCGGAGGTAAAAAACCCACAGAAAAAGAAAATGAGAGAGCCAAGTGAACCCAGTTTCGGGGAACACCTGTCCAAAGAATTTAACCCTCAGAACGGAGAGACCAGTTACCCGCTCTTCAGGCGGGCAGGCTATCGTACCCCAGGCGAGCCTACAGCGGCATGTTCGAACCTGAAAGCCCTCAGAAAAGACCAGGAAGGAAAATCCCAGGCCCTCCAGGCCGTCAAGTAGGATCTCCTCTTGCTTCCTCGCATGGGGGGGCCGCCTTCTCCTGTCTCTTTGTGCCCAACTGTCGTATAGGCAGAGTGCTGACCTCATTTTTTACGCCACTCCGGATCCAAACGCTGAGTTGAGCCACGGGATTGAGAAGATGGAGGAGAAGAAGAACCAAGTTGTTCCATGCCCCACACTTTAAGGAGTCGTTTCCCGGCCTCCACCGAGGTGATTACGTGGAAATCTCCATTTCTGGCCACCAATAGCTTGACCGGAAAGCCCCATCTGTAAGACACGCCATTTGCTCGCAGAGCCTCTGTCACCTGGTGAAAGTTCCTCCGGTGTTGTAATGTAGCCTTGGATAAGTCAGGAAAGATAGAAATATGGTCGTACTCTGGTTTAAGAGCATCAGGAGACCGCAAGGCCTGAAGCACATCCTCTCGCGGTTTAAAGTAATGGAGCCAAAGTAAAACATCTCTCGGTGATTTCTCAGGCGCCGAGGGGGGTCTCGGTAACCGGTGGATCCTGTCGAAGAGGAGGGAGTCAGGGGTAGCATCAGGGAGAAGGTGTTGTAGAATATCAGTCACATATTGCGACAGGGCTTGTGTAGTCACCAAGTCTGGCACACCTCTTATCTTTAAATTGTGGCACCTCGATCTGTCCTCCATGTCTGCCAATTTCAATAAAGCCCCCTTCAGTTGTTCCTCTAAGTCTTCTACTCTACCCGCCATCTCATTATGTGCTCCAGCTTGCTCCGCCATTTTCTCCTCCAGTTTATCGGTGCGATCGCTAATCTCCCGGATCTCTCTCTTAATATCCGCCGCTACAGAGTCTAATCGGGAGGTCAATCTGTCCGAAAGAGAAGTGATTAAGCCCTCAATGCGTATGGCAAAGGCCTCCATACCTTGCTGGGCCAGCCCTGGGTCTGTCTCCGCTCCCGGCGAGGTCTGGGTGGAGCCGCCGCCATCTTGAGTGTCCAGGCCTTCCTTCTGTTTTGGTCCCCGCGGCGTGAAAAACTCTGCCTTTGCTGTTTTTTTCGCGGCTTTTTGTGCTGCCATCACGTTCACCTGGCCTTCCCCCGCCTGATAATTGCTTTTTAGGGTGAAATCGCTGGATATATTCGCTTTTTCGGTGTCCCCTTTAACGGAGCTCTGCTCTCACGCAGCCAGCTCTCTCCGCGGTCAGACCACCGTTATAACAGCTTTTAAACGTGAAGCATAGCTTGACACAAGTGTCTTGCAGCGATCTACGGGTATCTTCGCCCATTCGTCATGGGCAAAAGCCTCCAGTTCAGTCACATTCTTAGGCTTGCGCACTGCAACTGCTTTCTTTAAGTCCCACCAGAGATTCTCTATCGGATTTAAGTCAGGTGACTGCGATGGCCACTCCAAAATGTTCCAGCCTTTAATCTGCAACCATGCTCTAGTGGACTTGGAGGTATGCTTGGGATCATTGTCCTGTTGAAAGGTCCAACGTCTCCCAAGCCTCAGGTTTGTGACGGACTGCATCACATTGTCATCCAATATCTCCTGGTACTGAAGAGAATTCATGGTACCTTGCACACGCTGAAGCTTCCCTGTACCTGCAGAAGCAAAACAGCCCCAAAGCATGATTGACCCCCCCGCCATGCTTCACAGTAGGCAAGGTGTTCTTTTCTTCATAGGCTTTGTTCTTTCTCCTCCAAACATAGCGTTGATCCATGGGCCCAAACCAGTGGCGTAGCGTGGGGGGGCAGGGGGGGCCGTGGCCCCGGGCACAGTTTTGTTAGGGGCGCATAATTTCTTTTGAAATTATGCGCCCCTAAAACTTGTGGCCCGACTGACCCACCGGGCCCTCGGGCGCCGCCCAAGGGCCCGTGGGTTGAGGGGACCCTGATGCCGGGCAGCGGGAGTGCCTGCCGGCTGCCCGGTCCTGAACAGTGAGTCGAGTCCATCCTGTTGATTGAAGGGGAGGCGGCTGTGTGTGCAGGCGCAGGTCACGTGGTCCGTCTAATCAGGTGGTACTGAGTCTCTGTACCACCTGACTGGCCGGACCGCGTGACCTGCGCACGCAAGCAGCCGCATCCCCTTCAATCAACAGGACGGACTCGACTCACTGTTCGTTCGAGAGAATGACTAATCTAGGAACGAATGAGGCTTAAGAATTATCTCTGTATTATGCAAGAGGGAAAGAAAGGAGGTTTCCTGGTTATATGGGATCAGGCTTTGTTCTAGGAGCTGTAGCATGGCTCTTTGTGATTGGGTACAATGGGAAGAGAAACAATGGAAGGGAGGATATAAGATGGCTGGGCGGGGGACATTGTGGGATTGCAATGATTTTTCTTTTACTCCCACCCAACCCACCCTGTTTCGTTTTCTCTTTCATAGATGCTGTTTCGCTACAACGTCGGAAAGGTCACGCAGCAGAAGCACCATGGATAGTGGTGATTCCACCACTCATGCAAGACCGCCCGTGGTTTCCCATATGGAAATATGCCATGTTACATGAACCCGGTTCGTGGTTTATACGGCCATGTATGGGAGATTGTCTAAATATGGACATGGTTAGTCTACCTATTCCATCAAGTTATACACCATGTTACATGAAGCCAGCCTGTGGTTTTTGGAACGGCCAGGGTTGGGGGATTGTTCTTTGATTAAAAGCATGGTTTAGAGCAATTATTATCGATCAGATAAGTATCCCACGAGGCTTGAAGCCAGTTGGTGTTTTTTTACGGCCACAACTGCGTGGATTGCGCTTGCATTGGGTACTTTACCATGTGGCAGGAAGCCAGCTGGTGGTTTGAATGGCCACAGCTGGGGGATTGTGCTTAAGATGGACATGGTTTAGGTTAGGGAGGAGCGGTGAAATAGGCGGCCTGGCACGTGGAGGGCGATAGTGGGGGGAGGATCTGCAGGGTACGGGGTGAGTTGTGGTTTCATACGGCCAGGCTCAGGTGCCTTCCTGGTTTGCAGATCCTCTCGGCCTGCTATCTGCCATAAAAATACACTGAGCAGACGTGTGGTCATCCTGCTTAGCCACGTGGGGCGCTATTTATGGGCAATGCTTGTGGTGCATTGCAGTTGCCATTGTTATCTGGCTGCCAGTGTTATCTGACTGCCAGTGTTATCTGATGAAGCGTATTTGGCATACGAGGACCGATCATAATAATTCTGCCTTAAGTAATAAAAGACGTGACCTTTTCAAAATGCCAATACTTTGTTGTGTTTTCATTTACGGGAAAGGGAGGGGGTGGGGGCAAGTAGGGGGGGGCCTGGGGGGGTTAGTAGAAGGTAACTTACATGGGGAAAAAGTGTAAGAAGAGGATAAGAGTATAATTCTTAAGGACCGGGGCGGGCAGGCACTCCCGCTGCCCGGGAGCTGGGGCAATATCCAGGTGAGAGCTGGGGCATATCCATGAGCTGGGGCAAATCCATGTGCTGGGGCAAATCCATGAGCTGGGGCAAATCCATGAGCTGGGGGCAAATCCATGTGCTGGGGCAAATCCATGTGCTGGGGAAAATCCATGTGCTGGGGCAAATCCATGAGCTGGGGCAAATCCATGTGCTGGGGCAAATCCATGAGCTGGGGGCAAATCCATGTGCTGGGGCAAATCCATGAGCTGGGGCATATCCATGAGCTGGGGGGCAAATCCATGTGCTGGGGCAAATCCATGAGCTGGGGCAAATCCATGAGCTGGGGCATATCCATGAGCTGGGGTCAAATCCATGTGCTGGGGCAAATCCATGAGCTGGGACATATCCATGAGCTGGGGGGCAAATCCATGTGCTGGGGCAAATCCATGAGCTGGGGGGCATATCCATGTGCTGGGGGCAAATCCATGTGCTGGGGCAAATCCATGAGCTGGGGAATATCCATGAGCTGGGGGGCATATCCATGTGCTGGGCCAAATCCATGAGCTGGGGCAAATCCATGAGCTGGGGCAAATCCATGTGCTGGGGGGCAAATCCTTGTGCTGGGGCATATCCATGTGCTGGGGCATATCCATGTGCTGGGGCATATCCATGTGCTGGGGCAAATCCATGAGGTGCTGGGGCAAATCCGTGTGCTGGGGCAAATCTGTGAGCTGGGGCAAATCCATGAGCTGGGGCATATCCATGTGCTGGGGCAAATCCATGAGGTGCTGGGGCAAATCCGTGTGCTGGGGCAAATCCATGAGCTGGGGCATATCCATGAGGTGCTGGGGCAAATCCGTGTGCTGGGGCAAATGTGTGAGCTGGGGCAAATCCGTGAGCTGGGGCAAATCCGTGAGCTGGGGCAAATCCATGAGCTGGGGCAAATCCATGTGAGAGCTGGGGCAATATCGATAACGTGTCCACAGGTTGGGGGGGGGCGCACAATTCTTGGCTGGCCCCGGGCTCTGACAACCCACACTATGCCACTGGCCCAAACAGTTCTAATTTTGTTTCATCAGTCCACAGAACACTATCCCAAAACTTCTGTGGTTTGTCCACATGACTTTTGGCATACTGCAGTCGACTCTTCTTATTCTTTGGAGACAGCAAGGGGGTGCGCCTGGGAGTTCTGGCATGGAGGCCTTCATTACGCAGTGTGCGCCGTATTGTCTGAGCTGAAACTTCAGTACCCACATCTGACAAATCTTTTCTCAGTTCCTCAGCAGTCACACGGGGACTTTTCTCCACTCTACGCTTCAGGTAGCGCACAGCAGTCGAAGTCAGCATCTTCTTTCTGCCACGACGAGGTAGCGTTTCAACAGTGCCCTTTGCCTTGAATTTGCGAATGATGCTTCCAATGGTGTCTCTTGGTATGTTTAACATCTTTGCAATCTTCTTATAGCCATTGCCCTTCCTGTGAAGAGTAATCACCTCTTCTCTTGACTTCCTGGACCATTCTCTTGACTTCACCATGTTTGTAACCACACCAGTAAATGTCTAGAAGGAGCTGAGTATCACAGTCATTTTAAAGCTGCCTAATTGGTGCTTATTATGCTTTATTGCTGCTCCGTGACATCCACAGGTGTTTTCAATACCTGATTGAAAACACTTGAATGAACCTCTGTTCTTCAGAGTGGTGGTCTTTAAGGGGTTGAATAATTGTGTCAATGAAGAATTCACAAAAGAAACATTTACTACTGTATTACAAAACCAATTGATGTCATTTTAGTTGCATATGGTTCTTTAAAAAGTCCTTGTAGGATTTCATTCTGAATACAATTACAAATGTACACTAAATTCCCTAAAACTCTTTACAGCATTGGGGGTTGAATAATTTTGAACACAACTGTACATCCCTATGGACATTCCTGGATATTAACTTTATATGTTTATATATGCGACCATATAATGTGCAATATCTATTTTATTTGACTCCATGTGCAATATGTATTTGTATGTAATCCCTTCTTATAAAGACACAAAGAATATGTCAGATGCCTTCTCAAGGACATTTAACCTGCAAGCTTCATTATTTGCCCCTTATATATAGAGGGAATATGTGTACTTTAAGCCCTGGATAAACGCAACGTACCATCAATCAGATGAAAGATCTCTAATTCTAAGCCTGGAACGGAGGCGCTGTACGCCAGAATCTGCCGAATAGACCAAGCCGGAGGACAATTAGGATGACATCATCATCCAGAGACAGAAGGGCGTGCACGTAAGAAAGCGGAACCACGCGCATGCGCAATAGAGCACGAAATCGAAAGAGAAAGATTTGTGTAGTTTTTTAACGATGTAAAAAGACTAATTGAAGATACAGAGTCCTTGATGAAGCTGCTAGTGGGCCGGCGAAACGCGTATTGAAGCACTCTGAAACCATACTATTAATACCTCTTTATTGTTTTTACGTGTTAACCCATTGTTAGCTGCTGTTTAAAATAAACCCACCTTTTTCACCACATTCCTGTATCCAGTTAATCAGCCATTCCAACCAGGCATCACCCAGTTTCCTAGTACCCACAGAAGGACCTGTGAATGAGCAGCGAAGGAACAGAAGGAGGTGGATCGATAAAGGAGTGAGGTTTCCCCAACCAGCCACCCTACAACTTGGGAAATAATCTGTGTAAGTGTATTCTGTCGAATAGCTCTATACACACGTGCATCATACACCAACCTAATCCCGCTCTCTGTCTTGGAGGTACAAGGAACAGAGGAACCATCAGGATTATAGGAGGTGACACAGAATGTTTTTTTCTAAGAATCCTCTGCATATGTATGAACAACCGCACAGGAGAACTTTTTTATAACGGACACAATGTGGCGACATTGGGCAGCGAATAAGCGCTACTCTGAAAAGCCTGTCCCGACACCGTTTAAATTACTCAGGAAAGTGTATATGTAAAGAGAAATGTTTTTTAATATAACCTTTGTTTAATGTGTATATAATTTGGATGTGGAATAGGGACACACCACCCCTATTATTACCACCCTAACGAACACACATGTGAACAGCGCCGCATAGAAGGGTACCCCCCTTTTTTCTGTTTCACTTTGTAGCGGTCACAAGGCTCCGCAACAACCCCCCCTAGTGGCAGCACGCACGCAACAAGACTTAGCACGGGCTGTAAAGCGCCAGAAGGGTTACCTCTTGCACCCTAGTTAGGATTTGAGAGAACTGCTGGTAATGGGACAGAGTGCAGCTGAGCTATGTCCCCAACACGCTACCCCACAGGATGGTGAGTTGAAGGACTGTGGAATTGGTGGGCTTGAGGTCTGTGGCAAGCGGCCAGGAAGTTTATCAAGACTTCCTGGCACTGGAGACATGTCCCCATGCCCTGCTGCAAACACGGTTACCCCTTTGTGGCTCCGGAAGGAATATAAGGAGAGGGTAAGGGCATCTGTGGGTGTGGACCAGACCACGGTGCCAATGGAAAGAAGCAAACTTTTTGGGACTTGGGTGCAGACTAACACAGGTCCAGACCAGGTTGTGATCTGGTACCTGGTCAGTCTACCGTTGGGTGGGAGATACACTATATTGCCAAAAGTATTCACTCACCCATCCAAATAATCAGAATCAGGTGTTCCAATCACTTCCATGGCCACAGGTGTATAAAATCAAGCACTGTTCTTACAAACATTTGTGAAAGAATGGGTCGCTCTCAGGAGCTCAGTGAATTCCAGCATGGAGCTGTGATAGGATGTCACCTGTGCAACAAATCCAGTCGAGAAATTTCCTCGCTCCTAAATATTTCACAGTCAACTGTCAGCTGTATTATAAGAATGTGGAAGTGTTTGGGAACGACAGCAACTCAGCCACGTAAACTGACGGAGCGGGGTCAGTGGATGCTGAGGCGCATAGTGCGAAGAGGTCGCCAACTTTCTGCAGAGTCGAATGCTATAGACCTCCAAACTTCATGTTGCCTTCAGATTAGCTCAAGAACAGTGCGCAGAGAGCTTCATGGAATGGGTTTCCATGGCCGAGCAGCTGCATCCAAGCCATACATCACCACGTGCAATGCAAAGCGTTGGATGCAGCGGTGTAAAGCACGCTACCACTGGACTCTAGAGCAGTGGAGACGCGTTCTCTGGAGTGACGAATCACGCTTCTCCATCTGGCAATCTGATGGAAGAGTCTGGGTTTGGCAGTTGCCAGGAGAACGGTACTTGTCTGACTGCATTGTGCCAAGTGTAAAGTTTGGTGGAGGGGGGATTATGGTGTGGGGTTGTTTTTCAGGAGCTGGGCTTGGCCCCTTATTTCCAGTGAAAGGAACTCTGAATGCTTCAGCATACCAAGACATTTTGGACAATTCCATGCTCCCAACTTTGTGGGAACAGTTTGGAGCTGGCCCCTTCCTCTTCCAACATGACTTTGCACCGGTGCACAAAACAAGGTCCATAAAGATATAGATGACAGAGTCTAGTGTGGATGAACTTGACTGGCCTGCACAGAGTCCTGACCTCAACCCAATAGAACACCTTTGGGATGAATTAGAGTGGGGACTGAGAGCCAGGCCTTCTCGTCCAACATCAGTGTGTGACCTCACAAATGCGCTTCTGGAAGAATAGTCAAAAATTCCCATAAAAACACTCCTAAACCTTGTGGACAGCCTTCCCAGAAGAGCTGAAGCTGTTATAGCTGCAAAGGGTGGACAACGTCATATTGAACCCTATGGATTAGGAATGGGATGTCACTTAAGTTCATATGCGAGTCAAGGCAGGTGAGCAAATACTTTTAGCAATATAGTATATGTGACGTGCGTCACTTTGGACTCGAAGTACATGGGTCTAGAAATGTATTTGGGAGGTGCGAGCCTGATGTTTCATATTGTTTTCCTGCAGTTTCCTTTGTTGAAGTCACCCTGTATCTACAATATTACATGCAGGGTGTTTGTGTTTCCTGTCTGCTCTATTTCCTGATGTCTGTTTATATTAATATTCCCTTATGTGCTTATTGGAGAGTATTGTTTCTGTGTACCTTCTCTCTGTATAGTGTACATCTCTATATTGGCTGTCTTCTGTATAGCGTACATCTCTATACTGGCTGTCTTCTGTATAGTGTACATCTCTATATTGGCTGTCTTCTGTATAGTGTAGAAATATTCCCTTTGTTTTTCCTGCTTCCCTCAACCTCCCCCCTCCCTCCTGTCAGGTCTATTCCATTGTTCTGCACTGATCTAATCTGTAGTGTATTCTGGAAGGGAGGGGGTTGTCCCTCAACTGTGTTACTACCTGTGTGCTTTTTCAAATAAAGAGTCAGTTTTGCTTTGCTACTCAACAACACTGGTCGTGCCTGGAGCTTTGTAGAGAGAAGGTTTGGGGGCTGTTAAGGCTGGATTTCGGGGTCCAGCTTAGAGAAAGTTAGCATTTGACAGAGGCACACGGTCGGTGTGCCAGGCGGTCTGTCACAGTTTAAATGTTGTGTCTGATCAGTGTTTGCTTTAGGAAGCTCCCACACTTCTGCTCGTTCAGAAGCTGTAACCATCAGGGAGAAGCTGCCGACCACAAGCTCCAATCTAGAAGGATCTGTGCTTTTTCTCCAACATATGGAGACCTCCAGCTACAGGTGAGTGAACAGATCACACAGGACGTGTCATGTGATCCTACAAGGAGCAGCGGGATTAGGTGTGAGCCGGGATTGTGTTTATTGTGTGTATAATGGCAATAAAGAGCTTTTTGTATGAAATCCTCACACAAGCCATGACTTCCAGCGTCTGCTCTTAGGATAGGAAGAAGCTCACGGCTCTCACTTAATGCGCTGATTCTTAGCGGATCCTGCAGGTTTCATGAGATCTCACAGCTCAGATCTAGGTGTAGCGCTCACTCACGGAGGAGCCGCTGAAAATTGAACCACGGGTCAGTCTCCCCGCACTAGGGAATAAATATACTCCAACACCGTTGTGAGTTTTTATAATTTAAATAGTTTACTAAAATAATAAGCAGACGTTGAGACACGGTAATCACAGGTATATTACAGTACTTTCGTATCGCGGTAAAAAACGCGTAGCGGGAAAGAACCGAAACACGAGGCTTCGTATTTCGGAAAAATATTATTTTGCAACCGAACAGAAAAGAAATGCAATTGCACGAATATTCGGAAAAGGACACGTAGTGGAACCCAAAGAATACAATCTCTTCGTATTTCGATAAACGCGCAGCGGAAAAGAGAAAAATATATTCGGAACGTATCTTTAACCCCTGTTCCGATTCGTAACAAAATGAGTCCTGCACAGGTTAAGTCCCGGAATATAAAAGGTGTGTATGTGTGTGTGTATGGTACCCGGGTACTGTTCAACTGGCCAGTGAATTTACTTAAGGAATGTCTTCGACTAGTCAAGTTGGGTGCCTGTGGACTTTAAAGAGAAAACAGCAGCGTGTTCTTTATTTACAAACGGCCTTGGAGGCGTCTCACCCATCCAACGATTGCTTTAGGCTCCGCTGACCCAGGACGTCTCTCCGCTCGATATTGACTGGGGATACTGGCGGCCGGATCCGTTGTCTGACTTTCCGTAGCTTGTCCACGACTTGTCCAGCTCACCGCCTGCTCTCCGTATCCGAGCAACTCCTCACTCGAGGTCTTCGGTTTCTTTGATCTGCAGCAATCTCTGGAACTTGGAGGTCTCCTTCTCCTTAGGCTGAATGACCCGATAAAGGAACTGACAGGTCTCACTCGGGCTCTGGCCTAGGCCCTCTAGCAATGTCTTTCACTGCGTCTGCTCTCTCTGGTTCCCTGGCGCGCTCTGGCGTGTTCTCCACGAGGTTGAGGATGTAAGCGTCCAGTGTCCCACCCACTTCCTGTCCCTTTGCAAAGCATGCCGGGAAATGTAGTCCCAATGTCCAGTGTCTCTAATCGCGATTGTCTCCATCTTGTGGCCAAAAATAGGTACTGTCACAGCAAGATTTTAACACAGCGCTACACTCTCCCCCTCCTAGAACTCTTGGGTCTCTCCAAGGAGGTACAACAGTTACATTACATTTCCACAATATTTGAATACAGTTTACATAATATGTACAGGTTCAGCAGCATACATATAGTGGGTTAGGAACACTTCCTCAAGTTGACTCATATTTTGGGCTACCTCAGCTAGCATAGCAGACACTTCGGGCAACCTCTGCACTGTGGTGATGGCCTCTTCAGTGCTATGTCCTGGTGAGTCGTAGGTGAGTCGTTGGGGCGGTCGAACAGAGCGTTTTGGTTCTGGCTCAATCGGTTCCTCTTCAGGTGGAAGTACTATAGGTGTTGGCTCAATCCTTCTCTCTATCACTGGAGCAGACGTTTCTTCAGAGTATGATCCCTCCAATGAAGGCATAGAACTATAATCACCTGAATAAGCTTCAGCTTCCGGAGCTACCGGGATTCCAACAGCCTCAGGGACTTCCAGCAGAAATTCAGGAGCTTCAGGCCTCAAGTTACTCTCCCACCACTCAGGAACAACGACAACCTCCTCAGGCTCCGGTGAGCGCATCCAGCCTAGACAATAACTCTCTTCTTCACTGTCTCTTTCGCTCTCTTCGACAACCCGGGTCTGTTGAGACCGAGTAACAGGAGGCAAACATGGAGCAGGCGGATTTGGCGGAGGCAGCTCATCCCCAACTGGCATCCTCACAGCCTCTCTCAAAGGCAACAAATGATTCCGGTGCCAGTTCTTGAGAGGCCCAGCCTTTCCATCCGGGCGAATCTGATACACTGGTAGACCCGGCAGTTGTTTGCAGACAATGTAAACCTGGGAACTCCACCTATCCGCCAACTTGTGTCTAGCAGCAGCACCCAAGTTCTTCAATAGAACCCTATCACCGGGTTGTAGATCTTGTATTCGAACTTTCAAGTCATAGTTCCTTTTGTTTCTTTGCTCCCTGTTTCCTGAGGTCAAACGGGCCTGTTCAAACGCAGAAGCCAGATTCTTTCGTAGTCTATCCACGTAGTTTCTATGGGAAGCTACTGACGTCTGGTCTAGAGATAACACAAATGCCAAATCAACCGGCAGTCGAGCCTCCCTTCCGAACATAAGACGGTACGGTGAGTATCCAGTTGCATCGCTCTCCGTACTGTTATATGCATGCACCAGAGTAGCTATGTGATGACTCCAACTCTGCTTCTCCACATTCGACAAAGTCCCCAGCATGTTTAGCAGTGTGCGATTAAACCTTTCAGGCTGAGCATCCCCTTGAGGGT
The DNA here is from genome assembly GCA_009667805.1 of Leptobrachium leishanense. Lineage (NCBI taxonomy): Eukaryota > Metazoa > Chordata > Amphibia > Anura > Megophryidae > Leptobrachium > Leptobrachium leishanense. The sequence continues at coordinate 143,557,083 of CM019068.1, read as the reverse complement.
GATATGGGGTAGTTCGGGTCTTTTGGATTCCCAACAGCTCTAACAATTGCCCCACCAGTCTGCTTTCAAAGTCTCTACCCTGATCAGAGTGTATCCTCCTTGGCAGTCCGTAATGAACAAAGAATTTTTCCATCAACACCTTGGCCACTGTCGGAGCGCGTTGATCTTTTGTGGAAAAAGCTTGGGCGTAACGAGTGAAATGATCAGTCACTATTAGAATGTTCCCTTGCCCACTAGCATCCGGCTCTAAGCACAAGAAGTCAATGCACACCAAATCCATGGGTCCCTGGCTCTGCAGATGGCTCATTGGAGCAGTTCGGGTCGGTAGAGTCTTTCTCTGAATACACCTCAGACAGGAATGACAATAACTTTCCACTTCAGCTCTCATGCAAGGCCAATAGAACCTATCTCGCACCAGCTTAAAAGTTCTCTCAGCACCCAAATGTCCATGCTCATCATGTAGTGATCGCAGCACACTCTCCCTATGTTTAGTGGGGAGGAATAACTGTTGAATCTCCTCAGCGTTAGTTGAGGGGCCCGTTCGGTAGACCACCCCATCCAACATCTTTAACCGCTCCCACTCTTTGTAGACCAATCTGGCTCCACTCGGGGAGTTGGTTAGCAAAATCTCTCGCTGGTTGGCAGTCAGGGCCTTTGTGGTCAAGGCAATTAAAGGGTCTCTGGCCTGATCCGCTTTCAGGTCCTGTCTCGAAAAGGTAGGTAAACTTTCATCCCTTAACTGCGTAGGGTTACAGTAAAACTCAGGAACAGCCGCAGCCATGACTCCTATGGCCTCCGCTTCAATCCCTCCTTTGACCCAGCGCTCTGTTCCTTGACACAAAGCTTGCACCCCGTCTGGAGTCAACTGAGTCCATTCTGTAGTGTAGGGTCTTCCCGACAACGCATCAGCATCTCGATTATTCACCCCAGGGCGATACTTCAGGCTGAACCGAAACCCTGACAGAGCGGCCAACCACCGATGTCCCGTTGCGTCCAGTTTTGCGGTAGTAAGGATATAGGTAAGAGGATTGTTATCCGTTTTGATCACAAACTCGGCTCCATACAGATAGTCTTTTAACTTGTCTACCACTGCCCACTTTAAGGCTAGGAACTCCAACTTGTGAGTAGGATAGTTCTTCTCTGAAGGCGTAAGGCTCCGGCTCACGTACGCTACAGGCCTCAGCAATCCACCATACTCCTGATACAGGACTCCTCCTAGACCTTCTCTGCTGGCATCCACATGTAGTTCATACGGCTTGTGAGGGTCCGCATAGGCCAAAACAGGAGCTCGGGTTAGACTCTCTTTCAGCTTCACGAAAGCTCCTTCACATTGACTGGTCCATTCACCTTGTATAGACTCTCGAGCTTTCCTTGGCCCTGGAGCTGACGGGTTTTGGTCAGAGACCTTGCAGCCTTCTTCTGTGGTTTCCTTCTGCAGGAGTTTGTTCAGTGGTTGAGCTATTTTCGCGAATCCTCCCACAAATCTTCGATAGTATGAACAGAATCCCAGGAAAGATCTAAGTTCAGTGACGTTTCGGGGTCTAGGCCAAGAAGCTACGGCCTCCAACTTCCGAGGATCTGTCGAAACACCTTCTGCTGAGACCACATGTCCTAGATACGTAACAGACGGTAGACAGAATTGGCATTTCTCCAGAGACAGTTTCAGCCCCTCTTCATGGAGCCTCTTCAAGACCTTCTCCAGACGTTGCTCATGTTCTTCCAGAGTCTTCCCAAACACAATTATGTCATCCAGGTACACTAATACTTCGATTAGATTCATATCCCTGACTGTCTTCTCCATCAACCGTTGGAACGTGGCTGGAGCCCCCGTAAGGCCTTGAGGCATTCTGTTGAATTCAAAGAACCCCAGTGGACAGATGAATGCAGTTTTCTCCTTGTCTTCAGGATGCATGGGTATCTGGTGATACCCGCTTCGCAGGTCTAGTACACTAAACCACTTTGCTCCAGACAAACACTGTAGGGCATCTTCTATCCGAGGAGTGGCATATTGATCGGGGATGGTTCTCCGGTTCAATGTGCGGTAGTCTATGCATAGGCGGACAGAACCATTTTTCTTCCGGACCAACACTATGGGAGATGCGTATGGACTCCTGGACTCTTGAATCACCTTGGTTCTTTGCAACTCATTCAGCTGCTCTCGCAGATCATCCAAGTCTCCTAGCGGAACTCGCCTTGATCTTTCACGAAACGGCTTGTCTTCTTGTAACCGAATGCGGTGCTCAGTACTCTTAGCTAGGCCCACATCGAACTCATCTTTCGAGAACAATTCCTTCCACTTTAGGACTTGAGACTGAAGACGTTTCTTCCACTCAGGTGAAATGGGAGCGTCCTTGGGGTAGAATCTTTCATCTGGAATCTCTTTATCCACTCCCCCTCCTAATTCGGTAGAGAGGGGTGTAGCAGACTCTACTTGCCCGATAGGCATTCGTGCTTTAAGGACTACTGGAGAATCTGTCACATTGCACACACTGACCGAGACTCTTCCTCGTGTTCTCTTCAGAGCTTTGGTGGAGATTATTTCAGGAATTACTTCGACTCCGGTCTCACTCCCAGGATTAAAATCGGTCCCCAGCACCACATAGGGACCTGGTTGCGATCCGTTCAACTTGACTGAAACCCGGAAGCTCGCTACTTCTCCTGCTTGCAGAACCTTCTCTGTTCCCCCCAGTCTCCACAGGCGCCCCACCTCGGCAGGTGCCTTTCGCTCTTCGACCATCCTCTGATAGACCGGACGTAACATTGGGTGTACTCCTTGAGTCGAACCTTCTTCCAATACAATAGGTGTCAGGAGACGTCGCACTAGGTCAGTATTCGTCCCCACTATCAGGGAGCTTCTGTTCGCACCTGAGGGTCGAGGACACACAATGGCCAATGCATCACAACCCCCAGACTGCCCGATGACTTCAGATCCGATCTCCAACTTCACTTGCAGGTACCCGTCATAAGGGAGTTTCTCAGTGCCGATACCCCATATTTCCAAATCCTTCAATTCTTGCAGAGGAATGTGCTTTAAGTGTTTCTCATAGAAGTCTTTGTAGATCAATGTCACTTGAGCCCCTGAATCTAACAGGGCTTTAGTGTAGACTCCCTCCACTTGGATTGGCACAATAGGAGAAGGACCTATCAGTTGGTCAGGAAACTTGGTGGTGGTATCCGGACGCTTAGACCCAGTTTGCTGTACCCTTGCCTTTTTCTTGGCCCGTGTAGGTTTTGGGTGTGCATTGCTTCCCCATGACGTAGACCCGGATGCTAAGGGAGTGACTCTTTCAGTCCTGGCAGGCTCAGCAGTTGGCTCGGCTTTGGGCCCTCTCGCCCTCTTAGTCTTGGCTTGGTTTTTGGAGCGGGGTTCAACCTTCGGGCACTTAGGTTGCTCCTTCACTTGTGCCCTCTGGCGTTTCCCGCCGGTGAGGTAGATAACAGTCCTTCTAGGGCTTTCAACAGTCCCTCGACTCTATCCTTCTCAGGCTTTCGGCCTTTGCACTGTGCGCGGAAATGGCCCATTTCTCCACAACCGAAACATCTCTTCTTAGGCTAGGGTCAGACTAACGCATTTTTCACGTTGTCCGTGAAAATGTGCGTTCGAAGAATGGACGTATTTTTTCACGGAATACGCAATAGCGGTCATACGATGCGCAGTTTCATCCGACGGATCATCAATAAAACACTTGTTGTGTCTGGACGTTATGTTGGCTGGCCATTAGCAGTGTCTGACGTCTCCCAATCACGCACACACCCCGCTAGCGGACGCAGCGCACTCTGTACGTCAGTACTAGTGGTTTAACGTTCTCGAAAAAATGCGTTCATTTTCCACTTGCGTTGCGCGGCCGGACTTTCATGCGACCGTACTTTGTATATTGGCTGTCATTGCCCGGCATCTGCTGCTAGTGCGGCCGTGATTAAGTGCGCCAGAACGCGCGTTCGCACTGCCTCAGTCTGACCCTAGCCTTAGAGAGCGGAGACGTAGTTGCTTGTTGAGATTTGGTTAAAGGACTTGGACCAGACGCCACAGCAACTCCCGTCGTCTGCATACCTGTGAGGAATTTCTGCATTTCTGCCTGCATTTCGGTCACCTTCATCAACACTCGGCACAGTTCCGCGTGCGCTTGTTGCAATTCAGCTTGAGCTTCCTGTACTTTCTTGACGGTTTCGGACAATTCACCACGTTCAGGGAGGTTCGATTCTTTGGCAGCCCTCTCTGTAGATTTAAAAACGACTAGGTGTTCTTGTTCGTCCTCGTCAGATCCATAAGTATCTAGAGAGTCGCTTTCAGGCTGCAGACCGTCGTTATGTCTCACAGGTTGTGCATAAGCCCTTTCCCCCCGCCTGAAGGATTTCTCTTCCAGTAAAGCCTCTTCCTCTCGTACAACTCGGATCAGTTCCAGGTACTTCAACTCTTGGTTACCTGCTCTGCTTCTCAGCTGCATCATTACTGGATCTAGAGGTTGAGAGCCCCTCAGGATCTGTTTTTATTCGGATCTTATCTACCTCGGCCAGTTCGGCCCCTTTCTTGAGGAGTATCTGGTGTAGAATCTTATCTAGGCGCCTCATGTACTCGGTCATCCTCTCACCTCTCCTCTGATAGGTGTGTTCGTACTGATATACCAGTTCGGCCGCCTTTTCGGTTCGCCCAAAAACTTCTTCAAGAACGTTCAAGTAATCTAAAGCAGTACAATCTTTTCTACTCAGTTTCAGGTTTCTCACCGCTTCTGACGCAGGTCCCTTTAAGCTCTCGGTGATCCTTTGCTTTTTCTGGGCCTCAGGGACATCCCACTCATCCAGAGCCTGCATCGCCTGTTCCACCCATTCTTCAAAGGTTTCTTGTCCCGCCGGAGTTGGTACGTTTCCTGTAAAATTTCTTAACCGTCGATAACCGAAGTTAGTGTGAGGAGGGCTTGTTTTCTGACATTTAGCCAGTAGATCTCCAATAGCCACGATAAATTCAGGCCCGATCAAGGCCAACGGACTAGGTGCGGGAACACTTGCGGATTCGCCACGTGGCACACTTGGCTGAATTAGTTGGACTTCCACCTCATTGGTCAGTTTCACGCTCGCGCCCTGAAAACATGGTGGAACGCCCTTTCTCCACTCAAGAAGAACATACGTGTGAGAGGTATCTGTGTTCTTTACAATGTCCAGAATTAACCCCCGATGGTCTGGTGTCAGCGCGGCCACGGCCTGGCGAATCTGATCTTCGGCCCAAGTGTCTGCGGGAATATCCATGACTATACAACATTCTAACTGACTACTGTGCTCCTCACACCATTCGGCAACAGTGTCTGGATCCATATTTAACCCTTTAGATGCGGTTTTCCAGAGACTGGATCCCGGAAACGAGCCCCCACGTGTAGCGCTCACTCCCGGAGGAGCCGCTGAAAATTGAACCACGGGTCAGTCTCCCCGCACTAGGGAATAAATATACTCCAACACCGTTGTGAGTTTTTATAATTTAAATAGTTTACTAAAATAATAAGCAGACGTTGAGACACGGTAATCACAGGTATATTACAGTACTTTCGTATCGCGGTAAAAAACGCGTAGCGGGAAAGAACCGAAACACGAGGCTTCGTATTTCGGAAAAATATTATTTTGCAACCGAACAGAAAAGAAATGCAATTGCACGAATATTCGGAAAAGGACACGTAGTGGAACCCAAAGAATACAATCTCTTCGTATTTCGATAAACGCGCAGCGGAAAAGAGAAAAATATATTCGGAACGTATCTTTAACCCCTGTTCCGATTCGTAACAAAATGAGTCCTGCACAGGTTAAGTCCCGGAATATAAAAGGTGTGTATGTGTGTGTGTATGGTACCCGGGTACTGTTCAACTGGCCAGTGAATTTACTTAAGGAATGTCTTCGACTAGTCAAGTTGGGGCCCTGTGGACTTTAAAGAGAAAACAGCAGCGTGTTCTTTATTTACAAACGGCCTTGGAGGCCTCTCACCCATCCAACGATTGCTTTAGGCTCCGCTGACCCAGGACGTCTCTCCGCTCGATATTGACTGGGGATACTGGCGGCCGGATCCGTTGTCTGACTTTCCGTAGCTTGTCCACGACTTGTCCAGCTCACCGCCTGCTCTCCGTATCCGATCAACTCGCGGCAACTCCTCACTCGAGGTCTTCGGTTTCTTTGATCTGCAGCAATCTCTGGAACTTGGAGGTCTCCTTCTCCTTAGGGTGAATGACCCGATAAAGGAACTGACAGGTCTCACTCGGGCTCTGGCCTAGGCCCTCTAGCGATGTCTTTCACTGCATCTGCTCTCTCTGGTTCCCTGGCGCGCTCTGGCGCGTTCTCCACGAGGTTGAGGATGTAAGCGTCCAGTGTCCCACCCACTTCCTGTCCCTTTGCAAAGCATGCCGGGAAATGTAGTCCCAATGTCCAGTGTCTCTAATCGCGAATGTCTCCATCTTGTGGCCAAAAATAGGTACTGCCACAGCAAGATTTTAACACAGCGCTACATAGGTTTAGCAGAGAGTTTCAGTGAATGTGACCCAGGGATCTGTTTCCTGCAGAGTCACAGCTCAAACACACAATACCAGATATTCCACGTATCTTAGGCTAGGGTCAGATGAACGCAGTATTAACGTGCGTTTAGCAGCACTAAATCACGGCCGTGCTAGCAGCAAATTACGTCCAATGCCAGGCAGCATATGAAGAACGGTCGCACAAAAGTGCGGCTGCGTTACTCAAGTGGCAAACGAACGTATTTTTTCGAGAACGTCAAACCGCTAGTACTGACGTACAGAGTGCGCTGCGTCCGCTAGCGGCGTGTGTGTGTGATTAGGAGATGTCAGACGCTGCTAATGTCCGGCCAACATAATGTCCAGACACAAAAAGAGTTTTATTGGTGATCCGTACAAAATCACGGACGAAAATGCGCATCGTATGGCCGCTATGGCGTATTCCGTGAATAAATGCGTCCATTCGTTCGAACGCAGTTTTTCACAGACAACGCAAAAGATGCGTTAGTCTGACCCTAGCCTTAAAAGGAGGGTTTCACCTCACCACGAGTCACTGGTTAGTGAATAAACCCCTACACAGACACAGGGAGAATTCAAATCAGGAACCTACAGGGTTAAAAGGCAGTCTTGTGATACAAAGTGTAAGTGTCCACACCCTGTGTGTCTGGAATGTGGTAAAACACGCCCACTGACTCCTGATAGGAGAAAAGTTAAGTTTCGTTTCTCATTCTGCTTCCAGCGATGGCGTCTGCTGATCTGAGAGACGAGCTGACCTGCTCCATCTGCCTGAACATTTATACAGACCCTGTGACCCTGCCATGTGGACACAGCTTCTGCAGGACCTGCATTGGGGATGTGCTGGACACACAGGAGGGATCTGGAGCCTATAAGTGTCCTGAGTGTAGAGCAGAGTCTCAGGAGCGTCCGGCTCTGATGAATGTCAGGAAACTGCGGAACATCGCAGAGAATATCCGATCTACTCACCCAGAGCAGGAGGAGGCCGGGATCCCCTGTACTTACTGTGACTCTCCGGTACCGGCTGCTAAAACATGTCTGCTGTGTGAAGCTTCTCTGTGTGATAAACACTTAAAGAAACACAGCAAGTCAGCAGAACACGTCTTAACTGAACCCACCACTTCACTGGAGAACAGGAAATGCTCCGTCCACAAGAAGGTCCTGGAGTATTACTGCTGTGAGGACGCGGCCTGTATCTGTGTGTCCTGCAGCCTGGCCGGAGAGCACAGAGGACACCAGGTGGAGACTCTGAATGAGGCCTCTGAGAAGAAGAAGGTGAAACTGAGGAATATTCTGCAGAAACTGACCTCACAGAGAGAGGAGGCCGAGAAAAGAGTCCAGAGCCTGGAGGAGCTCAGGAGACAAGTGCAAGGAAAAGCAGCCGGTGTAACAGAGCGAGTCACTGCCCTGATTAGGGACATCAGGAAACAGCTGGAAGCCCTGGAGAAGCGAGTCCTGAGTGAGATCTCCCGGGAGGAAGAGCAGGTCTCACTCCGAGTCTCAGATCTAATCCGGCAGCTGGAAATAAAGAAGGAGGAGCTGTCCAGGAAGATGGGCGACATCGAGGAGCTGTGTGACATGACCGACCCAGTAACTGTCTCACAAGGACGGGAATCAGACAGAGACGACTATTGTGACACTGAGGAGGACACAGAGAGACGTGACATAAAGGTCCATGATGCAGGAGATCTGGATGTGGGTCTGATCTCAGTGACCTTACACTCAGGCCTAGCTGGGATTGTGACCGGAATAATGAGACGGCGCTGTGTACCAGAGGCTTCAGACATGTTACTGGATGTAAACACGGCTTCAGACATGTTACTGGATGTAAACACGGCTTCAGACATGTTACTGGATGTAAACACGGCTTCAGACATGTTACTGGATGTAAACACGTCTTGTTATGATGTTTCTGTATCAGAGGATTTGAAAACTGTTTCCTGGTCACGAATAAATCAGAGACGCCCAGAAACACCAGAGAGATTTCAGGATTCGCCTCAGGTTTTAAGCTCCAGGAGTTTCTCCTCAGGGCGACATTACTGGGAAGTGGAGGTCAGTGAATCAGGGGGGTGGAGGGTCGGGATGACCTATCCCAGTATAAAGAGGAGGGGAAGCAGTCATGGATTGGAAATAATAACAAGTCTTGGGGTTTGCAGAAGAGTTGGTTTAATAATCAGTATTATATGTTACATGACAGTAATGACATCCAGTTCCCTCACTCCTTTTCCTGTCATAGATTGGGGATATTCCTGGACTATGAGGTCGGACGTTTGTCCTTTTATGAGCTGTGTGACCCAATCAGACACTTACACACCTTCACTGCCGCCTTCACCGAGCCGCTCCATGCTGGATTCTGTGTATGTGGGGATAATTCCTGGGTGAGAATTTGAGGAATTTTGGGATTTTGTGTCAGTTAAAATGATTTCTAGGAGTGAAAACTCTTTAACCCATAGAATGCCTTGCTGGGTTTAGCTAATAATCCCATATTAAGAATAATTGTATAAAAAGAAAGGAATGCTTGTGCAGAAACATGATGGGATCCCCCTCTGATAATGGGCCGAGCAGGACATGAGATCCACCAACTGGCTCAAACATTACTGGAAAATCCCATTCTTAATATTCCTCTTAATGGAAAGTTTCTGGATCAGGTTGTGCAGATGTAAATGCTATTTCCCTGTGATTGCGGATTGGCTGAATGTTTAACCCCCTGATCGCTGGCTATTAAGCTGATCCTTTGAGATCTCGTGGCTTTGCTCCTGATTTATACTGATTGATTGATCATAGAACTGATACTCGCTGATAGATTTGTAATCAATAAATCTGATTTCTATTTCACACAAACGCCGCGTAAAGAATGACTTGTCTGTGTCCGTTCCCTCCAATCAGTGATGAGTATTTATATGCACGGGGGGGGGGCTCATATTTATATATTTTTTACACACTATTGGTTTTGAAAGTCACTTTTTCACTTACATTGAATACTGTATTTCATTTTATATTCGCCCGAATTTCCAGCACCAATTTCGTTGTAATATACGCTCATATTACACATTTTATGTCACATCTGTATTATGTATTTTTTATTTTGTGTCATTTTGCACAGTCGCTACAGTAGTTGTTACCATTACCCCGATTTTATCCGCTACATCTGTATCTTTTATTCTGTGACATTTTGCACATTTTGGCACTGTATTAGTTGTTATTATTACCCTGATTTTATCTATAACTGGAGGACTTTATTATATATTATTATATACATGTTTTAGTTCATCATCTTTTTATGCTTTGGTTTTATATCCATATACGGACGTATATTGCGCAAAGCGCTGGTTTTTCGTTCCACGCAGGCTTTGAGAGTCTCAGTTATCTATAGTCTATGGGCCCTATTACATTCTTCACGCAAATGGTTTTGCGTGGCACAAATGCACATTTGCGCGAGGGGAAAAAACATTTGCACGCATCGTCGTATTCCTATCTATGCGCAACGAACGTGCGTTTGCGTCTACCGTGGGTGAACCTGCGCGAACGAAAATTCAGCACAATAAAGTTACACATTCTACACATACCCAAACAATAAAATTAATAAATTGCTTTATTTTATTTTTCCTGCAGCACATATACTCAGATTGACTTTGACAGCGCAACACCTAACGTTAGGAAATGGTGGTTCTTAATTCTAATTGGCTGAATCCTCGTGAAAAAAACAGTCCGAACACAGATTTCTGCGCGTAACGTAAGGCGCACAGTTTTGACCTTCGTTTTTCCGAAAGAAAATTTTTGACAGACGGAAAAATGCGCTCGGCACAAAATACCACGTAAATTTTCGCTCAAACACTTTTTTTTTCGTGTGCAAAAAAAATTGCGCTGCGCGAGCGCAATTGCACAGAGATTGTTCTAGAGCCCCCCCTATATGTTTATACACTGTAATATTTGGGGGTTTTACGCTGTTTAGGTTACTAGTATTTCTTTACAGAATGTAAAATCAAGGTCAAGCTGAAGGTGACGCGTTTCAGACACCGGAGCACAAAACAGTCATAAAACAAGACAATTGTTAGGAAACCTGAAACAACCCAAAGAAAAAATACTAAAGAGGAAGAAGGTCAGTAAAAGCAGCGCACACTATAGCAAAAGAATGAGCTTTTGGCCAGAAACGAGAATAAAAGCATATTTAGATAGGACTGTGTGACGGATGCAGAAGCGGAGGAATGAAGGAGGTGGGATCTGATTCGCGCCTCTATCCTCTCATGTGTCTTGTAATCTCAGTGGATTCAGGGCTCAGGAAAGCTTTTTGGGCTGGAAAACGGGTTTTTATAAGAATGCAGCAGCCATGGAGGAAACATTTGACGGCTGGGATTAGAATAGAGAACTTGTTGGCAACGAGGAAGAGCTGCTCTGACACGGCTTCACCTCAGGCTTTAGTGTATAGAGCTCTATTACTAACAGGGTTATTCAGAGAGATCTGAAATGTCGCCGAAATGTCACCGGACACTGAAATTCAATGCCCAGAAAGTTCCTTTTGGCGCAATACGTATTTTATATAATACTAGGTGTTAAGCCTGCCCGGAGGGCAGCCTATAGTTGAGGATCTGGCTGCTCTCGGTGTGCCCTGGGATCTGGCTGCTCTGCACTCCATTGGGGGGGTTGCAAAGGCATTGAGGGTGCAGAAGTTGGTATTGGGGGTTGCGGGGGCAGTTGGGATGCAGAAGGTGGCAATGGGGGGGTTGTGGGCGTGCAAAAGGTGGTATTGGGGGGTTGCAAGGGCAGTGGGGGCACAGTGTAGTATTGGAGGTTGCGGGGGTTCAGAAAGTGGTATTGGGAGATTGCGGGGGCAATGGGGATGCAGAAGGTGGTATTGGGGGTTTCGAGGGCAGTGGAGGCATGTAAGGTGGTATTGGGGGGCTGCAGGGGCAGTGGGGGTGCAGAAGGTGGTATCGGAGGCAGTAGGGGCACAGAAGGTGGTATCGGGTGTTGCAGAGACAGTGGGGGTGCAGAAGGTGATATGGGGGCAGTGGGAGGAGCAGAAGGTGCTAACGGGGCAGTGGGGATGCAGAAGGTGATATGTGTGTGAGGAGGTGTGTATGGGGGGGTTTGCAGGTGGTGCGTGTGCGGTGGGGTTGCAGGAGGTGCATGTGCGTGGGGGTTGCAGGGTGTGCGTGGGATTGCAGGAGGTGATGGTGTGTGGGGGGGTTGTAGGAGGTGCGTGTGTGGGGGGGGTTGCAGGAGGTGTGTGTGTGTGGGGGTTCCAGGAGGTGCTTGTGTGGGGGGGTTCCAAGAGGTGCGTGTGCGTGGAAGGGTGTAGGAGGTGCATGTGTGGGGGGTTGCAGGAGGTGTGTGGGGGGGTTGCAGGAGGTGTGTGGGGGGGTTGCAGGAGCTGCGTGGGGGTTGCAGGAGGTGCGTGTGGGGGTTGCAGGAGGTGCGTGTGGGGGGGTTGCAAGAGGTGCGTGTGGGGGGGTTGCAGGAGGTGCGTGTGGGGGTTGCATGTGCATGTGTGGGGCAGGAGGTGCGTGTGGGGGTTGCAGGAGGTGCGTGGGGGTTGCAGGAGGTGCGTGGGGGTTGCAGGAGGTGCAGTGGGGGTGCAGAGGTGCGTGGGGGGGTTGCAGGAGGTGCATGTGTGGGGGGTTGCAGGAGGTGCAGTGTGGGGGGGTTGCAAGAGGTGCGTGTGGGGGGGTTGCAAGAGGTGCATGTGTGGGGGGGGTTGCAGGAGGTGCGTGTATGTGGGTTGCAGGAGGTGTGTGTGTGGAGGGTTGTAGGAGGTGCGTGTGTGGAGGGTTGCAGAAGGTGCATGCGTGTATGTGGGGTTTGCAGGAGGTGGTGTGGGGAGGTTTTCAGGAGGTGTGTGGTTTGCAGGAGGTGGTGTGAGGAGGTTTGCAGGAGGTGGTGGGTTTGCAGGAGGTGTGTGAGGAGGTGGTTGGGAGGTTTGCAGGTGGTGGTGTGGGTAGGTTTTCAGGAGGTGATGTGGGGTTTGCAGGAGGTGGTGGGGAAGTTTGCAGGAGGTGGTGTGGATTTGCAGGAGGTTGTGCGTGGGGGGTTTGCAGGAGATGTGTTTGCAGGATATGGCGTGGTGAGGTTTGCAGGATATGGCGTGGTGGTGGTTGCAGGAGGTGGTTTGTGGGGAGGTTTGCAGCAGGTGGTGTGGCGGGTTTTCAGCAGGTGGTGTGGCGGGTTTGCAGGAGGTGGTGCGGGGAGATTTGCAAGAGGTGCTGTGTGTAGGGGTTTGCAGGAGGTGGTGTGGGGAGGTTTGCAGGAGGTGGTGGGTTTGCAGGAGGTGTGTGAGGAGGTGGTGGGGAGGTTTTCAGGTGGTGGTGTGGGTAGGTTTTCAGGAGGTGGTGTGGGGTTTGCAGGAGGTGGTGGGGAGGTTTGCAGGAGGTGGTGCGGGGGGTTTGCAGGAGGTTGTGCGTGGGGGTTTGCAGGAGATGGTGTGGGTTTGCAGGATATGGGTTGGGGAGGTTTGCAGGAGGATATGGCGTGGTGGTGGTTGCAGGAGGTGGTTTGGGGTTTGCATGAGGTGGTATGGGAGGTTTGCAGCAGGTGGTGTGTGTGGCGGTTTGCAGCAGGTGCTGTGGCGGGTTTGCAGGAGTGCTGTGTGTAGGATTGCAGGAGTGGGTGTGGGGAGGTTTGCAGGAGGTGGTGGGGAGGTTTGCAGGAGGTGTTGGGGAGGATTGTAGGAGGTGGTATGGGGGTTTTCAGGAGGTGGTGTGGGGAGGTTTGCAGGAGGTGGTGGGGGGAGGTTTGCAGGAGGTGGTGTGGGGAGGATTGTAGGAGGTGGTGTGGGGGTTTTCAGGAGGTGGTGTAGGGAGGTTTGCAGGAGGTAGTGTGGGGAGGTTTGCAGGAGGTGGTGTGGGGAGGTTTGCAGGAGGTGGTGTGTGGGGGGTTTGCAGGTGGTGTGGGGGGTCTACAGGAGGTGGTGTGTGGAGGGGTTGCAGGAGATGGAGTGTGTGTGTTTGCAGGGGGTGGGAGCTGCGCTGCGCGCAGTGAGGAGAGAGACTTACATGGAGAGGGACACGGAGAGGAGGAAGTGCTGAGTCAGAGGGAGGAGTTGGCTGCACACGCTGCATCTATTGGCTGTGGGCCGGCCCTTTCGCTCTGAGCTTCCTCCTCACACAGCCTTCCCACCAACGGACAGGATCCTCCCCTCGCGCAGGCCGGCCGGCAGATTCCTCTTCAGACATGCGCAATGTGCGAGTACGTTGACGGCGACGGACTTTAAAACGGTTTTATTATATAGATATGGTTATGTATAAAACCCTGATCTTGCTCCCAGCGTGGGAAATGAGAAGGTGAGTAACGGCAGTGGTGTTGCTCATTTTATACCTGACAAATGGACAATGCCATCGCATTGGAACTAAAAATAAGTAGGTAAAAAGTTTTTTTTGTTTTCCTTTCTTTTAGATTTTACATGGTCATGTTTGGTATTAATGCAAAGGCCAGACGCTGACCTGTCCAATGACACCTCCCTTGACTTTGTGAGGTGTAAAGATTAGTGACGCAGGGTTCCAACGTCCCTCCCAGTGCACTTTGCTGCAGTGCGGGGGTTTAGGTTTTTGGTGTAACAATTCATAATAACTGATCGTGCCATCCCCTCCCCACCTGAGATGGTGAGTTAGTGCAGCATCATTGTCCACTTTATAATTGAAAAGTGTAAAGTATTGCTGTGTTAGAAGAAAAAAATAAATAAATATTTATTATTTTATTTTTATTATTACATAAAACCTGGTCGTGTTCGATATCATTGAAAATGTCATGCTCTGGCCTTTCCAGTGATACCTCACATGACCCTGTAGCTGTTATGGTGTTGGAGATAATGAGGTCCAAATGTCCATCAATGCAGACATTGTTATTTTTTCTCTGGGCCTATTCTGAGGCATGGGCCTGGAGCTGCTGCTCCATCTGCCCCTATGTTAATCCGGCCCTGGTTACTGCTAGTTCAGCTAATTCAGTGCTATCTCTGTTACCGACTCAGCCGGCATTTAAGCCGAAATATTTTGCACTAGTAACTGGTCTCTTCAGTGCTGTGATTGAGTTGGCAGTAAGTGGTTCGTTGCTGTTCGGCAGCGACACCTAATTAAGTGTAGCCACAATTACTGGTCTCTAGTAATGTTACTCAATTAACTGGTCATAATCAATGTTACTGCTCCTCGGTATCAGTGTGTGATATATTAATGTTCTTTCACTACAGATTTACAGCAACCTCCGTGTTTTGGTGTGTTTCCATTTTCTATTTAATGATGATGCTGAGCTTGATAAATGGGATCCATCACTTTACACCGACTCATATTTACTGGCATCGCTCTTTGTAATTCCCATGGGTCTGACAGCCGGAGTGAAAAAATCCTCTCATTCACATCATCCCGCATGAAAATGATCATACACTGACACAGGGTCCCCCAGGGGCCACAACAACACCAGAGTTAAGAAGGGCCCTGCACTTTGCAAAATGATTAATATATATATATATATATCCTCACCTGGGTTGCTGGTTTTAGAGTAGTGGAAGCACAAAGCTTCTTTCGGAGGGAAAAAAAACCTTGGCAAATCCCCAAATTGAATTTTTTTCTCTCCCCCCATATAACTATACCTACACATACATAAAGGTACATACAGATACATACAGATACATAAAGATACATACACATACATAACAGATACATAAAGATACATACAGATACCTACACATACATAAAGATACATAAAGATACATACAGATACCTACACATACATAAAGATACATAAAGATACATACAGATACATAAAGATACATACAGATACATACACATACATACAGATACATACAGATACATACAGATACCTACACATACATAAAGATACATAAAGATACATAAAGATACATACACATACATACAGATACATACAGATACATAAAGATACATACACATACATAAAGATACATACACATACATACAGATACATACAGATACATAAAGATACATACACATACATAAAGACACATAAAGATACATAAAGATACATACACATACATAAAGATACATACACATACATAAAGACACATAAAGATACATAAAGACACATAAAGATACATAAAGACACATAAAGATACACAGATACATAAAGATACATAAAGATACATAAAGACACATAAAGATACATAAAGATACATACAGATACATAAAGATACGCGGCACAGGAAATCACAGCTTAAAATCCGAGTATTCTCCGCTGACAGAAACATCTCGTAGTCCATGTGTAACACAATGGCTGCACTTATTCATTAAACTGGTAAAACTCCGCAAACCCGAGCCAAGATAGGACACGTAAAAATTATTTCTGCACGCAACGTTAATGCTAAAGCGTCCGTTTTACGCTCGTGATTTTTTGACGGATGAAAAAATGCACGAGGATTGTAATACCAGCGTTGATTTACGCGCGTAAACGCTTAACGCTGTGTGCAAAAATTCACGCGCTGCGCGAGTGTTTTTGCGTAAGGAATGTAATAGGGCTCACAGCGTCCACACCCGTCTCTCAATTCATTTCCTAATGCTCAGGTAAAAATAGAAACATAGAAACATAGAAAAATGTCGGCAGATAAGAACCTTTCGGCCCATCTAGTCGCCCAATTACATGGATACTTTACCTGGATTTATCTTTTGTTTAGGATAGCCTTATGCCTATCCCATGCCTGCTTAAATTCAATCACTGTTTTGGCCTCTACCACTTCTACTGGAAGACTGTTCCATGTATCCACCACCCTCTCAGTAAAATAATGCTTCCTGATGTTACTTTTAAACCTTT
The DNA here is from genome assembly GCA_009667805.1 of Leptobrachium leishanense. Taxonomy (NCBI): domain Eukaryota; kingdom Metazoa; phylum Chordata; class Amphibia; order Anura; family Megophryidae; genus Leptobrachium; species Leptobrachium leishanense. The sequence continues at coordinate 143,540,818 of CM019068.1, read as the reverse complement.
GCCCCTCTAATCTAAGACTATGTCCTCTTGTTTTGCTACTTTGTTTCCTTTTAAATATACTCCCTTCCTCTACCTTGTGGATTCCCTTTACGTATTTAAATGTTTCTATCATATCTCCTCTGTCTCGTCTTTTTTCCAAGCTGTACATGTTAAGATCATTAAGCCTTTCCTGGTAACTTTTCTCCTTCAAGCCGTACACCATTTTAGTAGCCCTTCTCTGAACTCTCTCTAAGATGTCTATATCCTTCTGGAGATACGGTCTCCAGTACTGCACACAGTACTCCAAGTGAGGTCTCACCAGTGCTCTGTACAGTGGCATGAGCACTTCCCTTTTCCTACTGCTAATACCTCTCCCTACACAACCAAGCATTCTGCCAGCACAAGCATTCTGCCAGCATTTCCAAGCATTCTGCCAGCATTTCCTGCTGCTCTATTACATTGACTACTTACCCTTAGATCCTCTGAAATAATAACCCCTAAATCCCAACCCTCAGATGTATCAAATATTCTATATTCAGCCCTTGGGTTTTTACGTCCCAGGTGCATTATCTTGCACTTATCCACATTAAAACTCAATTGCCACAGCTCCCACCATTTTTTTAGTTTACCTAAATCATTTGTCATTTGGCTGATCCCTCCAGGAACGTCAACCCTGTTACAAATCTTTGTGTCATCAGCAAAAAGACATACTTTTCCATTAATACCTTCTGCAATATCACTAATAAAAATATTAAAGAGAATGGGTCCAAGTACTGACCCCTGAGGTACCCCACTGGTAACAAGACCTTGCGCCCAATAAACTCCATTTACCACAACCCTCTGTTGCCTGTCACTCAGCCACTGCCTAATCCATTCAACAATATTGGAATCCAAGCTCAAAGATTGCAATTTATTGATAAGCCTTCTATGCGGAACAGTATCAAAAGCCTTACTGAAATCTAAATAAGGCTGGGGTCAGACGAGCGTGATTTCTACGGACTGTACGTCCTTGCACACGGACGTACGGCAGTACGGAAGACACAGTAGTGGCCACACAGTCCGTTTATTCACTGACGTATATTTTGACGGATGTAGGAGGGAAAATAAATTAAAAACCAAAACCATTTTGTCCGTGAAAAAAATGCTGGACGTATAAATGCAGTCTGTCTGACCACGTTCCATCACTCACACACAAAGCTATGCAGACGTTGCGGACGCAGCGCACTTTGTGCGGCCGTTCTAGGAGTTGTACGTTCTTGCCTGCCTTGCGTCTGTGGGCCGCGGCCGTTGTGCGTCCGCAGTTCAGTGCGGACGTACTTCATGTGTCAGGCTCCAATGGGCTTTCTGTCATGCTATCACGGACGTACTTTTAGGCGCATTCACGGACGTGAACACTACGCTCGTCTGACCCCAGCCTTAGCAATGTCTACTGCACCACCTGTGTCTATTATTGACTTTTTTGATTGGGTAACAAAAATAAGATTAGTTTGGCATGATCTCCCTGAGGTAAACCCATGTTGTTTCTGATCCTGTAATCTATGTGTTTTTAGATGTTCAGCAATCCTTTCCTTTAACATGGTTTCCATTAATTTCCCCACTACTGACGTAAGACTAACTGGCCTATAGTTCCCCGATTCCTCCCTACTACCCTTCTTGTAAATGGGCACAACATTTGCTAATTTCCAGTCTTCTGGACGACTCCCGTAAAAAGGATTGGTTAAATAAATCTGTTAATGGTTTTGCTATTATATCACTGAGCTCTTTTAATAATTTAGGGTGGATCCCATCAGGCCCCATTGACTTATTTGTCTTTACTTTAGACAGCTGCTGTAGAACCTCCTCCTCTGTAAACTCATATGTAAATGTATAAAAAGGGAGGGTCCTAGTGGCGCAATCTGTTATTAGAGTGAATTATAATCGGTATGAATTCCTATAAATCCTATAAAATCTCAGCCTAGATAGCATATATAAATGGGGATTATACAGCTCTAGTAACGTCAATATGCCTAAAATAGGTAAATTATATACGGTGATTCCCAGTGTTCTGGGATAAGTGCACGATCAAAACGACCAGTTGAAATGCAACCGTGAATAATCTATGTGCAATATTGTCACTGTGCAATTAAGCAAAAAAGTGCGTATATTGCAGAAAGCAACTAAAGTGCAGATGCAAACAAAAGTGCATATATAAATCACATAAAGTGCAAATGCAAACAAAGGTGCATATATGAAAATGTCCTTAGAACGACTCTGCAGTCTATTCGTGCGATATTCTTTATGTTTCAGCAAATGCTGTTAGATTCAAGTCCCGTCTTTCAAAGTCTAGAACAAAAATATTCCAACCAACCATACACTTGGTGCTGAAAGTATAAGAAAGTCTGATTCGATCTCTATGTAGACAGTCCAGGTGTATATGCAGGGTCTTGATATAATGTCTTCACCTAAGTCTTATACAGACTCCCAGTTCCCAAATGGGAAAGAGAAAAAAAGGGGAGAAAGAGAGAAAAAATGATAGTGCAGTATTGCCTTAAAAAAGCAGAGTGTCCATAGACAAAGGAACCTTCGGACCTCTCCCCCTCACCGTATGTGCGGGCCATCGGATAAAGACAGGTTCCGCTTGGAAGGGCACAGCCTGTCCTTCCAAGCGGCGGCTGTCTTTAACCCCTAGGGGGCTGGATTGCGATATGGCGCTAACATGTGCCGTATCGCGGTCCCCTCCCGGAGCTGGCCGACATCTTGGATGTCGGCCAAGCTTCCGGGATATCCCCCTAATGACTGGCATCATCGCGCATAGTGCGATGGCGCCAGTTTCGCAATTAACCCCTTGCTGCCACCTATGGTGGAGATAGGCGGTTCAATGAACCGCCTATCTCCCGATCCGTGACAGCCTAGGGGTTAATGTTTACCCCAAATATTTTATGTATGTGCAGAACATACCTTTACATGATCCCCAGTCTTTTAAATCTATTATCCCACAAGCACCTTTTATTATGGAACAAATGGGACGCGAGCGCAAAGAATATACATCCCTAAGGACATTCCTGGATATTAACTTTATATGTTTATATATGCGACCATATAATGTGCAATATCTATTTTATTTGACTCCATGTGCAATATGTATTTGTATGTAATCCCTTCTTATAAAGACGCAAAGAATATGCCAGATGCCTTCTCAAGGACATTTAACCTGCAAGCTTCATTATTTGCCCTTTATATATAGAGGGAATATGTGTACTTTAAGCCCTGGATAAACGCAACGTACGATCGTTCAGATGAAAGATCTCTAATTCTAAGCCTGGAACGGAGGCGCTGTACGCCAGAATCTGCCGATTAGACCAAGCCGGAGGACAATTAGGATGACATCATCATCCAGAGACAGAAGGGCGTCCACGTAAGAAAGCGGAACCACGCGCATGCGCAATAGAGCGCGAAATCGAAAGTGAAAGATTTGTGTCGTTTTTTAACGATTTAAAAAGACTAATTGAAGATACAGAGTCCTTGATGAAGCTGGCTAGTGGGCCGGCGAAACGCGTATTGAAGCACTCTGAAACCATACTATTAATACCTTTTTATTGTTTTTACGTGTTAACCCATTGTTAGCTGCTGTTTAAAATAAACCCACCTTTTTCACCACATTCCTGTATCCAGTTAATCAGCCATTCCAACCAGGCATCACCCAGTTTCCTAGTACCCACAGAAGGACCTGTGAATGAGCAGCGAAGGAACAGAAGGAGGTGGATCGATAAAGGAGTGAGGTTTCCCCAACCAGCCACCCTACAACTTGGGAAATAATCTGTGTAAGTGTATTCTGTCGAATAGCTCTATACACACGTGCATCATACACCAACCTAATCCCGCTCTCTGTCTTGGAGGTACAAGGAACAGAGGAACCATCAGGATTAAAGGAGGTGACACAGACTGGTTTTTTTCTTTTAAGAATCCTCTGCATATGTATGAACAACCGCACAGGAGAACTTTTTTATAACGGACACAAGGTGGCGACATTGGGCAGCGAATAAGCGCTACTCTGAAAAGCCTGTCCCGACACCGTTTAAATTACTCAGGAAAGTGTATATGTAAAGAGAAATGTTTTTTAATATAACCTTTGTTTAATGTGTATATAATTTGGATGTGGAATAGGGACACACCACCCCTATTATTACCACCCTAACGAACACACATGCGAACAGCGCCGCATAGAAGGGTACCCCCCCTTTTTTCTGTTTCACTTTGTAGCGGTCACAAGGCTCCGCAACAACCCCCCCTAGTGGCAGCACGCACGCAACAAGATTTAGCACGGGCTGTAAAGCGCCAGAAGGGTTACCTCTTGCACCCTAGTTAGGATTTGAGAGAACTGCTGGCAATGGGACAGAGTGCAGCTGAGCTCTGTCCCCAACACGCTACCCCACAGGATGGTGAGTTGAAGGACTGTGGAATTGGTGGGCTTGAGGCCTGTGGCAAGCGGCCAGGAAGTTTATCAAGACTTCCTGGCACTGGAGACATGTCCCCATGCCCTGCTGCAAACACGGTTACCCCTTTGTGGCTCCGGAAGGAATATAAGGAGGGGTAAGGCATCTGTGGGTGTGGACCAGACCACGGTGCCAATGGAAAGAAGCAAACTTTTTGGGACTTGGGTGCAGACTAACACAGGTCCAGACCAGGTTGTTGATCTGGTACCTGGTCAGTCTACCGTTGGGGGGGGATACACTATATTGCCAAAAGTATTCACTCACCCATCCAAATAATCAGAATCAGGTGTTCCAATCACTTCCGTGGCCACAGGTGTATAAAATCAAGCACCTAGGCATGCAGACTGTTTTTACAAACATTTGTGAAAGAATGGGTCGCTCTCAGGAGCTCAGTGAATTCCAGCGTGGAGTTGTGATAGGATGCCACCTGTGCAACAAATCCAGTCGTGAAATTTCCTCGCTCTTAAATATTTCACAGTCAACTGTCAGCTGTATTATAAGCACGTGGAAGTGTTTGGGAACGACAGCAACTCAGCCACGAAGTGGTAGGCCACGTAAACTGACGGAGCGGGGTCAGTGGATGCTGAGGCGCTTAGTGCGAAGAGGTCCCAACTTTCTGCAGAGTCAAATGCTACAGACCTCCAAACTTCATGTGGCCTTCAGATTAGCTCAAGAACAATGCACAGAGAGCTTCATGGAATGGGTTTCCATGGCCGAGCAGCTGCATCCAAGCCATACGTCACCAAGTGCAATGCAAAGCATCGGATGCAGTGGTGTAAAGCACGCCGCCACTGGACTCCAGAGAAGTGGAGATGCGTTCTTTGGAGTGACGCATCTCCATCTGGCAATCTGATGGACGAGTCTGGGTTTGGCGGTTGCCAGGTGTCATATCCTCAGTCCCTGCTGCGCTGCCTGGGGGGTTCTGGCAAGGTCATGTGCCAAGAGCTGGCCGGCTGCCAGCACTGGGGAATGGCCGAGCGGCGTCCGAGGGGGCGGGGCCTAGCATGGTCATGCGGAGCCGCCGGGTTTAAAACAGGGTGCGAGGAGTTGCCTCGTCGCCCTGTCATGGAGTCTGTTTCCCGCATCACTAACCATTCGTTGTATTGATTCTCTGTTGCCAACCCATTTTTTGGATACGATCCCTGCTCCTGCTTTTTGACCCGGCTTGTTTCTGCCTATTCTCCTGCTGCTTGATTACGATCGCCTGTGTGGGGCTTTGGTGGTTTAACCCCATGCTTGCCACTGGGGTGTTTACACGTTACTAGGGAAGTGTCCCTTCTAAGCTGTGGGTATTGTCTGTGGCCTCTTTAGGTTCCTACACCCAACCCAGGGTTCATGTTCTCCAGCCACACATGTTGATAAGAACTGCGATCGAAAGATACTGCTTATTTGCGGCTCCTGTTCGGTGTGTTCTCACCATCAACAATACTCGTTACTGTACTAATGACAGTCCCCGAGGTGTATGTGTTCTCACTGAATATCTTAAGGTACCGCTGATCTGCTCCCGATTATCAGAAAACGTTCAAGCAGCTTATTTCCTGACTGCCCTGCAGTCCGCGCAATTCACCAACTGTCTGACATATCTGTGTATTTCTGAATGTGCTCTATCGGTCTCGAAACCTTTAGAGCTTAGTAGCAACTAAATCTACACCTAAACTGTATCTACAATAATACATGCAGGGTGTTTGTGTTTCCTGTCTGCTCTATTTCCTGATGTCTGTTTATATTAATATTCCCTTATGTGCTTATTGGAGAGTATTGTTTCTGTGTACCTTCTCTCTGTATAGTGTACATCTCTATATTGGCTGTCTTCTGTATAGTGTACATCTCTATATTGGCTGTCTTCTGTATAGTGTACATCTCTATATTGGCTGTCTTCTGTATAGTGTACATCTCTATATTGGCTGTCTTCAGTATAGTGTACATCTCTATATTGGCTGTCTTCTGTATAGTGTACATCTCTATATTGGCTGTCTTCAGTATAGTGTACATCTCTATATTGGCTGTCTTCTGTATAGTGTGCATCTCTATAGTGGCTGTCTTCTGTATAGTGTAGAAAGATTCCCTTTGTTTTTCCTGCTTCCCTCAACCTCCCCCCTCCCTCCTGTCAGGTCTATTCCATTATTCTGCACTGATATAATCTGTAGTGTATTCTGGAAGGCAGGGGGTTGTCCCCAGGGCCGGCCCAAGACATTGTGCTGCCTGGAGCGAAGGATGAAATGCTGCTCCCCCCAGAAAAACACTTAGCGTGTATGAGCGTATCACAGTGCGCCACAGCAATAAAATTCAAACACTCATACACACCGTACATTACAATTTTATTGCTGTGGAGCTCTGTGATACAGTAATGTGTGGTGTATATAACTGAGCCCAGAGTGTCACATACCCAGCAGTGCCCATTGTCACATACCCAGAAGTGCCCAGCGTCACATACCCAGCAGTGCCCAGCGTCACATACCCAGCAGTGCCCAGCATCACATACCCAGCAGTGCCCAGTGTCACATATCCAGCACTGCCCAGCGTCACATACCCAGCAGTGCCCAGTGTCACATACCCAGCGTCACATACCCAGCAGCGCCCACAAATGGGAATATTGCCCCAGGTTCACGCATGGATCTATTTGCCCCAGGTTCACGCATGGATCTATTTGCCCCAGGTTCACGCATGGATCTATTTGCCCCAGGTTCACGCATGGATCTATTTGCCCCAGGCTCACTCATGGATCTATTTGCCACCAGGCTCACTCATGGATCTATTTGCCCCAGGCTCACTCATGGATATATTTGCCCCCAGGCTCACTCGTGTATTTATTGCCCCAGGCTCAGTCATGGATATGTAGCGAAGGAGAAAGAGAACAGCGCTTATACAATGCCCCACTTCTGTGGGAGGTGAATGATACACCACAATGAGGGGAAGTGCACCCCAGGAGTATTGTGGGTGAAAAGGACAGTACAAAAATAACCTGTAAGTGCTTCAATCCAATGGGAGCAGATGAAGGTCAATGTACATAAAAGAAAAAATGGAGAGACACGTATATGGCACAGTATGTCTGTACATGAATACCAGGTGGATACGTGGAAAAATTAAACTCACATCTGATGGAGCCTGTACAGTATAGGCTCAATATAATCACAGTGGGTCTCTTCAGGGATGACCCCGTCCCGTCTTCACGTAATTCCAAGGATTACTCGCATGGACCATACATAGAATGAAGCAGACACAAACCATGGTACAGCATTGTAAACCACAAAATATATAAGCCAGGTGGTCGCAACACTTTATTATTATTATTATTATTATTATTTATTTATAAAGCGCCAGCATATTCCGCAGCGCTGTACAATAAGCACAGTATAGACAGGGTTACAATACATTGAACAACATTTGACAAACAGTACAGGAGGAGATGAGGGCCCTATTCCCGTAGGAACTCACAATCTAGGAGGGTTGGGGTTGGAAACAGGAGGAGAGGACTGTAAGGTGAGAGTGATTGATGGTTGCGTCAGTGAGTTGGGGGGTCGGCTTCCCTAAATAGGAATGTTTTAAGGGAGCGTTTGAAGGAAGAGAAGTTAGGGGAAAGTCTGACAGTACGAGGGAGAGCGTTCCAGAGAGTGGGGGCTGCGCGTGAGAAATCCTGCAGTCTATCATGGGAAGAGGTGATGCGGGGAGAAGCTAGGCGCAGGTCACTGTTTGACCTTAGGGAGCGGGCTGGGGTGTATTTGGTGATTAGTGAGGACAGGTAGTGGGAGCTGAGTTAGTGAGGGTTTTGTAGGTAAGGATAAGGATTTTGAACTTAATTCTGCAGTGGATGGGGAGCCAGTGAAGGGACTCGCAGAGGGGAGCGGCAGAGACAGAGCGGCGGGTGAGGTGAATTAGCCTGGCGGAGGCATTCAGGATGGATTGTAGGGGGAGAGGCAGGACAGATGGAGGCCAGATAAGAGATTATTGCAATAGTCGAGTCGGGAGATTACCAGGGCGTGTATGAGTTGTTTTGTGGTGACAGCGGTAAGAAATGGCTGAATTCTGGAAATATTACGCAGTTGGTATCGGCAGGAGGAGGAAAGAGACTTGATGTGGGGGGTGAAGGAAAGAGCAGAGTCAAGTGTAACTCCAAGACAGCGAACTTGGTTTGATGGGGAGATGGTGATACGTTCCACCGTGATAGAGAAGTCAGGAGGTGGGGAGGCATTGGAGGGAGGAATAAGTAGGAGCTCAGTCTTTGACATGTTGATCTTTAGGTGGTGGGAGGCCATCCAGGAGGAGATGCCAGATAAACAGTCACTGACTTTGGAAAGGACAGGGGGAGAGAGATCAGGGGTAGAGAGGTAGATCTGAGTGTCATCAGCGTAGAGGTGATAATTAAAGCCAAAGCTGTTGATGATTTTGACCAGGGAGGAGGTGTAGATGGAAAAGAGCAGAGGACCAAGGACAGAGCCTTGAGGTACACCAACAGATAGAGGCAAAGAAGAGGAGGAGTTACCAGCAAAGGACACACAGAAGGACCACTTACGTGGTAATGAGCCTGTGTAGATTCACTGGCTCTGTATGTGCGCCTGGGTGTAAATAGGGATACACCAAACCCCCTTCGTTAGATGAAAAATAACTGGTAAACTCTCCACCATGAAGTAAAAGCCGATTTAATATACAAATAAAATAAGTAGATATCTCCAAAACGCGTTTCGCCGCTTACGCAGCTTCATCAGTTGGTATCAAAAAAGAAAATTTGGTTTAACAGACCTAACAGGCATACATTTATAGTTACAATCATCAAATTTACAGGTATTTTCAAGAAACGCCACTTCCGATCCTCTCTGCGTCCCAGCCTGGTTTCTGGCGCTTCCGGGATTCCATTTCGGAAGTAACATGACGTCTTTTCCCTATGCGAGGGCGGGCGCATGCAACGTGGTATCCGATTCTCCTCCTCTTATACGTAAGATGCCCTATTCGCGTCTTTCTCAATTCCACAAACGCCATCTTTAAGAAAGCCTTTTGCCCTCACACTGGGTCCACCGGGCTACACATATACATCAGACCGGGTCCTTATTTTGGGAGCATATCTCATAAGGGCATATATGTCTACGCCAGGTATACATTCCATATATAAGAAGAACATGTGAAAGGGAAACATATAAAAACACATGATTAACCAAACAAAAGGCAAATGTAGAAAAGAAAAGAAAAAAGATAAAAAATATAAAATATAAAAAGAAATGATACACAATCCTGGAAATGGGGCAAGGATTAAAGAGACCCAAAAAAAGACCCATTATATGGGATAACACATAATAAAGGAAACCTAAGAGGGACAAAATAAAATAAAGTCATGGATATATTTGCCCCCAGGCTCACCTCTGCCAGGCCCAGGCTCGGAGGGGTGGATTGTGCGGCCGCCGCATTCCTTCCTTCAATGAGCGGCAGCCTGCATGAGTATCTGCCGCTCGCCTGGGTTCCATCCTCCAACCTGCCGCGATCTCACGAGATCACGTGATCTCGATCGCGGCAGGCTGGAATATGGATCTCAAGCGAGCGGCAGATACTGATGCAGGCTGCCGCTCGTTGTGCTGTTACAGTTATCCATTTAGATGGGGATTTATATTGTATAGATAGTCTTACGCTGCCTTATGCTGCCACCTAGTGGTCTTTCTGTATTGTACATGCTTTCCTTCTTTTTTCCCTCGCTTTATGATGATGCACTTCCTGTGTGTGTGAAGTTCCACCCTTCCTTCTTGTAAGAGCTGTAGCATGGTGTAGTTATCTAGCAGCATATGTCTATTCATCTGCAAGCTAGGACAGTATCATCTTTTGACCGCATAAAACCTATCATTCCATCATCTGCTGTATCCTGTGATCTGCTGTAACCTGATGTACGGAATAAAGCAAGTCGTGGAAAGAAACAGTGTTTTGGTGAGTTCAGCTATCTGATAAGGATTGTCCTCGGTGATTGCATCTACTTATACAGGCCAGGCATAGAGGTCTCTGCAAGGGATAAATCGCTATACAACGATCGGAGTCAGAATAGTCAAAAGATGTGTAGAATCCTACAGCCTGCTACTATATATGTGTGCTTAATCTGCAATCAAGCTCAGTGTCATCAGCCATCTTGGGGAAGCACATGGTCGCACAAGCTTACAGCATCTCACTTATACTGCATCTCACTGAATATTGAAAACGGTTTCTCTGCATTTAACTGTGTTACCTGCCTGTCTAAGCTGCCGTTCATCTTTTTTAAAGAGACAGTACTATTTTTGCAAAAACTTATAAAATGTCCAGACAGAGTTCTGTGCACTCTATTATGGCTGAACCGACGCAGATTCATCATGTCCCTGAACCGGCAGACGTACAAGGAGCAGATTCTGCAGAGTTTGCCGAACCAAGTGTAAAACCCAAACGCACAATAAAACCGACACAGAAACTCAGAGAAAACTATGAATGTACTAGAGATGACCTCTCCAGCAATCTGACAGACCTGTGGGACAGAACTTCACAATGCATGTCAGTTTTACCGCACTTTAACAATCACCCAGCTGAATTAAGAGACTCTATAGATCGTCTGTCTGCTGCATATAAACGTTACCAGAGGCTGTCAGAAAAATACACAGACTTCTTGCAGGACTCTAATATGAAAGACTTTTCAGCAGAATTGTCCAAGACTGATGCACTAAACCAACAAAGAGACCTCCTAGTGCAAGTTGCCAAAGAAAGGGCAGAACTCCGCATTGCTCAACTGCAAGAGACCAGATCGCACAGATCCACATCAACCAAGCTCACTGCATGTTCTTCCAGATCCTCTCGCTCCAGACATTCAACGTTAAGCGACAAGCTAATAGAGGCCCGCGCTGAAGCGGAGTCAAAGAAAGTGCAAAGCTCCTTTGCTAAAAAACAAGCAGAGTTAGAGGCCCACCAAGCAGAGTTAGAAGCTCACAGCAAAGCCCACCAAGCAGAGTTAGAAGCCCGCCAAGCAGAGACGGCATCCCAAATCAAGATTCTGCAAATGGAAAAGGAGGAAGCAGCTGCCGTAGCGAGGCTGAAGATCCTCGAAGAAGCAATAGGACAAAGTACTAATGCAGACTACCCTATCCCAGCAGAACTGGAAGACCCAGTCGAACGCACTAGCGAATACGTTTTACAGCATAACATTTGCAACAATACACAGTCATCTCCTGTACCTCCTCCCAATACTGTTCTGACTCTCAAAGCAGAGACCTCTCAGCTCGAAACGCCTGAGCCTCTTCCAGTCCACAACACAAGAACATCTACGCAGCAAATCACATCAACTCATTCTGCCAGCAAGGTGAATCCCAGTGACAAGCCGCAGCTCAAGCCGCAGCCAGCAGAAGCCTTAGAGGCTACACCAAAGTTAAACGCTCTTGCAACGTCATTTTATCCTGGTAAACCTCACCCTTCATCACCAGAGAACTTTAACACCCAAGCGGTTCCTCAAGTTACTTTGGCACCAAAGAGTGAGAGATCAGACTTGACTGACTTCGCCAGATATATGGAAAGGATTGTTGAACATCTAAAAACACATAGATTACAGGATCATAAACAACATGGGTTTACCTCAGGGAGATCATGCCAAACTAATCTTATTGATTTTTTTGATTGGGTAACAAAAATAATAGACACAGGTGGTGCAGTAGACATTGCTTATTTAGATTTCAGTAAGGCTTTTGATACTGTTCCGCATAGAAGGCTTATCAATAAATTGCAATCTTTGATCTTGGATTCCAATATTGTTGACTGGATTAGGCAGTGGCTGAGTGACAGGCAACAGAGGGTTGTGGTAAATGGAGTTTATTCGGCGCAAGGTCTTGTTACCAGTGGGATACCTCAGGGGTCAGTACTTGGACCCATTCTCTTTAATATTTTTATTAGTGATATTGCAGAAGGTATTAATGGAAAAGTATGTCTTTTTGCTGATGACACAAAGATTTGCAACAGGGTTGACGTTCCTGGAGGGATCAGCCAAATGACAAATGATTTAGGTAAACTAAAAAAATGGTCGGAGTTGTGGCAATTGAGTTTTAATGTGGATAAGTGCAAGATAATGCACCTGGGACGTAAAAACCCAAGGGCTGAATATAGAATATTTGATACAGTCCTAACCTCAACATCTGAGGAAAGGGATTTAGGGGTTATTATTTCAGAGGATCTAAGGGTAAGTAGTCAATGTAATAGAGCAGCAGGAAATGCTAGCAGAATGCTTGGTTGTGTAGGGAGAGGTATTAGCAGTAGGAAAAGGGAAGTGCTCATGCCACTGTACAGAGCACTGGTGAGACCTCACTTGGAGTACTGTGTGCAGTACTGGAGACCGTATCTCCAGAAGGATATAGACATCTTAGAGAGAGTTCAGAGAAGGGCTACTAAAATGGTGTACGGCTTGAAGGAGAAAAGTTACCAGGAAAGGCTTAATGATCTTAACATGTACAGCTTGGAAAAAAGACGAGACAGAGGAGATATGATAGAAACATTTAAATACGTAAAGGGAATCCACAAGGTAGAGGAAGGGAGTATATTTAAAAGGAAACAAAGTAGCAAAACAAGAGGACATAGTCTTAGATTAGAGGGGCAAAGGTTTAAAAGTAACATCAGGATGCATTATTTTACTGAGAGGGTGGTGGATACATGGAACAGTCTTCCAGTAGAAGTGGTAGAGGCCAAAACAGTGATTGAATTTAAGCAAGCATGGGATAGGCATAAGGCTATCCTAAACAAAAGATAAATCCAGGTAAAGTATCCATGTAATTGGGCAGACTAGATGGGCCGAAAGGTTCTTATCTGCCGACATTTTTCTATGTTTCTATGTTTCTATGATACGCCGAGAGCTCATTAACACCAGCCTCTCAAGGTTCGACGACTGTCCAGAGAGCTACAGGGCCTGGAGATCAACCTTCAAGGCTGCTATTGCTGATCTGAACCTTACTACCAAGGAGGAACTTGATTTGCTCATAAAGTGGCTGGGGCCAGAATCCACAGATCGTGTTAAAAGACTGAGAACAGTACATGTTGACCACCCGGATGCAGGTCTCGTTGCTGCGTGGGCAAGACTTGAGCAAGCTTATGGCAGCGCTGAAGCCATAGAAGGCGCTCTGTTCAAGAGACTGCAAAACTTCCCAAAAATGGGTAACAAAGACTATCGCAAGCTCCAAGAACTGAGAGATCTCCTCATGGAGCTAGAGTTAGCAAAGACAGACCCACGTCTACCTGGTCTAGCTTCCTGGATACTGCTCATGGTGTAAATCCAGTGGCGTCTAAACTGCCATACAGCCTGCAAGAGAAATGGGCGCAACACGGCTCAAGATACAAAAGATACTATAACGTTTCCTTCCCTCCATTCTCATATTTTTGCAGGTTCATCTGTGAACAAGCCTGGACAAGAAACGATCCCAGCTTCAGCTTCAGCGAAACCAACTTGCCAGCTTCATCACCATCACCAGCATCCTCATCAAGGTATGATAGCACAGCGGCTACACGTAGAGACTTTAATAGAACAATATCTGTTAAAAGGACAGACATCTCACCACCTGTGTCCTCTCGTGCAAACCAGAGGGATTCGGGTGATAGCGATATAGACCCTAATCGTCAGTGCCCTATTCACAAGAAGCCTCACCCTTTAAAGAAATGTCGTGGCCTTAGGGCAAAGACTTTACAAGAGCGCAGGGAGATTCTTCAAAAACTTGGGGTATGCTACAGGTGCTGTGCCTCTTACGGACATTTTGCTAAAGTCTGTAAAGTTGTCATCAAGTGCACAGAATGCAGCAGCGACAGACATGTTACAGCTATGCACCCCACTCCACTTCCAGACAACCCACAGCAGCTACCTACCTCTGCACCTGTCTCAAATCATGGCGGGGAGCAACAAGGTAATGCTCCAGCTATAGGGAATATTTCTTCTTCATGCACGGAAGTCTGTGGGGAAGGCTTAGATTACAAATGCTGTGCCAAGGTATGCCTAGTCAAGATATACCCAGAGGGTCAACCTGAGAAAGCAACGAAGATGTATGCCATATTAGATGAACAGAGCAACAGATCGCTTGTTAAGCCTAAATTCTTTGAGATCTTCGGCATAAAGGGACACGCAACACCGTTAACTCTCAGAACCTGTTCTGGTCGCGTAGAGACTTTCGGCAGAAGGGCCAACGGGTTTATGGTCTCTCACGTCAAGGGGAGAGAGGGAATACCCCTACCAACATTAGTTGAATGTGACCAGATACCAGACGAAAGGGAAGAGATTCCTACTCCAGAGGCTGCATATCCCCATCCGCACTTAAGGCATCTTGTAGATGAGATTCCAGTAATGGACATAAATGCTGAAATCTTGGTCCTGCTAGAAAGAGACATTCTCAGAGTACATAAAGTACGCGAACAGTGCGACGGACCAGACAATGCCCCTTATGCACAAAGACTTGACCTGGGCTGGGTAATAGTGGGCAATGTATGCTTGGATAAAATGCACACGTCATCTGAGATCCACTCCTTCAAAACTCACGTGTTAGGAAACAGACGTGTATCCCACTTCAAACCATGTCCTCACCATTATGACGTAAAGGAGAAGCCTCTTGACATCATCTGCGTGTCCGACGTCACCCCTATCCTCTATGATAACAACCTAGGTACCACAGTGTTTTGTACTACAAATGATGACAACAAAACAGCTTTATCAGTTGAAGACAGAGAATTTATCTAAGTAATGGACAAAGAATTCTTCAAGGATGAGTCTAACAGCTGGGTAGTACCATTACCTCTTCGTGCTGCAAGGGTCAAACTCCCAAACAATCGTGAACAGACTTTATCCAGAGTCAAGTCACTACAACGAACACTAAAGAACAGACCTGAAATGAAGGACCATTTCATCGCCTTTATGAAAAGGATCTTTGACAATAATCACGCTGAGCCAGCTCCACCTCTTCGAGAACATGAGGAGTGCTGGTACCTGCCTTTCTTCAGAGTGTATCATCCACGTAAGCCAAATCAAATCAGGGTAGTATTTGACTCCAGTGCCAAGCACCAAGGCATATCCCTGAATGATGTTCTTCTCACTGGTCCTAACCTGACCAACAACCTCGTAGGTGTACTCATGAGGTTCGGAAGGCTGCCAGTTGCCACACGTTGCTACACTTCAGCTTCTCTTGCTACAAGTCAGAGAAAGGAACTTCACATCTTCTCAGATGCATCTTCTGACGCCATAGCAGCTGTCGCCTACCACAAGGTCCGGAATTCCTGCTGGATCATCCAGAAGAAACAACAGCTGACGTCTTTGGTCTTCAAAATCCTGACGAAGATCCAGATATTCGTTCTGAAGCCAAAACTCTTGTCCCCAGAACTGCACAAAGACTCGTCTTGGGCTATCAACGCTTTGAATGTTTCTCCAAGTGGACAATGCTTGTACGCACCATCGCGAGAAGCATCTGCCATAATCAATTCTAGACCACTTGTTCCAGTGTCTACAGATCCAGAGAACCCAACCATCTTTACTCCAGCTACTCTTCTTACCCAGAAACTCGGGACTGTTTCTGTTCCACCTGGAAACTTTAAAGCAGGAAAAATGTGCTACAACCAGTGGAAGCGAGTACAACACCTTGCCAACTGCTTCTGGAATCGTTGGAAGATGGAGTATCTTTCCACTCTGCAAGGACGCAGGAAATGGCAACGCCTGAACCCGAACGTTCAAGTTGGAGATCTCGTTCTCCTCAAGGACCAGCAAGCCGAAAGGATAGAGTGGCCTATGGGACTTATTAAAAAGAGCATCTCTAGCGATGATGGTAAGGTACGTAAGGTGGAGGTGAAGGTCGCAAGACAAGGAACTGTAAAGACTTTTATCAGACCTATCACGGAACTTGTTTTGCTCTTACCGCTTGGAGACTGAACTTACTTAGTGTAATTTGGTAGATGTCTTGAAAACCTGTCGTTATTTGCGCTTGCATAACTACCGTTATGATGTTTATATATATAGTGACATTTTCAATGCCAGACGGGGAGTGTGCCGTTACAGTTATATTCATTTAGATGGGGATTTATATTGTATAGATAGTCCTTATGCTGCCTTATGCTGCCACCTAGTGGTCTTTCTGTATTGTACATGTTTTTCTCTTTTTTCCCTCGCTTTATGATGATGCACTTCCTGTGTGTGTGAAGTTCCACCCTTCCTTCTTGTAAGAGCTGTAGCATGGTGTAGTTATCTAGCAGCATATGTCTATTCATCTGCAAGCTAGGACAGTATCATCTTTTGACCGCATAAAACCTATCATTCCATCATCTGCTGTATCCTGTGATCTGCTGTAACCTGATGTACGGGATAAAGCAAGTCGTGGAAAGAAACAGTGTTTTGGTGAGTTCAGCTATCTGATAAGGATTGTCCTCGGTGATTGCATCTACTTATACAGGCCAGGCATAGAGGTCTCTGCAAGGGATAAATCGCTATACAACGATCGGAGTCAGAATACTGCGTAATGAAGGCCTCCATGCCAGAACTCCCAGGCTCACCCCCTTGCTCACCCCCTTGCTGTCTCCAAAGAATAAGCAGAGTCGACTGCAGTATGCCAAAAGTCATGTGGACAAACCACAGAAGTTTTGGGATAGTGTTCTGTGGACTGATGAAACAAAATTAGAACTGTTTGGGCCCATGGATCAACGCTTTGTTTGGAGGAGGAAGAACAAGGCCTATGAAGAAAAGAACACCTTGCCTACTGTGAAGCATGGCGGGGGGTCAATCATGCTTTGGGGCTGTTTTGCTTCTGCAGGTACAGGGAAGCTTCAGCGTGTGCAAGGTACCAGGAATTCTCTTCAGTACCAGGAGATATTGGATGACAATGTGATGCAGTCCGTCACAAACCTGAGGCTTGGGAGGCGTTGGACCTTTCAACAGGACAATGATCCCAAGCATACCTCCAAGTCCACTAGAGCATGGTTGCAGATTAAAGGCTGGAACATCGCAGTCACCTGACTTAAATCCCATTGAGAACCTCTGGTGGGACTTAAAGAAAGCAGTTGCAGTGCGCAAGCCTAAGAATGTGACTGAACTGGAGGCTTTTGCCCATGACGAATGGGCGAAGATACCCGTAGATCGCTGCAAGACACTTGTGTCAAGCTATGCTTCACGTTTAAAAGCTGTTATAACTGTAAAAGGATGTTGTACTAAGTACTAAGATTGAATGTCACTTGGGGGTTGAATAAAACTGATAATGATGTGAGCACAGAAAAGACATTTGTGGTTATTTCATTATAAATGTTATGTTATATTTGTCTGACCTACACGTGCCTCTTTGATTTAATTGTAAGCAAGATGACTGAATGATCAAAATCAATGTCAAACTGGCCAAAACACTCAATTTCCGTGAGGGTTGAATAATTTTGAACACAACTGTATATCATTTTTATATGTATACGTCCTGTCCTGGCTGTATATTATGAAAAAAATGCAATAAAAATAGAAATTTTAATCATCTGCAGTGTGTAAAGTGTTGTTTTTTTCACATTTTAGCACATGAGCGTTTCCGGTTATGTTTTCTATGGGGTGCGCTTGCAAAAAAATTAGAAATGGGGAGTTGTTACATTTTGTGGGGGGAATTACGTGATTTATAGCAAACACACCCATAGATTTTTATTTTTTTTACTTTATACCTTGTCATGTTGGGTATCATTCGAAAGGCCATGCTCAGGCCTTTCGATTGACACCCTCCATGACCCACTAGATGCCTGGAGATATTGGGGTTCAAATGAACCCCCTATCTCCACCAGGGGATTGGCCTGAGAAATATATATATATATGCATGATGAAAATTTGCAAAGGATAAGGCACGCAAAGTGAAATTTTGATGTGTCTGAAATTGAAACTTACGTGACAACTCTTATTCTTTTTTTCGTTAATTTACATTTGTTCAATACAGTTAATTTTAATTTGTTTAATAGAGTTAATTTAAAATGGTTTAATACAGTTTATTTATATTTATTTTACCTTTACTATTGGTGCTTTTCCAACTTTATTCTTAAGTAAAAAGAAATTTAGCAGTTTCATGTTGCGTGTTTTTTTTTTTTTTGGGGGGGGTGCAAGTAGCTGGTCTTGCCTAGGGCACAAAATAGTCTAGCACCGGCCCTGACCACATGGTCCACCCCTGCACTCTTCCACAATACCACAGAGGGGTTACTGTATGATGGCACTTGCTGGCCTGGCACCGAAGGCACAATATTTGGCTGCACTGCCACTGACGCCTGTATCCGATTCATATCCTCAGAGGGTTGAGACTGTGTGACGGCACTGTTGCCGACGCTAAAGGCCCAATTTTAGGCTAGGGTCAAACAAACGCATTTTTCACAGCGAACGTCAAAAAGTGCGTCCGAACGCATTGAGGTGTTTTTTCACGGAAAGCGCTTAAACGGTCATACGATGCGCATTTTTGTGCGTGATTTTTTACGGATCCAAACCAGGAAACTTTGGGTGTCTGGACGTTATGTTGGCCGGACATGAGCAGCATCTGACGTCTCCTAATCACGCACACACGCCGCTATGCGGACGCAGCGCACTCTGTACGTCAGTACTAGCGGTTCAGCGTTCTCGAAAATTTTCCACTTGCGTTGCGCGGCCGGACTTTCGTGCGGCCGTACTTTGTATATTGGCCGTCATTGCGTGTCATTTGCTGCTAGTGCGGCCGTGATTAAGTGCACCTAAACGCACGTTAAAAGTGCGCTAGTCTGACCCCAGCCTTAAAGCACCTATTGTTACTTTCATCCAAAGCCTGCATAAGTTTCACAAAAATTTAGCCCAAAAAATCACTAAACTTTTTCTGCGTGTCTGAAAATGTCTCCTCTTTTCATACAGACTTCCGCCCCAAGCAGTTGTTTATGGATAGATTAAAGGAAAAGCATTTACCGTCATTTGAAACCTAATTTTTGGGTTTTTAAGTGTCTCTATACATCCTAGAAATCCGCCACTTCACGGGCAGGTTATGGGGACCTCCTAGGCACGATATTTGAAGGAATTTTTCATTTTTATTTTTAACCCTTATTTCATGGAAAACTCACTGTCCCTTTAAAAATGTTTTTTTTTAAACTTTTTGTCCTTATTTCCAGTCCCCCAGGGCACTACCCGGACCCCCATACACCTTTTATGGCAAATATCTAGCATATATGCCCTCTTGGAGGGCACTCTAAAAACCTAATTTTCAGCCCCATTGACTTGTATTGAGTTCAGGTTCGGATTCGAACATTTGGAAAGTTCGGGTTCGGATCCGAACCGAACTCGGTGTTTCGGCTCATCCCTAGTTTAAATGAGCGACTTGTGATATTAGGACTGGTGGGAATTTGTTACAATTCCTAGCTTTGTGTTTTGTGGCCATTATTACAATAGTCTTTTGTATCAGATGATCTGGATGAGGGAAACATTAACTCCTTCTAGCTGCGTAACCTGCTTTCTATCAATGTCACTGCAACATATTCTACGATGGCGAGAGCAATTTAATAGTCACGTTAATAACATTATTATAAGCGGGTGTAGTAACGGAAGCTGTCAGGATGCCGGCTCGCACATTACACTGCGCTGCAAATCTGATGTTGCGGCATCTGGCGCACGTAAATGGGGATTTGGTCTTCTCAATCCATTCTTTGTTTTCGCTGCTTCACATTGTTCTCCAAGGATGAAAAGCAGTTTGTGTGTCCATTCGCGGCACTAACAGACACGTTCTGGTAATCTTTTCTCGTTGAACGAGTCTTCTCATTGAAAGTCTGAATGTAGAAATTGGCAAACAGGATAATAAGGGAGACCATGTAACAGTACGGAAAGTAAAGCCGCACCATGGGGAACGCACAGCGCCAGACCATCGCACAGCGCCAGACCATCGCACAGCGCCAGACCATAGCACAGCGCCAGACCATCGCACAGCGCCAGACCATAGCACAGCGCCAGACCATCGCACAGCGCCAGACCATAGCACAGTGCCAGACCATCGCACAGCGCCAGACCATAGCACAGTGCCAGACCATCGCACAGTGCCAGACCATCGCACAGTGCCAGACCATCGCACAGTGCCAGACCATCGCACAGCGCCAGACCATCGCACAGCGCCAGACCATCGCACAGCTAGTTTGAATCATAGTCAGGACACATTGGGTCAATTGGCACTGGGTGATGTATTTCTTCCTTCACAGATATGGGCGCATGGCTGGACTAGCTGAGAGTCCATAGTAGGAGTACATCAACACATGGATAAAGCTGTTAAGAGTGGCACCAAAGTACGAGTGTCCACAGGGAACCCAGTTCATGACAAACCCATCATGCTTCTGCACATGCATTCCTTTCTTTTTATACAATTATTCTTAATATGGGATTATTAGCTAAACCCAGCAAGGCATTCTATGGGTTAAAGAGTTTTCACTCCTAGAAATCATTTTAACTGACACAAAATCCCAAAATTCCTCAAATTCTCACCCAGGAATTATCCATATATACCCCGAATCCAGCATGGAGCGGCTCGGTGAAGGCAGCTGTGAAGGTGTGTAAGTGTCTGATCGGGTCACACAGCTCATAAAAGGACAAACGTCCGGCCTCATAGTCCAGGAATATCCCGAAGCTATGACAGGAAGGGGGGTGAGGGAACTGGATTGATTTACTGTCATGTGTCATACAATACATTTCATTATAAGCCTTCTCGAAACCCCAGGACTTGTTATTATTTCCAATCACTGACTGCTTTCCCCTCCTCTCTATACTGGGATAGGTCATCCCGACCACCCACCACCCTGATTCACTGACCTCCACTTCCCAGTAATGTCGCCCTGAGGAGAAACTCCTGGAGCTTAAAACCTGAGAATAAACCTGAAATCTCTCTGGTGTTTCTGGGCGTCTCTGAATTATTCCTGACCAGGAAACAGTTTTCAAATCCTCTGATACAGAAACATAATTACAAGCCGTGTTTACATCCAGTAACATGTCTGAAGCCGTGTTTACATCCAGTAACATGTCTGAAGCCGTGTTTACATCCAGTAACATATCTGAAGCCTCCGGTACACGGCGCCGTCTCGTTATTTTGGTCACAATCCCAGCTAGGCCTGAGTGTAAGGTCACTGAGATCAGACCCACATCCAGATCTCCTGCATCATGGACCTTTATGTCACGTCTCTCTGTGTCCTCCTCAGTGTCACAATAGTCGTCTCTGTCTGATTCTCGTCCTTGTAAGACAGTTACTGGGTCCGTCATGTCACACAGCTTCTCGATGTCGCCAATCTTCCTGGACAGTTCCTCCTTTTTTATTTCCAGCTGCTGGATTAGATCTGAGACTCGGAGTGAGACCTGCTCTTCCTGCCTGGAGATCTCACTCAGGACTCGCTTCTCCAGGGCTTCCAGCTGTTTCCTGATGTCCCTAATCAGGGCAGTGACTCGCTCTGTTACCCCGGCTGCTTTTCCTTGCACTTGTCTCCTGATCTCCTCCAGGCTCTGGACTCTTTTCTCGGCCTCCTCTCTCTGTGAGGTCAGTTTCTGCAGAATATCCCTCAGTTTCTCCTTCTTCTTCTCAGAGGCCTCATTCAGAGTCTCCACCTGGTGTCCCCTGTGCTCTCCGGCCAGGCTGCAGGACACACAGATACAGGCCGTGTCCTCACAGCAGTAATACTCCAGGACCTTCTTGTGGACGGAGCATTTCCTGTTCTCCAGTGAAGTGGTGGGTTCAGTTAAGACATGTTCTGCTGACTTGCTGTGTTTCTTTAAGTGTTTATCACACAGAGAAGCTTCACAATGTAGACATGTTTTAGCAGCCGGTACCGGAGAGTCACAGTAAGTACAGGGGATCCCGGCCTCCTCCTGCTCTGGGTGAGTAGATCGGATATTCTCAGCGATGTTCCGCAGTTTCCTGTTCTTCACCAGAGCCGGACGCTCCTGAGACTCTGCTCTGCACTCAGGACACTTATAGGCTCCAGATCCCTCCTGTGTGTCCAGCACATCCCCAATGCAGGTCCTGCAGAAGCTGTGTCCACATGGCAGGGTCACAGGGTCTGTATAAATGTTCAGGCAGATGGAGCAGGTCAGCTCGTCTCTCAGATCAGCAGACGCCATCGCTGGAAGCAGAATGAGAAATGAAACTAACTTTTCTCCTATCAGGAGTCAGTGGGCGTGTTTTACCACATTCCACACACACAGGGCGTGGACACTTTGCATCATGAAACTGACTGTTAACCCTGTAGTTTCCTGATTTGAGTTCTCCCTCTGTCTGTGTAGGGGTTTATTCACTAAACAGTGCCTCGTGGTGAGGTGAAACCCACCTTTTATGAGACGTGAAATATCTGGTATTGTGTGTTTGAGCTGTGACTCTGCAGGAAACAGATTCCTGGGTCACATTCACTGAAACTCTCTGCTAAACCTAGATCTGAGCCCTAGATCTGAGCTGTGAGATCTCAGCCTGAATCCTGCAGGATCCACTAAGTATCAGCGCATTAAGTGAGAGCTGTGAGCTTCTTCGTATCCTAAGAGCAGACGCTGGAAGTCACAGCCTGTGTGAGGATTTAATAGAAGAAGCTCTTTATTGCATTAGCGTAGCGAGTCCCCCTGGACACCTTTTAGCCAGGGGGCGCAGCAGCCCTGCCGCTCGCACGGGTTCCACCAGCTAGCCGCGAGATCGCGGAGTTCACGTGAACTCTGCGATCTCACAAGTTTGCGGCTGGCTGGTGGAACCCACGTGAGCGGCAGAGCTTCTTGCCGGCGACCACTCGTAGGACGAAAAGCACGCGGCGTCTGGCAATATTTTCTCGGAGGGGCCTGGCAGAGGAGAGGTGAGCTGCTGGGGCAATATATATCCACGTGTGAGCTGCTGGGGGCAATATATATCCATGTATGAGCTGCTGGGGCAATATATCCATGTATGAGCTGCTGGGGGCAATATATATCCATGTTTGAGTTGCTGGGAGCAATATATATCCATGTGTGAGCTGCTGGGGAAATATATACCCATGTGTGAGCTGCTGTAGCAATATATATCCATGTGTGAGCTGCTTTGGGCAATATATATCCATGTGTGAGCTTCTGGGCCAATATATATCCCTGTGTGAGCTGCTGGGGCAAATATATCCATGTGTGAGCTGCTGGGGGCAATATAAATCCATGTTTGAGCAGCTGGGGCAATATATATCCATGTGTGAGCTGCTGGGGACAATATATATCCTTGTGTGAGCTGCTGGGGCAATATATATCCATGTGTGAGCTGCTGGGGCAATATATTGTATATCCATGTGAGCTGCTGGAGGCAAAATATATCCATGTGTGATCTGCTGGGGGCAATATATATCCATGTGTGAGCTGCTTGGGGCAATATAAATCCATGTGTGAGCTGCTGGGGCAATATATATCCATGTGTGAGCTGCTGGGGACAATATATATCCTTGTGTGTGCTGCTGGGGCAATATATTGTATATCTATGTGAGCTGCTGGAGGCAAAATATATCCATGTGTGAGCTGCTGGTGGAAATATACAGTTGTGTTCAAAATTATTCAACCCCCAATGCTGTAAAGGGTTTTAGGGAATTTAGTGTACATTTGTAATTGTATTCAGAATGAAATCCTACAAGGACTTTTTAAAGAACCATATGCAACTAAAATGACATCAATTGGTTTTGTAATACAGTAGTAAATGTTTCTTTTGTGAATTCTTCATTGACACAATTATTCAACCCCTTAAAGACTACCACTCTGAAGAACAGAGGTTCATTCAAGTGTTTTCAATCAGGTATTGAAAACACCTGTGGATGTCACGGAGCAGCAATAAAGCATAATAAGCACCAATTAGGCAGCTTTAAAATGACTGTGATACTCAGCTCCTTCTAGACATTTACTGGTGTGGTTACAAACATGGTGAAGTCAAGAGAATGGTCCAGGAAGACAAGAGAAGAGGCGATTACTCTTCACAGGAAGGGCAATGGCTATAAGAAGATTGCAAAGATGTTAAACATACCAAGAGAGAACATAGGAAGCATCATTCGCAAATTCAAGGCAAAGGGCACTGTTGAAACGCTACCTGGTCGTGGCAGAAAGAAGATGCTGACTTCGACTGCTGTGCGCTACCTGAAGCGTAGAGTGGAGAAAAGTCCCCGTGTGACTGCTGAGGAACTGAGAAAAGAGTTGTCAGATGTGGGTACTGAAGTTTCAGCTCAGACAATACGGCGCACACTGCGTAATGAAGGCCTCCATGCCAGAACTCCCAGGCGCACCCCCTTTCTGTCTCCAAAGAATAAGAAGAGTCGACTGCAGTATGCCAAAAGTCATGTGGACAAACCACAGAAGTTTTGGGATAGTGTTCTGTGGACTGATGAAACAAAATTAGAACTGTTTGGGCCCATGGATCAACGCTATGTTTGGAGGAGGAAGAACAAGGCCTATGAAGAAAAGAACACCTTGCCTACTGTGAAGCATGGCGGGGGGTCAATCATGCTTTGGCGCTGTTTTGCTTCTGCAGGTACAAGGAAGCTTCAGCGTGTGCAAGGTACCATGAATTCTCTCCAGTACCAGGAGATATTGGATGACAATGTGATGCAGTCCGTCACAAACCTGAGGCTTGGGAGACGTTGGACCTTTCAACAGGACAATGATCCACGCATACCTCCAAGTCCACTAGAGTATGGTTGCAGATTAAAGGCTGGAACATTTTGGAGTGGCCATCGCAGTCACCTGACTTAAATCCGATTGAGAACCTCTAGTGGGACTTAAAGAAAGCAGTTGCATTGCGCAAGCCTAAGAATGTGACTGAACTGGAGGCTTTTGCCCATGACGAATGGGCGAAGATACCCGTAGATCGCTGCAAGACACTTGTGTCAAGCTATGCTTCACGTTTAAAAGCTGTTATAACTGTAAAAGGATGTTGTACTAAGTACTAAGATTGA
This sequence comes from Leptobrachium leishanense, assembly GCA_009667805.1. Taxonomy (NCBI): domain Eukaryota; kingdom Metazoa; phylum Chordata; class Amphibia; order Anura; family Megophryidae; genus Leptobrachium; species Leptobrachium leishanense. Next base: position 143,515,514 of record CM019068.1, on the reverse strand, counting down.
ATGTCACTTGGGGGTTGAATAAAACTGATAATGATGGGAGCACAGAAAAGACATTTGTGGTTATTTCATTATAAATGTTATGTTATATTTGTCTGACCTACATGTGCCTCTTTGATTTAATTGTAAGCAAGATGACTGAATGATCAAAATTAATGTCGAACTGGCCAAAACACTCAATTCAGTGGGGGTTGAATAATTTTGAACACAACTGTATATTCATGTGTGAGCTGCTGGGGCAATATATATCCATGTGTGAGCTTCTGGGGAAATATATATCCATGTGTGAGATGCTGGGGGCAATATATATCCATGTGTGAGCTGCTGGGAAAATATATATCCATGTGTGAGATGCTGGGGGCAATATATATCCTTTTGTGAGCTGCTGGGGCAATATATCCATGTGTGAGCTGCTAGGGGCAATATATATATCCATATGTGAGCTGCTGGGGCAATATATATCCATGTGTGAGCTGCTAGGGGCAATATATATATCCATATGTGAGCTGTGGGCAATATATCCTTATGTGAGCTGCTGGGGCAATATATCCATGTGTGAGCTGGGGGCAATATATCCAGTGGCATCACTAGGGTTGGTGTCACCCGGTGCGGTAATTCACTTAATTTATTTGCCAAAGAGAGGAAGGGATAGGAGCCATAGTAAGCAAATAAAGTTATCCTGTGTTCTAGGCTGTCTGCACTGCACCTGATTTTTTTTATGGCCAGCAAAGAAGGCAAGCACTGTAGCACAAGTAAATATATTTGTGTTAGGGGGGTCAGGGCAGAGGGGGTCACTTACTGGTGGAGGCTGGGTAGTACGTGTGCTGCTCTCTCAGATTGGATGAGGCAGGGCTCCTCCAGTGCTGGGGCTGTTCAGTTCAGGCAGGCAGGGTGCTGTGGCCGCTTTGGTGAACCGCCAGGGATGGAGCTGTGTATAGGGCAGGTCACTTGGCAGTAGGGATGTGCGTTTCGGGTTTCGGAATTTCGTAATTTTCACAAAATTTCCCGATTCGTGTTTTCGGATGCGACCGATTTTCCGAATCGGATCGGACCCGAAAACCGACAGATCCGAAAAGTTTTCGGAGACGAAACGAAATATTTTCGGAATTTTCGAATGGACTTGAAATGTGTCAAATCGAAATTTATTTTTGCTCTATTCATGATTTCAGTTCCATTCGTGATTTCGGTTCCATTTCGGTAATTCTGGACATCGTATATTTAACTATTATCGGTTATATCGCTGATTCTGTACATTTTGTATTTGTAAATGCGTATCACTGAGCCAGTTTTTTGACAACTTTTTGGGCAAAATATTGTTTTTATTATTCATCATGGCTGCAAGAGACGAGTGCCATTCAGACACCTCCTCATCTTCTTGCACCCATGAAACACCACCCAGAAAGAAGCGGGCCAGCAACATGGCATTTGACGAGATGCTGGAGCTGGTCCGCATCTTTGATCTTAAGGACTACGACTGCCGTAAGGGCCCTTACGGCAGGAAGAATAATTCTAGAAAGGACCGTATCCTCAATAAGGTTCACACCACCATCCTGGAGCTGTTCGGGAAGGACCGGACGAAGGACCAGCTCCGAAAACGCTGGTCCGACCTCAAGACGCGCGAGCAGGAGCAGCTGAGGCACATCCGTCGCGTCATAGCCAAACGTAAGTGTCATGTTATATTGTAAAGCGCTGCGCAAACTGTTGGCGCTATATTTATAAATCCTGTATAATAATAATAATGTGCTTGCATGTGCTAATGTGCACAGAAATACGTTGATTTATCCAGTCCTTTTTTCATGCAATGTGATTGTGTATAGCTTTGCGTTTTCACGACTCGTCATACATGCATTTTTGCCATAGCTCTTCCTTTTTGTGATTTTACGTATTCGTGAAAATTGTGACATTTGATGTATGTAGATGAAGTTACAATGCTGGATTTCTTTTGGCACTGTGTGTATAGTCTGTAGTGTGCTGGGGGGGGGTTGTTGTGATTGAGTGCATACGAGATGACCCGAAGCTTGCCCAATATTGGCTCCCACCTGCGCATCAATAAAAATCTCTGCGTCTCTGCTAAGTGGTAGGATGGGACATGTAGTTCTTCTGAAAGTGCATCCAAACAGAGCCGTGTTCAATACATCCTCAGCAGCTGCTGAATTGTTGCAGCGCAGCAATTCAGTTTGCTGCAGCAGTGTCATTATTGAACGCTTTAGATGCAAATTTCAAAACAAAATGGCGGATTTCTGTTGTTTCTGCAATATCCAGTTTTATTCGCAGAAACTGAAAGTGAAACTGAGGCTGAGGCATCTATAAAATAACTAAAAGCAGTCGCACAATGCGCTTTGTACGCACACAACACAAATAATAGTTTTTATTGAATAAACGTAATGTTTACTTCTAAAAAAAATATATAATTGACCGGTAATATATGTCTATGTGCAGAGGAAATAAATAAATATTTTGACTTAAGAACTATGAGATGGGAGTAGTGGTGGGTCAAGCTGGTAGTGCTAGTGGGTAGTGGAGGGGTGTCGCAATACTTTCGGCAATACATTGTATAGATATACCATTTTTTCCAGTCTGCATTATTTACGTGTTATTTTTTGGATTTGGCAGAAGACAGGAAGAAGGCAGCATCTGCCCCGGTGGGCACCAGTGCCCCAGTGGAGGAGGAGGAGGAGCCACGGGCGACCACCAGCGCTGGTATATACTGTTTTATTTTGCAATGACTTTTGGTCAAAAACAGAAACATTTTTTGTTTACTGTATTTTAATTTAATTTTTTTATGTATAGCACAAGAGGAGCAGGAGGAGGAGCAGGAGGAGGGAGCCGGAGCCGCAGCAGTAGGCCGCGAGTCCAGGTATTTTTTTTTACTGTTGTATTTTGCATCGACTTTTGTTCAAAAATAAATCAGTTTTGTTGTTTACTGTATTTTTTATTTCTTTAATTTCTTAGATATAGTACCGGATATGCTGACGGTGGTGGTGGGGGAGGAGTCGGAGGAGGAGTCGGAGCCTCAGGACGCCGCCAGCTCTGGTATATACTACTGTTATATTTTTTCAAGATTTTCAGTAAAAAATAGAAACCTGCTTTACTTACTGTATTTTCCTTCTTTCATTTATTGGATATATAGAAGGAGAAGCCAGACCGGACACGTCCTCCAGTGTCAGGATAATAAATCGGGAGGCGATCGGCGAGCTACGCTTGGCTGTTACGACCATCGATGCCATCCAGGAACTGCTCCAGGAATTGCGGGAGCATATAAGCAATGCCGCTGACATCCTGGAGCGGCAGTGAGACCAGTGGCAGCCTCCTCCCGAAATGTAACCGGAATCTGCAGGTTCACTCAAGACGAGGCCGGACCGGACACGAGCAAGGATTGTCTGAACACGAGTCTCTTCAGGAAAGGCAAACTTTATTGTGATATCACAACAGATGCTCAAACAGGATTCAATCGCAAAGAATGAGCAGCGATTTTCACAGTGACATGAGATTTTATACCTCAAAATACATGATTAGGTACATCCCAATTAGCCCACCTCCCGGTTACGCTATCCCACCCCACGTGGGTTAGTACCTCCCTTTGGCTAATACAAAAGACATTTCATTAATTTGGCTGTAAATTGGCAAACTTCATGTTAGTTTCAGTGAATCATAATTAGTTGCTCCCACTGTTCCGGGCTGCGCCCCCCCCTCCCTAGCGTCTTCACTCATTTGTTACAAAAGGCACCTGGTCTGATCTCTATACTCCTTTGTATTTCTGCGGGCCCCAACGACCTTGATGTATCCTTTCTCTGTGTCAAAAACAGCAGAGACCTTTCTCAGCGCTTTGATTGTTTTTCTTCCAATCTCAGCACATTCCTAAATTTCTATGTATGCCTGCTTCGAATTTCAGCTAAAAACTGCCTAATTATCTCAAATGAACCAATATTCTGAACAAGATGGTGGTCGCCTGGCTTACAATGGCGGCCATCTTCCAGTCTATTTCCACTACACTATGTTTGTTTGTGCCCCTGTTGGGCAGTTTGCCATCCTTGGCATGTTCCCTTCCCTTCCCATGTTGTAAATGTTATATTTTTTCTATATTTTCCTGTTTGTGTGCGTTGCTTTTCCTTACGTAATAAGTTAATATGTATTGCTTGGTTTCTTTTCCACACTGTTAAAATTATATGTACATAAATTTATTGACATTTCTAACGGACCCTTTGTCATAAATATGTCAACATATTTGTGGCCATGAATGTGACTGTGCACATTCTACACTTCCTGCCTGGCCAAAAAAATGTCACACACTAACACAACCTTGTTGTACTGCCTTGAAATTTGATTACCGACATGGCCTGGTTTTGTTAAGCTTATGCGATGTCACAACAACACGGATTTTTGTCCACAGTCACATTCTTGTATAACCAAGAATTTATCAAAAAATATTGATGGCAGCACTGCGTGAAGTCTTCTCCGACACAACCCAAAGATCCTCAGTGCGGCTCAGGTCTAGTTTATTTGTCCCTGTTTGCAGCTTCACGCAACACCTCCTCCCAGCTATGAGCTCTCTCTCTCACACCGCTGCCCGCTAAGACGCTGCCCGCCAACATGGATTGGTCACGTCTTTGCAGGAAGACAACAGCGTGGGGGAACGGCAGCTGCCGACAGTCCCAAGACCTCGTCACAATGACGTCAGTTCTGGAGTTAACCCCTAACTGCGACCAATGGTTGTGTCAGGTGCTGGTTCTGGGGTGGTAGGATTGAGCCCAGTGTGCAATGAAACTTGCTGAGAAATGTGGATGTAAGAATGAAGACAGGGTTTATTAGGAAATCATAAAAAAGGAAACATGAATATAGAAGGGATCACACTAAACAAACAATAACTTTAACGGAAGGCAAGATAGGACAGAACTAAACTACAACAAAAGAGAAATATACGGAGGCAGGGTGTTTCTAGAGGCAGAGGTTCCTGGGTCTGTAAAGGATCTTGGTAATACAGAGCAACGGGCTTTGGGATTTTTACAGGATACCGGGCAGCAGATTCTGCGGGATACAGGGCAGGCAGGTTCTGAGATTTTCTGTGGCATACGAGGTAGCGGATTCTGTGGAATGCAGGGCAGTGACAACGGAAGATCTTGCGACGTGCAGGGCAGCGACGCCTGGAGAGTCTGCGACGTGCAGGGCAGCGACACCTGGAGAGTCTGCGACGTGCAGGGCAGCGACACCTGGAGAGTCTGCGACGTGCAGGGCAGCGACACCTGGAGAGTCTGCGACGTGCAGGGCAGCGACGCCTGGAGAGTCTGCGACGTGCAGGGCACTGACGCCTGGAGAGTCTGCGACGTGCAGGGCAGCGACGCCTGGAGAGTCTGCGACGTGCAGGGCAGCGACGCCTGGAGAGTCTGCGACGTGCAGGGCAGCGACACCCGGAGAGTCTGCGACGTGCAGGGCAGCGACGCCTGGAGAGTCTGCGACGTGCAGGGCAGCGACGCCTGGAGAGTCTGCGACGTGCAGGGCAGCGACGCCTGGAGAGTCTGCGACGTACAGGGCAGCGACGCCTGGAGAGTCTGCGACGTGCAGGGCAGCGACGCCTGGAGAGTCTGCGACGTACAGGGCAGCGACGCCTGGAGAGTCTGCGACGTGCAGGGCAGCGACGCCTGGAGAATCTGCGACGTGCAGGGCAGCGACGCCTGGAGAGTCTGCGACGTGCAGGGCAGTGACTCTTGGAGGGTCTGCGATGTGCAGGGCAGCGATGCTTGGAGGGTCTGCGATGTGCAGGGCAGCGATGCTTGGAGGGTCTGCGATGTGCAGGGCAACGATACCTGGAGGGTCTGCGGCGTGCAGGGCAATGATACCTGGAGGGTCTGCGACGTGCAGGGCAATGATACCTGGAGAGTCTGTGGGATGCAGGGCAGGCAGGTTTCTGAGAATTCGGCAGCGGGTTGAAGATTCTGCGAGATGCAGGGCAGCGGGTTCCGAGGTTTCTGTGGGGTACATGTACAGAGGAAGGAAAATACTGGAGGGGACAAACAGATAAGGGTCTAGGCAGGTACAGGAACAGGCGATAGCTCCCTGTCAGCTTGGCATTCACCAAGACAATGCAGAAGCGATGTTACTTGGGTGCTGTTTGGTTTTATGCAGGGAGCATCAGATGAATTAGGCTAGGGTCAGACTGAGGCAGTGCGAACGCGCGTGCAGCCGCACTTAATCACGGCCGCACTAGCAGCAGATGCCGGGCAATGACGGCCAATATACGAAGTACGGTCGCACAAAAGTCCGGCTGCGCAACGCAAGCGGCAAACAAACACATTTTTTCGAGAACGTGAAACCACTAGTACTGACGTACAGAGTGCGCTGCGTCCGCTAGCGGCGTGTGTGCGTGATTAGGAGACGTCAGATGCTGCTAATGTCCGGCCAACATAACGTCCAGACCCAAAAAGTGTTTTATTGATGATCCGTACAAAATCACGGATGAAACTGCGCATCGTATGACCGCTATTGCGTATTCCGTGAAAAAATACGTCCATTCGTTCGAACGCACTTTTTCACGGACAACGTGAAAAATGCGTTAGTCTGACCCTAGCCTAAGGCAACACCTGAGTGTTGCAGAGGAGAGTCCTGAGAGTCTCAGTACTACGAGGCAGCGCTGGATTTAGGCTTTTTATGGCGTTGGCATCTCGGGGCATTACAGGTGGATAGGGGGTTCATTGGAACCCCCTATCTCCCGATCCGCGGCAGCTATCGGTTGGTTAATGTTTGGTATCTTTGGATCGACCAGAGCATGGCCTTTCCAACAATACCAAACATGACAATGTAAAAAAATTATAAAAAATTTAAATATAAAAAAAAATAAACAGGTGTTTTGTTTTGTTAATGCAGCAATATTGTTGCCATTTCAATTATAATGTGAACAATGATGCTGCACTAAGGATTTTGTATGGGGTGCGTTTGTTAAAAATAGTGTAATTTTCACCCAAAAATATATAACAAGTCCCCTTTTCAATTTTTTTTAACAAACGCAACTCATAAAATATAACTGCAAACACTCGCATGTTAAAATGTGAAAAAACACTTTACACCTTGTAAAACAAACATTGAAAATTCTAATTTTATTGCATTTTTTGTTATAATATACAGACAGGACATGACGCATACATATGATAATGATATATTATGAATCATCTGCCGAGTCTGCCAGAAAGAACGATATATAACATGTCTGGGTCATATTATAAAAGAAGGCTTCAAAAAAACGCGTTTAAACAAGAGGAGCGAAACTATTAAAAATTAGCTCAGCAGCAGACCGCAGTGCCGCACACAGGCGTGAAGGGAAGCCGTGAAATGCCTCAGCAGCGAAAGGGTTAATTTTTTTTTTGTCTGTTTTAAATCTTTTTTTTTTTTTCGTTTCAGATCATTTTGATCAATTATTTTTCCGTTTTAAAACCTTTTTGTTCTGGATTTATTTTTAAAGTCAGACCATTCGGGTCAGTTTAGCTTTTTTTTAAATCGTTTTGTTCCTTTTTTTTTTGTTCCTTGGCTTTCATACCATTTTTTTAATGTGATTAAATAAATAAAGTTGTGAAATGTATATTCAAAAGAAAAAAAGGACCTTTATTTAATAAAAAAAAACACGATAGAATCGCCAGAATTATCGTATCGACAGAATGAATTATCCAAAAAACAAACCAAAAAATTATTATAAAAAAATATAGAAAGTATAGAAAAGTAAACCATAGTAGTTTACGTCAAAACGAATAGAGTTAGACACTTTGAAACGAGGAGAACAGACGTTCCGAAAAAAAATGAAAATTTCCGAAATCACGAAAAGTCGATACAAAAAACGAGCAAAGTGACCCGAAAATACGAAAAATGGTCGATATTCCGAAAAAAAAATGTACACGAAAAACGAGCCGAACCAAACCGAATCGAAACAGAAATCGGTCGAAACGAGCCGAATCGAAAATTTTAAACATCTGAACAAATCGAATCGAACTGAAAAAAAAATCGGTGCACAAGCCTACTTGGCAGAGACATCAGCCCGTCAGACGGCCGGTGCGGCGCTCCCTCTGGCGTCAGGGGGGTGGGAACAGCCGCCATCTTAGATTTTTGAACCAGCTGCTGGCCGCCGCGGCCACACTGCAGCCTACACGACTTGGCTAGAATGGCGCAAGTGCGTGGCGACAAGCGGGTGCTGCCGCCAGGACAGAGTGGACTTTGGCCCGGGCCCTGAAACTAATAACTAATATAGTTTGCGACTTTGCGTCAGGCAGGTTACTAACTTTGGTGTCACCCTAAGGGCAGGTGTCACCTGGTGCGCGCCGCTCCCCCCGCCCCCACCTTGCGACGCCAGTGAATATATCCATGTGTGTGCTGGGGGCAATATATCCATGTGCAGTGTGTATGAGTGTGAGTTTTATTGCTTTGGAGCTCTGTGATACACTCATACACACCGCACATTACTGTGAGTTTTATTGCTGTGGAGCTCTGTGATACAATCATACACACCGCACATTACTGTGAGTTTTATTGCTGTGGAGCTCTGTGATACAATCATACACACCGCACATTACTGTGAGTTTTATTGCTGTGGAGCTCTGTGATACACTCATACACACCGCACATTACTGTGAGGTTTATAGTTGTGGAGCTCTGTGATACGCGCATACACACTGCACATTACTGTTAGTTTTATAGTTGTGGAGCTCTATTGATACCCTCATACACACCATATGCAGCCAATGAGGCAAGTGGCACGTCGGCTAGTCTTGGCAAAACCTGCCCGTCAGTAAGAGGTTAATGTTGCTCTCCTGTTAACCTGTTTTATGTGTTGCACCTTTCCAATTGTTTTTAAACAGCAAGTTTTTCGTTTTGTTTATGGCTAGCGATTATGGCCAATATAAATTTACCTCTGTCGGTTTTTTCCCTCACATTAAGAGCATACAATGGTCTGCTCTGAGGTAACGCTTGCGACTGTTCGCGCATGCGCAGAACGTCGCGGCTTGTTGCCTCCGGAAATTTCCCATTAAAATGATTTAAGTGAAATAAGTAATTAAAAATAATAAAATATATAAGTGTTTTATGATGAACTCGAACCTGCCTGTTGCCCAGGTGCCCTCGTTCTTATGCCCACGTTTTTTCCTCATACTTGGAGTATAATATGGTTAAAATGTCTAGAGAATCTCTCAGCCAGACGTTCATTTATACTTTCCCCAACTTCAGATAGATTTTTATCTAGTGATTCCTGACAGGATAATGAGGTCCCTGAGACTTCAATGAGGGAGAAGAGCAACTCCCAAAAAATATTCCTCATAAAACGTATGTCTACCCGTACTTGAAATGAATTTCCACAGCACATCACTGTGACGAAAAAGGAGCCAGTTAACTCCGGCTGACAAAGAAAGTGGAAGCGCGCTAGAGGCGCAAAGATACCGGCAGCTCCTCAGAACATTCTAGAGAGGAAGCAATGTCAGATTATTATACTCCTGATCTCTCTCCCCCTGTCCTTTCAAAAGTCAGTGACTGTTTATCTGGCATCTCCTCCTGGATGGCCTCCCACCACCTAAAGATAAACATGTCAAAGACTGAGCTCCTACTTATTCCTCCCTCCAATGCCTCCCCACCTCCTGACCTCTCTATCACGGTGGAGGGTATCACCATCTCCCCATCAAACCAAGTTCGCTGTCTTGGAGTTACACTCGACTCTGCTCTTTCCTTCATCCCCCACATCAAGTCTCTTTCCTCCTCCTGCCGATACCAACTGCGTAATATTTCCAGAATTCGGCCATTTCTTACCGCTGTCACCACAAAACAACTAATACACGCCCTGGTAATCTCCCGACTCGACTATTGCAATAATCTCTTATCTGGCCTCCCTCTGTCCCGCCTCTCCCCCCTACAATCCATCCTGAACGCCTCTGCCAGGCTAATTCACCTCACCCGCCGCTCTGTCTCTGCCGCTCCCCTCTGAGAGTCCCTTCACTGGCTCCCCATCCACTGCAGAATTAAGTTCAAAATCCTTATCCTTACCTACAAAACCCTCACTAACTCAGCGCCCCACTACCTGTCCTCACTAATCACCAAATACACCCCAGCCGCTCCCTAAGGTCAAACAGTGACCTGCGCCTAGCTTCTCCCCGCATCACCTCTTCCCAAGATAGACTGCAGGATTTCTCACGCGCAGCCCCCACTCTCTGGAACGCTCTCCCTCGTACTGTCACTTTCCCCTAACTTCTCTTCCTTCAAACGCTCCCTTAAAACATTCCTATTTAGGGAAGCCTACCACCCAACTCACTGACGCAACCATCAATCACTCTCACCTTACAGTCCTCTCCTCCTGTTTCCAACCCCAACCCTCCCAGATTGTGAGTTCCTACGGGAATAGGGCCCTCATCTCCTCCTGTACTGTTTGTCAAATGTTGTTCAATGTATTGTAACCCTGTCTATACTGTGCTTATTCTACAGCGCTGCGGAATATGCTGGCGCTTTATAAATAAAGAATAATAATAATAAAATAATAATTCTGATGTGAATTCCTCTGACCCGGAGTACGATCCGGTCTCCTCTCCTGAGGCGTCAGATTCAGTTTCCTCACCTGATTCCACTGATTCTAAACACCGGTTATTGATCCGGTAGATGCTGTAAGAAATTCAATGTTTGTACCAGAGCAATTAAAACATCCCCGGTCAGTGGAATGGACACACATAGAGCATGTGGCTCCTTATATAGAACAGCATATCCGTATGTCAATGGATAAACAAACCAGAAGTAATTTGAGGGATGAGTGTCCGGACCCAACTTTGCCTCATAAGCTTCATGTAACCCCGAGTTAGATCCCGAAATTATTCACATCCTTAAGGAGTCAAATTGGTCCCGAAAAAGGAGAGTAGAGGCACCTTAAGGGGTGTCATGATAAAGTGTTTGTGTTTGTAGACAAAAAGAAATAAAAAATGAATGGATTCCATTGAGGTTTTCCTCACTAATGAAACCAGTCCTGTTTGATCACAGGGGCCGAGTACAGAGATTAGTCTGTGTTTTTGGTAACATAACAGCTTTATCGAGCGAAAAGGAGACGCTCAATTCTCCTCAGGATCCACCCTAAAGTGGCGACCTTAGCGCATAATAAACTGTTGGCGCTATATAAATGAGAATAATAATAATGAGCCTGGTCCCAACGCTGAGGGTCAGTTATTTGGAGAAGACATCTTCAAGGAGATGACCGAATATACAAGGTCCCTTTTGACCACAGGTAAGATGAAGGTTAATATCAGAAAAGCTTTCTCGAATAGGTTTTTTTCGTCATTCCTTATTCCACCTCAAGAGTCTCCTTTAAATCCTCTTGACTAGAGCCCCAAAAGGACCCCACCTTTTATTCCACAAAAAAGAACACCTAAACCAGTACGTTGTGTACAATCATTTCTAAATGGAAGACATTCCATCATTAAAAGGAGTTTTATCTCCGCAAGATTGGAGGCTCAAAATAAATTTGAATGAAGCCTGACAATCCCGATAAACTACAAAATATCGGTCCTTACACCGACACAGTCTATCGAATTTCTAGGTGTCACCGTAACTACGATGGAGATGGCTGTTTCTCTGCCTTCAGCCAAAGTTCGGCTTTATTCACAGAGAAATCAGATGTCTTCTATCTGCAGAAGAATTCTCTGAGATGGCTAGCTCACCTCCTGGGCCTACTCTATGCAGCAATACAAGTGGTCTTTACAGGACCGCTTTATTGTCGAGCTCTTCAACGTCTGAAAGCACGATTTCTGCGGAGGGGATGGCTTTACCCAGATTGCATCTCTCTGGACGACGAGTCGAAATTGGAGATGCAGTGGTGGCTAAATCATTTAGAGTCATGGAACAGCAAAGCCATCATCCATCCAACTCCAGAGTTGGTTATAGAGTCAGACACCAGCAGATCTGGCTGGGGCGCGCTGCGGATCGTTTTCCACAGGTGTCAGTTGGGTTTCCACAGAGATAGGATTGTATATAATTGCTTAGAACTCCTTGCAGGATTGTTTGCTATTCAAGTTTTATTAAGCATTTCCAGGCGAGTTCCATACTCCTGAAGATGGACAACCTGTCCGCTGTGCGTTATATCAACCTTATACGTGGCCCAGGTCTAAACAGTTGGCAGAGACAGCAAAATCTTTTCAGGATTTTGTCTGCCTCACAATATCTCAGTCCAGACCAATACATTCCAGGGTTCAGCAATGTAATGGCGGACTGGAATTCAACGTATCTGATAGACTCCAGCAATTGGAGATTAGACACCAGGTATTTGTCAGTTTTGTCATCCCTCTGGGGTCCCTGCGCTATAGATTTGTTGGCTTATCGCCTTAATATTTCTTTATCACAATACTACTGTTGGAGACCAGACTCATGGCTTTGACCACGGATGCTCTGGTCCAGACATGGACGCTAGGAATGCTTTACGCTTTCCCTCTATTCATTCTCATTAACACAGTAATAAGACTAGTACAATTAGCTACAATAGTGCTCATAGCACCCTTATGGAGGTTTCAACCATGGTTCCTGTACCTCCTGAAACTGTGGACATTCCCAGGCTAATTCGTGTCCCATCGTCCACCCTGGGAGACCCGGAGGGAACACTTCAGAATTCTTTGAGTCTTCACTCATTTTTTAAGCTGTTAAGTGTAATGTCAGGGGTCACTGGCCTTCAGTCAACATTTCGGAGGCATCTACCTCCTTTTTTGTCGAGTTCCTGGGCCCCCCCTCTACTAGGAGGAGATATGGTACCACATGGAACTCATGGTTTTCTTGGTGCATTAACATCAAGTTTGTCCCATATCAGTTCCTTGAGTAACTTGTTTAGTTTCTTCACACATCTATTTTGGGATGGAAAGGCGTATCGCACGATTAATAACCTCAGATCCGAGATATCTGCTTCACATCAGGGTTTATTGGTATTCCTGCCGGAAAGCATCCCATTACATGTAGGTTATTGAAGGGTATACAGTGTAACGACTCCTCGTTTCCGTTATTCTAACATCTGGGATGTCATTCTAGTTAGTTTTCTGGATAAGTGGCCGAGAATGAAGCTCTGTCTATTAAATTGATTTCTGTGAAATTGGCCATTTTACTTTGCTTGATTTCCTGCAATAGAGTCTCACACGTTCGAGCCCTAAACTTAACGGGAAGGAGTTTTACCCGACACGGGGAGAAATGTTAAATTTTCCTATAGGACAAAGACTTCATTGTCAGAGGTCTTCTATCCAGTTTTGCCACAGCGTCCTGTCCTTTACCCAGTAATTGTTTTAAAGAATATGGAAGAGTTTCTGCCCCTAACGGGTCACTCCAATCCCAACGGTTATTCATATCCTTACGCAAACCATACAATTCTGTAACTTCCACCACACTCGCTGGGCGGTTTAAATGGATCAGGTCAGAAGCTGGTGTAGTCGTCTCCGTGTTCGGAGCTCATTCATGCCGGAGTGCTTCTGCTTCCGAGTTTTTTTCTTCCGTGGATGTCGTCTTGTAGACATCTTAAAACAGCAGACTGGTCCAGAGAATCCACCTTTAGGGAGTGTTATGTTAAACCAGTGTGTCACATGTCACTATCACTAATTAGTTAAGCTTTGAACTAGCATAATAAGAGCCTCCGTGTCTTGTGGGATAATTCCCAGATTCCCCTATTATCATGACGGGGAATCATAATTATAATAAAGACACGGAGGCGAGTATTATCCCGCCCAAATGTTAGAAGGTTTTTTCCCTCCCTGATATCTGAGAATAATGTTATACGTTCTATAAGTGTTATGGATCGGTCGATCTTTTTCTATATATTCCTTAGGTAAGCTCTGTTGACCTTTAACATGTTGATTTCCCTGACAGCTTGAGTGTTACATTGGAAGTTGTATCAGAACTTTGTGGAATTCACGTTTGGAGATCGTTTTCGCCTGAAAGAACGAAGTCCTTCCGATGTTCATTGAGTTAAAGAAGAGGTTTGTTACGTCTCGCATCAGAAAAGAGGAGGAGCTAACGGCGGTCGGAGGATTTATGGAGTTGGGCTGTACCATTGTCTGGACTGTACCATTACATGTTATGGTTACATATTGTTTAAATGTATTTTTTCTCTCTAAATACTTTTGTTGTGGTATTTGAGAGATTGTTCTTTGCGGCTATCGGCTAAGTAAAGAAAAGATAGCATAATACTCGCCTCCGTGTCTTTATTATAATTATGATTCCCCGTCATGATAATAGGGGAATCTGGGAATCCCGGCTCACACCTAATCCCGCTGCTCCTTGTAGGATCACATGACACGTCCTGTGTGATCTATTCACTCACCTGTAGCTGGAGGTCTCCATATGTTGGCCAAACAGCACCTTCTAGATTGGAGCTTATGGTCAGCAGCTTCTCCCTGATGGTTACAGCTTCTGAACGAGCAGGAGTGTGGGAGCTTCCTAAAGCAAACACTGATCAGACACAACATTAAAACCATCTGCCTAATATAGTGTAAGTCCCCCTCGTGCTGCTGCGTGGAGGCATGGACTCCACCTGAAGACCTGAAACCATCTCCTGTGGGATCTGACACCCAGACATTAGCAGCAGATCCTTTAAGGCCTGCACGGTGTGAGGTGGGGCCTCCATGGATGGGTTTTGTTAGGGAGCTCCATCAGGAACATGGGTTTCGGAGCTTTTCATAACCCCCGGGGTTCATGCAGGAGCAGCGGCTATACAGCATCACCCGGGTAACTTCCACTCGCTGCCGCTCTGGCCCCCACCCGTGGATCTGGGCGCTTTTTGGGCTGTGACACCATTGGGGCCCGAGTTATCAAACGCTACCTCAGGATAACCGCTGATTCCTTGCGGTCACCCGAAAACAGACCATCTTTGGGACACCAGGATGTATGCTATAATGGCCGCTGATGGAGGCGCCAGGGTGTCTGGATCCAACCATTGTCTATTGTAACAGGATTATGTTGTGTTATGAGATTGTGTGGTGAATAAATGTGCTGTCTCTTCCCCTGTTCAATAAAGCAAGTTGCTTCTCAGTCAGTGCTCGTCTCGTCCAGTTACTGGTGATTATCCCCTGTGATACCCATAACCAGATCACTTTCCTGGCAGATCCTGGAGTAAGGAGCCTCTTGTGACGGAGGAGCCGGGCAGGAACCAGCTAATCCGTCACAGTCACCTTATCATTTATAGTTATTCTGTGCTTTTTATTCATTATTTCTGTTTCCTTTATCTGTTCTCCTCCTTTTTGTCTCATAACTTGATCAGGGTTTGGTTTAATCCGTTTTCATTTCCATAATATTATATAAAATCACTTTATTTCATTTTTTGGGGATTTTTTTACTGACATTTCTTTCCCATCACTCAGTAACTTTATCTGTTTCCTTCTGACTCTTTTCTCATCGCCCTCTAGTGGCCTCTTTGTTTCTTGCATCCAGCTTCATTATTTTTTTTTATTTTATAAAGTATTTTACCAGGAAGGATACATTGAGATTTCTCTGGTTTTCAGTATGTCCTGGGTGGCGAGTCTGTACCGTTAGGTGTCTTGCCCAAGGACACTTACTGGAGAGGTGCTCTTGCCAGGATTCGAACCTGTATAGAACAGTGATTCAGCGAGTTCACTTCTACGACCCTGCAGTGAATTCAGCATTAACCACAGGTTCTCCAAAGTGCACCAATGCATCCAATAAACTGTCGAACATAGCCAACGATCTGCTGCACAGACCACGAATGCCTCTTATCAGCCGCCGCCAATTGTCTTCAATAAAATTTTTAAAAAGCAATTTTTAAAAGACGGGTTTTTTAAAACAAATGCATGGAAATACCTGAAAATAATATATAAGATCCTATGAATAACAATAAAAAAAGGTCTGTTACAGCATAAAAAAAATACATTTAAAAAATAATTGGAATTTAAAATTTTGCTGAAAAAATCCACTTTTCCAGTGGAAAAAATCCACTTTTTTTGCTGCAAATGAAAAGAATAAACCGTTTAATAAATTTTTTTATAAAAAGGTGAATTTTTTTTACATTAAAAGCTATGGGATTCGTCTGTTTATAGCTGTCGAATCCGAAAATCAGGGCATTTCACTGTCCTTTCTCTGCTGTTCGTTGTCTGTGAATAGATTCCATTTCCAGGTCACATTGCAGCCCATACATTTCCAGGTCACATTGCGGCCCATACATTTCCAGGTCACATTGCGGCCCATACATTTCCAGGTCACATTGCAGCCCATACATTTCCAGGTCACATTGCGGCCCATACATTTCCAGGTCACCTTGCGGCCCATACATTTCCAGGTCACATTGCGGCCCATACATTTCCAGGTCACATTGCGGCCCATACATTTCCAGGTCACATTGCGGCCCATACATTTCCAGGTCACATTGCGGCCCATACATTTCCAGGTCACATTGCGGCCCATACATTTCCAGGTCACATTGCAGCCCATACATTTCCAGGTCACATTGCGGCCCATACATTTCCAGGTCACATTGCGGCCCATACATTTCCAGGTCACATTGCGGCCCATACATTTCCAGGTCACATTGCGGTCCATACATTTCCAGGTCACATTGCGGCCCATACATTTCCAGGTCACATTGCGGCCCATACATTTCCAGGTCACATTGCGGCCCATACATTTCCAGGTCACATTGCGGCCCATACATTTCCAGGTCACATTGCGGCCCATACATTTCCAGGTCACATTGCGGCCCATACATTTCCAGGTCACATTGCGTCACATACATTTCCAGGTCACATTGCGTCCCATACATTTCCAGGTCACATTGCGGCCCATACATTTCCAGGTCACATTGCGGCCCATACATTTCCAGGTCACATTGCGGCCCATACATTTCCAGGTCACATTGCGGCCCATACATTTCCAGGTCACATTGCAGCCCATACATTTCCAGGTCACATTGCGGCCCATACATTTCCAGGTCACATTGCGGCCATACATTTCCAGGTCACATTGCGGCCCATACATTTCCAGGTCACATTGCGGCCCATACATTTCCAGGTCACATTGCGGCCCATACATTTCCAGGTCACATTGCGGCCCATACATTTCCAGGTCACATTGCTGCCCATACATTTCCAGGTCACATTGCTGCCCATACATTTCCAGGTCAAATTGCGGCCCATACATTTCCAGGTCACATTGCAGCCCATACATTTCCAGGTCACCAAAAAGGTTATTTGAAGCAGAGAGACATCAATGGGGAAGGAAGAGGGGAAACGCCACGAGGGAGGTCGCCGCATCAGGAAAAAGCCTGAGTCAAGACAGGAAAA
Organism: Leptobrachium leishanense; assembly: GCA_009667805.1. Lineage (NCBI taxonomy): Eukaryota > Metazoa > Chordata > Amphibia > Anura > Megophryidae > Leptobrachium > Leptobrachium leishanense. The sequence continues at coordinate 143,498,262 of CM019068.1, read as the reverse complement.
TTAAGCAGTCCTCTTCATCCTGTGTCAAGGAAAAAAGCCGGGAGTACACCTCCATTCAGCCAGGGC
>CM019068.1:143380370-143498096 GCA_009667805.1 Leptobrachium leishanense | reverse complement strand
GGGTTAAATTTTGGTATCGTTGGATCGGCCAGAGCATGGCCGTTCCAACGATACCAAACACTACAGTGAAAAATTTTGTAAAAAAAAAAAAAAATTAAAAAAAAAAAATTAAACACTTTTTTTTTTTTGGTTTGTTAATGCAGCAATATTGTTCCCATTTCAATTATAATGTGAACAATGATGCTGCACTAACGATTTTTGTAGGCGGTGCGTTTGTTAAAAATAGTGTCATTTTCCCCAAAAAAAAAATATGTAACGAGACCCCATCTCTAATTTTTTTAACAAGCGCACCCCATACAAAATATAACCGCAATTGCTCGCATGTTAAAATGTGGAAAAAAACACTTTACACATTGTAAATTATTGAAAATACATATTTTATTGCATTTTTTTGTTAAATATACAGACATGACATAACGTATACATATAATAATGACATATTATGAATCTACTGAGTCTGACGGAAAGAACGATATATAATATGTCTGGTCATATACTAAAATAAGCCTTCAAAACACGTTTTAAACAAGATGCGCAAAACAGGTAAAAATGACCTCAGCATAGGGGCGGGAAAAGCCTCAGCAGCGAAAGGGTTAAGCGAAATTAAGCATTCACCACAGGGTCCAAGTGTGCCGAACTGATCCTGCGATCAACCCGACGACGACGATCTGTCGAACGCAGCTGCTTCAGCCGCTGATCAGCCGCCAAACTGAGGGTAAAAAAAAAACAGCAATTTAAAAAAAAAATACATTTAAAACCAAAAAAAAAAAATGCATGGAAATAATAAAAAAAAGATCCTATAAAAAATAATAAAAGTCTGTTAAAGAAAAAAAAGAGCCATAAAAAAAAGGGAAATGGTTGAATATATATATAAAAAAAAACTGTATTTTTTTTGCATTGAATTCTGTGGGATTTAAACCTGTCAAAACTGAATCACTGAAAATCAGGGTATTTCACTGACATTTCGCAGTTTGGCGTCTGTGAATATATTAACCGTTCTCTATTGGACAATTTCACTGCCACGGCCGGTCACGAAATTGCAGTAATTTGAGGCAAACTGCATCGTATTTCACTGGGAATTCACCAGTATCTGGCAAATCGCCAGCTGTTTGAATAGCTAAATTGCCACGAATTTGCATTGTACAGTGAAATTCACTGTTCGGTGCAACTCAGTGGCAAATTCGGTTTATTGAATAATCCTGATAGTGTGCTTGAGTGATCCCAGTTTTAGCTGTCTGTAAGTGGTTTATGGCTGCCTGTGAGTGGTGGGAGTGATGTGTGGGCTGGCTGTGAGTGAAGGGAGTGATGTGCGCGAGCTCTCTCTCACCTGTCTATTATGGGAGACACTAAGTGGGACTAGAAATCAACACAGCCCCCCCCCAGCCTTACTCTGCAGTGAGATACAGTAAGGGAGGCCAGAGCAGTATTTTAACTAAAACAAAATAGAGGGGGAAAAATTCTATGAGCTGGACTGGGTAGAGGGACAGAGAGGAGGGAGAGAGAGGAGGACAGAGAGAGAGGAGGGAGAGAGAGAGGGACAGAGAGAGAGGAGGGAGAGAGAGGAGGGACAGAGAGAGGGAGAGAGAGGAGGGACAGAGAGTAGGGACAGAGAGGAGGGACAGAGAGGAGGGACAGAGAGGAGGGAGAGAGAGGAGGACGAGAGAGGGAGAGAGAGGAGGGAGAGAGAAGGGACAGAGAGGAGGGAGAGAGAGAGGAGAGAGAAGAGGGACAGAGAGGAGGGAGAGAGAAGAGGGACAGAGAGGAGGGACAGAGAGGAGGGACAGAGAGGAGGGACAGAGAGGAGGGAGAGAGAAGAGTGACAGAGAGGAGGGAGAGAAGAGAGGGAGAGAGAGAGAGGAGGAGAGAGAGAGGGACAGAGAGGAGGGAGAGAGAGGAGGGACAGAGAGGAGGGAGAGAGAGGAGGGACAGAGAGGAGGAGAGAGAGGAGGGACAGAGAGGAGGGAGAGAGAGGAGGGACAGAGAGGAGGGACAGAGAGGAGGAGAGAGAGGAGGGACAGAGAGGAGGGACAGAGAGGGACAGAGAGGAGGGAGAGAGAGGAGGGAGAGAGAGGAGGGAGAGAGAGAGGGAGAGAGAAGAGGGACAGAGAGGAGAGAGAGAGAGGGAGAGAGAAGAGGGACAGAGAGGAGGGAGAGAGGAGGGAGAGAGAAGAGGGACAGAGAGGAGGGACAGAGAGGAGGGACAGAGAGGAGGGAGAGAGAAGAGTGACAGAGAGGAGGGAGAGAGAGGAGGGAGAGAGAGGAGGGAGAGAGAGGAGGACAGAGAGAGAGGAGGGAGAGAGAGGAGGGACAGAGAGGAGAGAGAGAGGAGGGAGAGAGAGGAGGGAGAGAGAGGAGGGAGAGAGAGGAGGGACAGAGAGGAGGGAGAGAGAGGAGGGACAGAGAGGAGGGAGAGAGAGGAGGGACAGAGAGGAGGGAGAGAGAGGAGGGAGAGAGAGGAGGGACAGAGAGGAGGGACAGAGAGGAGGGACAGAAGAGAGGAGAGAGGAGGGACAGAGAGGAGGGAGAGAGAGGAGGGAGAGAGAAGAGGGACAGAGAGTAGGGAGAGAAGAGGAGGGAGAGAGAAGAGGACAGAGAGGAGGACAGAGAGGAGGACAGAGAGAGGAGGAGAGAGAAGAGTGACAGAGAGGAGAGAGAGAGGAGGGACAGAGAGAGGAGAGGAGAGAGAGAGGGACAGAGAGGAGGAGAGAGAGGAGGGACAGAGAGGAGGAGAGAGAGGAGGGACAGAGAGGAGGGAGAGAGAGGAGGACAGAGAGAGGAGGGACAGAGAGGAGGGACAGAGAGGAGGGACAGAGAGGAGGGAGAGAGAGGAGGGAGAGAGAGGAGGGAGAGAGAGGAGGAGAGAGAGAAGGGACAGAGAGAGGGAGAGAGAGGAGGGAGAGAGAGAGGGACAGAGAGGAGGGAGAGAGAGGAGGAGAGAGAAGAGGGACAGAGAGGAGGGACAGAGAGGAGGGACAGAGAGGAGGAGAGAGGAGGGACAGAGAGGAGGGAGAGAGAGGAGGGAGAGAGAAGAGGGAGAGAGAAGAGGGACAGAGAGGAGGGAGAGGAGAGGAGAGGAGGAGGAGGGACAGAGAGGAGGAGAGAGAGGAGGAGAGAGAGGAGGGAGAGAGAGGAGGAGAGAGAGGAGGGACAGAGAGGAGGGAGAGAGAGGAGGGACAGAGAGGAGGGAGAGAGAGAGGGAGAGAGAAGAGGACAGAGAGGAGGGAGAGAGAAGGGGAAGAGAGAAGAGGGACAGAGAGGAGGGACAGAGAGGAGGGACAGAGAGGAGGGAGAGAGAGGAGGGACAGAGAGGAGGGAGAGAGAGGGAGAGAAAGAGGGAGGAGAGAAGAGGGACAGAGAGGAGGAGAGAGAGGAGGGAGAGAGAGGAGGGACAGAGAGGAGGGAGAGAGAGGAGGAGAGAGAGGAGGGAGAGAGAGGAGGGACAGAGAGGAGGGAGAGAGAGGAGGGACAGAGAGAGGGAGAGAGAGGAGGGACAGAGAGGAGGAGAGAGAGGAGGGACAGAGAGGAGGGAGAGAGAGGAGGAGAGAGAGGAGGACAGAGAGGAGGGACAGAGAGGAGGAGAGGAGAGGGAGAGAGAAGAGGGACAGAGAGGAGGGAGAGAGAGGAGGGAGAGAGAAGAGGGACAGAGAGGAGGGAGAGAGAGGAGGGAGAGAGAAGAGGGACAGAGAGGAGGGACAGAGAGGAGGGACAGAGAGGAGGGAGAGAGAAGAGTGACAGAGAGGAGGGAGAGAGAGGAGGGACAGAGAGGAGGGACAGAGAGAGAGGAGGAGAGAGAGGAGGGACAGAGAGGAGGGAGAGAGAGGAGGGACAGAGAGGAGGGAGAGAGAGGAGGGACAGAGAGGAGGGACAGAGAGGAGGGACAGAGAGGAGGAGAGAGAGAGAGGAGAGAGAAGAGGGACAGAGAGGAGGGAGAGAGAGGAGGGAGAGAGAAGAGGGACAGAGAGGAGGGAGAGAGAAGAGGGACAGAGAGGAGGGAGAGAGAAGAGGGACAGAGAGGAGGAGAGAGAGGAGGGAGAGAGAGGAGGGAGAGAGAAGAGGGACAGAGAGGAGGAGAGAGAGAGGAGAGAGAGAGGAGGAGAGAGAGGAGGGAGAGAGAAGAGGGACAGAGAGGAGGGACAGAGAGGAGGAGAGAGAAGAGTGACAGAGAGGAGGGAGAGAGAGGAGGGAGAGAGAGAGGGTTGAAGGAAAGTGATGCATGATAATATAGAGATAGGAGGGGGAATTAGAGCTTTACAGGGAGCAGACCCCCACCCCCACACAGTGACAGGGGATGCAGGGGCAGATGTAAAAATAAAAATACTTACATGTCCTGCGTCCCGAGACCTCCCTATGGTCCCTCTTCTGTAGCTGCAGTCTGGGCACGTCTCCTCAGCAGACCCTCTGCATGCAGTGAGAGCTGCGCGGGGACAGGATGCTGCAGGAAGAGGTGGAGCCAAGTGGGGAAGTAGGAAGCAGTGTGCTCTCACTCCTCCTCACATCAGTTGCACTGAATCTGAGTGGAGAAGCCCCAGGGAGGCGGAGGCTGCCTGGAGGGGGCGGACCCGGACTCTGCACAGGGGGGCCGGCTTGCCGACACAGAAATGCTGTGCTGGTACTGCCAAGCTTTGTGGGTGGCCAAAAATGCCGGGGGTTTTGCGCCCCCCACCTGGAGCTCACTCGGAGTGAGACACCTTCTGCCAGCTCCTTCCCATCCTCCTGCATGTCTCCCATCTCTCTCAGCAAGTGAATGCAGCCTGCCTGCGCCCTGTTACAGCTGTGCCTGAGGCATGTGCCTCACTCGCCTCGCCCTCCCTACGGCCCTGTGCACCTGTAAACATGTAACATAGTGACTATATACAGAATGCACCTGTAAACATGTAACATAGTGACTATATACAGAATGCACCTGTAAACATGTAACACAGTGACTATATACAGAATGCACCTGTAAACATGTAACATAATGACTATATACAGAATGCGCCTGTAAACATGTAACACAGTGACTATATACAGAATGCACCTGTAAACATGTAACATAGTGACTATATACAGAATGCACCTGTAAACATGTAACACAGTGACTATATACAGAATGCGCCTGTAAACATGTAACACAGTGACTATATACAGAATGCACCTGTAAACATGTAACACAGTGACTATATACAGAATGCACCTGTAAACATGTAACACAGTGACTATATACAGAATGTACCTGTAAACATGTAACATAGTGACTATATACAGAATGCACCTGTAAACATGTAACACAGTGACTATATACAGAATGCGCCTGTAAACATGTAACACAGTGACTATATACAGAACGCACCTGTAAACATGTAACACAGTGACTATATACAGAATGCACCTGTAAACATGTAACACAGTGACTATATACAGAATGCACCTGTAAACATGTAACACAGTGACTATATACAGAATGTACCTGTAAACATGTAACATAGTGACTATATACAGAATGCACCTGTAAACATGTAACACAGTGACTATATACAGAATGCGCCTGTAAACATGTAACACAGTGACTATATACAGAATGCACCTGTAAACATGTAACACAGTGACTATATACAGAATGTGGCTGTAAACATGTAACATAGTGACTATATACAGAATGCACCTGTAAACATGTAACATAGTGACTATATACAGAATGCACCTGTAAACATGTAACATAGTGACTATATACAGAATGTGGCTGTAAACATGTAACATAGTGACTATATACAGAATGCACCTGTAAACATGTAACATAGTGACTATATACAGAATGCACCTGTAAACATGTAACACAGTGACTATATACAGAATGCACCTGTAAACATGTAACATAGTGACTATATACAGAATGCACCTGTAAACATGTAACACAGTGACTATATACAGAATGCACCTGTAAACATGTAACACAGTGACTATATACAGAATGCACCTGTAAACATGTAACACAGTGACTATATACAGAATGCACCTGTAAACATGTAACATAGTGACTATATACAGAATGCACCTGTAAACATGTCACATAGTGACTATATACAGAATGCACCTGTAAACATGTAACATAGTGACTATATACAGAATGCACCTGTAAACATGTAACACAGTGACTATATACAGAATGCACCTGTAAACATGTAACATAGTGACTATATACAGAATACACCTGTAAACATGTAACATAGTGACTATATACAGAATGCACCTGTAAACATGTAACATAGTGACTATATACAGAATGCACCTGTAAACATGTAACATAGTGACTATATACAGAATGCACCTGTAAACATGTAACATAGTGACTATATACAGAATGCAGCTGTAAACATGTAACATAGTGACTATATACAGAATGCACCTGGAAACATGTAACATAGTGACTATATACAGAATGCACCTGTAAACATGTAACACAGTGACTATATACAGAATGCAGCTGTAAACATGTAACATAGTGACTATATACAGAATGCACCTGTAAACATGTAACACAGTGACTATATACAGAATGCAGCTGTAAACATGTAACATAGTGACTATATACAGAATGCACCTGTAAACACTTAACACAGTGACTATATACAGAATGCAGCTATAAACATGTAACATAGTGACTATATACAGAATGCACCTGTAAACATGTAACACAGTGACTATATACAGAATGCAGCTGTAAACATGTAACATAGTGACTATATACAGAATGCACCTGTAAACATGTAACACAGTGACTATATACAGAATGCAGCTGTAAACATGTAACATAGTGACTATATACAGAATGCACCTGTAAACATGTAACACAGTGACTATATACAGAATGTACCTGTAAACATGTAACATAGTGACTATATACAGAATGCACCTGTAAACATGTAACACAGTGACTATATACAGAATGCACCTGTAAACATGTAACACAGTGACTATATACAGAATGCAGCTGTAAACATGTAACATAGTGACTATATACAGAATGCACCTGTAAACATGTAACACAGTGACTATATACAGAATGCAGCTGTAAACATGTAACATAGTGACTATATACAGAATGCACCTGTAAACATGTAACATAGTGACTATATACAGAATGTACCTGTAAACATGTAACATAGTGACTATATACAGAATGTGGCTGTAAACATGTAACACAGTGACTATATACAGAATGCACCTGTAAACATGTAACACAGTGACTATATACAGAATGCAGCTGTAAACATGTAACATAGTGACTATATACAGAATGCACCTGTAAACATGTAACACAGTGACTATATACAGAATGCACCTGTAAACATGTAACACAGTGACTATATACAGAATGCAGCTGTAAACATGTAACATAGTGACTATATACAGAATGCACCTGTAAACATGTAACACAGTGACTATATACAGAATGCAGCTGTAAACATGTAACATAGTGACTATATACAGAATGTACCTGTAAACATGTAACATAGTGACTATATACAGAATGCACCTGTAAACATGTAACACAGTGACTATATACAGAATGCAGCTGTAAACATGTAACATAGTGACTATAAACAGAATGCACCTGTAAACATGTAACACAGTGACTATATACAGAATGCACCTGTAAACATGTAACACAGTGACTATATACAGAATGCAGCTGTAAACATGTAACATAGTGACTATATACAGAATGCACCTGTAAACATGTAACACAGTGACTATATACAGAATGCACCTGTAAACATGTAACACAGTGACTATATACAGAATGTGGCTGTAAACATGTAACATAGTGACTATATACAGAATGCAGCTGTAAACATGTAACACAGTGACTATATACAGAATGCAGCTGTAAACATGTAACATAGTGACTATATACAGAATGCACCTGTAAACATGTAACACAGTGACTATATACAGAATGCACCTGTAAACATGTAACACAGTGACTATATACAGAATGTGGCTGTAAACATGTAACACAGTGACTATATACAGAATGCACCTGTAAACATGTAACACAGTGACTATATACAGAATGCAGCTGTAAACATGTAACACAGTGACTATATACAGAATGCACCTGTAAACATGTAACACAGTGACTATATACAGAATGCACCTGTAAACATGTAACACAGTGACTATATACAGAATGTGGCTGTAAACATGTAACACAGTGACTATATACAGAATGCAGCTGTAAACATGTAACATAGTGACTATATACAGAATGCACCTGTAAACATGTAACATAGTGACTATATACAGAATGTGCCTGTAAACATGTAACCTAGTGACTATATACAGAATGCACCTGTAAACATGTAACATAGTGACTATATTTCCTACATTATTTATTTTTCTGTTAATCTGTATATTTATTTTAATATCTTGCATTTTACTACTTTGTATTTCTGTAACCACTCAATGTACTTGAACCCAGGACATACTTGAAAACGAGAGAAATCTCAATGTATCCTTCCGGGTAAAATCCTTTATAAATAAATAAAAATAAATATATAGATGTTGGAAGGCTGACACTAAGGCTGACACAGACCTTTGGTTTGCTATTGTTTTTTTTTTTAATGGTAAATTCTACAGTCTGCCCATTTATTTTTTTCCCGCGCCCTTGATGACTTTATATACAGGATTGTGGTTGTGGTTGTTACATAGTCTTATTAGACAGTACATTTGGCTTCATGGATCTTTTCTAGACTTGCATACAGTGAGACTTGCAAACTATACTTTCTTTTTTTGAAATTCAAAGTTTTTATTCAGAAAATATAGATAAATAATAATAATAATACAGGATATCAAGAGTGATACAAATAGTACCGTATGGAAAAATCCAAATGCAATTGAATAAAGTCATGTACAACCATAGATTATGTCTAGTGGGGAAGGGTGTAAGGGATAAAAAGAAAAAGGCATTAGATCGGTCCGCCCAATGGCTTTGTGTACAGAAACTTCGTCACCGAATAGGTGTGTATAGTCTCAAAAAACTATCCACTACAAGCGTAAAACCTCTAAGGCATTCCTGACCTCAGCGTTCATGGGAGCCCCCATCGCCCACATGGACATGGTTGCGAGAGTAGGGAAAGAAAGAATGTAAGAGAAAAGAAGAGAGAAAGAGAGGAGAGGAAAAGAAGAGAGAAAGAGAGGAGAAAAAAAAAGGGGGGGGAGGGGAGGAAGTTAGGGAGTGAACAAGCCCGGGCTGTCTCGCCCCAGCTACAGGAACCTCAGGTGACCTCCATCGCACGACGTGCAGTTGTCGCGTAACTGTCCCAGTGGAACTATTTCAGCCCCATGTCCGCCTCAGCGCCTCTAGTCATCGCCTCCAAGAGATCCACTGAGCGGTAAGCCTCAACCTTGCCCATCCACGACCGAAAGATGGCACTTCCGAGGAACGCCAGTGTATCGGGATCAAGGCCCGAACTGCTAATAGCATAAGAAGTAACACTGATTCTCTTCAGGGTCCCGATGGGGAGGGGAATATGAAAAAGCAAGAAGCATTCCGGTGTGAGTGGAAGATCGACGTCAGTCACCTGAAGTATGGCAGAATGATCAATCTCCAGAACCCCAGGACGCGAGGCAGGACCACCAGATGTGGAGATACGTCCCTACATCAGCATCACAATGCCAACAGGTGGGAGAAGCGTCCGGATAAATGTGATGTAATAGCGAGGGAGTCTTATACCAAAAGGTCATTATTTTGTAGGAAGTCTCCTGAGATCTCGAAGCGCAAAATCCCTTATGCACCAGGATATAAGTCATTGTCCATTGAGCGTCCGTTATTGTAATGCCGAGATCTGCCTCCCATCTAGAAGTAAAAGAGGGGTCAGTCGTATCCGACGTCTGAAGTAGGCCATACAAGGTAGATATACCATGGTCAAGTGTAAGGCTCATATGACAAAAGCGTTCAAACGGGGTGAGTTGTCGATGTAAACTGTATCCACAGTTGAGATTACGGCGATAAATCCGAATTTGTAGGTAATTAAATCTCTCTAAGGGAGATGGAGGGCTCCCCTCCCTAAAACAGTGGGGGATACTCACATCCTCAGAGGGAAAGGTCAAGGCCCGCAGTCTCCTCGTTCCCGATAACCGAACGCTCAGCGAAGGTAAGACTCCAGCTGGTAGTTTCGGGTTATGGCTCAGGGGCAGAAGAGGGGAGATAGCCGTGGACAAGCCGTGGAGCAATTTACATCTGTGCCAGATACGCAGCGTAACAGCAACCGGGTCCAGGTCCGAGGAGATGCCGCAGCGAGTGACTGGCGGGAACCACGGCAACGCGAACAAGGGGGAGCCGGAAAGAATACGCTCGAAATCGAGCCATCGTTTATCCAGATCGGAAGCCGACCAGTCAATAATGCAAAGCAAGTGGCAGGCTGTATAATACTGCTTCACATCGGGGAGGGCCAAGCCGCCTCTGGTCTTTGGTCGGCACAGTACCGCTAACCCAACCCGGTACTGGCCTTTTGGCCAAACGAAGGTCAAGAGTTCCTTCCGGAGCGCCAGGAAAAATGAGGACGGAATTGCGATAGGAAGAGTATGAAAAAGGTATAACAGCCGTGGTAGTAAATTCATCTTTAGCACCGCCACACGTCCTAGCCAAAAGAGATGTGTTTACTCGTCCAGCTGGACAAATCTGAGTGAAACGTGCGCAGTATACTATGAAAGTTTAAGTCGAGAAGTCGGTTAGTGGATGTTGCCAGCCAGGTACCGACTTATTGGAGAGAAGAAGGGCAGTGGCGGAACGGATAACTGGAACTAATGGTCTCTAAAGCGACGGGCGCCAGGGAGATGCCTAAGAACTCCGATTTGTCCTGATTGATTTTAAGACCAGCGACGAGGCCGTAAGTGTCCAGTACCAACATAACAGCCGGTAGAGACGAGTCAACGTTCGTGAGGAAAAAGAGCAAGTCATCAGCGTAAGCTGACAGTTTATGTTCGGAGGTATGTCCCCAAATTCCCCTTATATCCGGATGGCGATGGATAGCCACCAAAAGTGGTTCAAGAGCGAGTGCGAAAAGCAGGGGTGACAGGGGACAGCCCTGCCTAGTCCCATTCCTCACTACCAGCGGAGGTGATAAGGCACCATTGACCCTGACACAGGCCGTGGGGTCATCATAAAGGGCCATCAGGCATTGCATAAAAAAGGGTCCCGCCCCCAAACCCCTCAACACCGAGAACATAAAGTCCCAACGTACTCTATCAAATGCCTTCTCCGCATCCATAGAGAGCAGGAGAAGGCCCTCACCAGTCCTCCGCGCCACCCCGATAGCCCCTAAAGCGCGAGTGATCGCATCACGGGCTTCACGGCCCCGCACAAATCCCACCTGATCCGGATGGATCAAGGATGGCAAGAGAGGGGTCAGCCGGTTCACCATAACCTTGGCAAGAATATTAAGAAGTGAGATTGGTCGGTAACTGCGGGGGTCAGATGCGTCCTTATCCGGCTTCAAGAGGACCGAGATCGTGGCAGATAAAGTATGAGGGTGAATGGAAGGATCCTGAGCGAACTGCAGAGAACAGAGCAACGAGACGGGGTACCAGTGTGGGCGAGAAGGCACGGTAATATTCTGCCAGGAGACCGTCAGGGCCCAGGCATTTATGGGTTTTAAGCGACTTCAGGACCGCATGAAGCTCCTCCGCGCTGACGGGGTTCTCCAGGCTAGCCGCCGAAGACTCTGAAATCAATCGGGGGAGCTTATCTCTCAGGTAGTCCAGAATCACAGCGGGGGGGGGGGCGTGTCTGCGACCACGTCCAAATACAAGGCTTGGTAATAGTGCTGGAACTCCAATAAGATAGACTCAGTGAGTACGCGGACAATTCCGTCTTGGGAGCGTAGCTTTGCAATATAGGAAGCGTTCTGTCTGCGACAGAGGATTTGGGCTAACAATCGACCAGGTTTGTTTTCTTTAAGGGCAAAACTACAGCGGGTCTTCTGAGCAGCAAACTTAATATCAGTATCGAGTAAATCATTCAATTCTCGCCGCTTAGTTAGAAGATCCGAGTAGTCAGAGGGTAATGTAGATGCCTGGTGACGGAGTTCCATGTCGCGAATATCTGCTATAAGTTGTTGTATGTGTTCAGAACGGAGTCATTTCAGAGCTGTGGCTTTGCTAATAAGAAGGCCTCGCACCACAGCCTTATGTGCCTCCCACATCGTCGGTTCGGGGACATCCGAGTCTCCATTCATCTCAAAATATGCCTGAAGGTGGGAGTCAATTTCGGTCACAAAGCCCGGGTCTGAGAGGAGGGATATATTCAGGAGCCATTGCCTTTCTGACGGTCGATAAAGCGGTGAGGACAGCGTAGCCATCACAGGAGAGTGGTCTGACCACGTCTGCACCTCAATATTTGATGCCTCGACTAGGTCCACTCGATGGTGTTGCATAAAAATATAATCCAACCTCGAGTGTGTACTAAGTACCGGGGAAAAGAACGTATAGTCACGCTCACTGGCATGAAAAGCGCGCCAGACATCAACCAGACGAAGCTCGTCCAAAGTACGTCTCACCTGACGTACCACATTCGGGGGGATCGAGGTACGACCCATGGAGGTGTCCATTCTCGGATCTAAGGGGATATTAAAATCTCCCGTGACCACAAGAGTTCCAGCCATAAAGTTCTGCAATTGACGCGAGATAGACGTCAGACACCGGTGCTGGGCAGTATTAGGTAGATACACTGGAACGAACGTATAACAAGAATCCGCAATTGTGCCTTTAACGAACAGGAATCGCCCCTCCGGGTCTGTCATCACGTCTATGAGGACAAAGGGAACATCTCGAGAAAAAAGGATAGCCACCCCTCGGCTCTTGCCACCCTGATAGTCACTGAAATAACCCAAGGGATAACGGAAATTACAAAGAACCGGGGCCGACCCTGATCGGAAGTTTGTCTCCTGAAGTAGGAGCACCGAAGTCCTCAGGGCCGAAGCCTCTCGTAAAAGTCGACTGCGCTTCTCCGGGACATTGAGACCCTTGGCGTTGTACGTAAGGAGGCGAAGAGGCCGTGGGGCAAAACCCCCAGGCACGCCCATGGTAGCTGCAAAGGAAAGGGGCTAAGGTATAAAATATGGAAGGTCAAGGGAAGGCGGAGTAAAACAACAACAAAACAAAACAACAAACCCGGGAGGGGGGGAGGAAAGAGAAAAAAAAAAAAAGAAGAAAGAGGAGACAGACAGTAAAGAGAGAGAAAGAATAAACAATGAGGTATAGAACGCCTCAGGGGAAACCCAGTGGACCCCCAAGCACTTGGGGGCCAGTTAGTACCCCTGAAAAAGATTGGCGTCAAGCCCTCGAGGGCAAAGGAGTCAAGCTCCAAACCTATCCCAGACCAAAGAATAGGCCAACAGAAAAGCGATAGGAAAAAAACAAAAATATAACACAGTAAAGGAGCTCAGTAAGATTCCCCTCCGACTCCGACAAACAGATCATATGCCGCGGTATATACAATTAAATCAACAATAACAAATCAAAAATAACAAATCAAAACACACCCAAAAAAAAAAAGGGGAGGGAATTGGGTTTCATAAAGCATATAGAATCACTTCACATGTACCTCCCAGCACGCTGCATTGAAAATAAACCTCATATCTATACAAGGTGGTGGTACAGAAAAATTAAGTGTGCTGAGTAGCACATAAACGATATCCCGGGGGGGGGGGTGTGTGGAAAAATTAAGGAATGCATGACACTTTACCCAAGGAGGGCCACATAAATGAGATAAGTGGGGTAACAAGCTAGAATCCACCCAGTGTTGAAGCAGACAGAATTTCACTGCCCCCTCCCTGTCCCACCCCCCTTCTTCCCTAGGGGGCAGGGTAGTGCACCAACAGTACCCCACCCAATGGGGAGGGCAGACATATGAAGTCTGAGAAACAGGAAACGCATAACACTATACCCAAGGGTATATATACACACAAAAAAAAAAAGAGCGAAATAACAGTAATAAATTGTTTGGGTGCAGAATGACATACATGGGTACCCCACCCAATGGGGAGGGCAGAAAAATTAAGTGCAAGAAACATTAAACGCAGGACAGTCCACCCATGAAGGGAGCGCAAAAATTAAATGTGCGAGCTAAACAGTGATCCACCCATTGGTCGAGCAGAAAAATTCAGTGTGCAGAGTAATTAAACACGTGGTACCCCACCTGATGGGGAGGGCAGAAAAATTAAGAGCAATAGGCAGGAAATGATAGAAAAAAGGGGTGGTATATCTCTGTCGGGCGCTACCTGTATATGTGGGTTTCTCACACTTCGTAGAGTGGAGTTGAGGACCTTTAGTGATGAAATGTAGTGGTGTGTAGTTGCCACATGTATTGTATCCAGTGAATATATTGATACCCAGTGAATATATTTGTGGTCTATGGTCAAAAAGGGTTTGGTAAAACCAATTCTGTATATAGTGTATGTCTCAAATGATAAGATTGTATTGTCATTTGAGTTGGAGGAAAATAATCCAGCAGAAGAGGCCTTGTGTAGGCGAAACGCGTCCTGGATACCCTTATCTTTCTATTGTTTTTTATTTACCATGTATTATTTACATTAATCTAAAACATCAAGATAAGAACCCAGACAGTACAACTATGAATATATATAAAGAATAAAAAACGGGTGTAGTCCATATGTCAAACAGGCGTAAAAACAAGTTTTGAACTGAGACAAATATCTCTCAAGAGAAACAAGATGTGTGTCACAGAATCTAGCCACCCAAGGGGGCATCGAGCCGGGTATATGGGAAACCGTGTGGGAACCGTAGTGTAGTAGGTGAGCATATTTCAGCGTCACAAGGATAACAGATCACACAGCCTCAGTGCAGACAATCCCTTCATGCCCAAGTGTGAAACAAAAAGGCTCGGGCCCAGTAGGTGCCAGAAAGTACCCGGTACCATAGTTCTGGGCGCATATTCCAGCGTAGCGGGCGAGCTGCGAAGGCACCGAATCATCAGGGGGGGTCAGACTCCCCGAGTACAGGGAGGACAAAAGGGGGTCCTCAATATGGCGCAGCGTGACGCAAAATGGGGATTTAGGACTGCAGCAGTTGTTGGTAGGGGAATAAAGCAAGAGCTCAGGCATCCGCCTGGGGGTCCAGATGTGCTGGGGCTCTGTCCCGGGACCGTCGCTGCCGGCCACGTGACCGCTGTCTGCGGGTTCCAAGTGGGGCCACCGGAGCGACACGATGGTCTTCAGACTCCCAATTCCAGACACTAAGCACCGGTAGACCCATCGCCCCTGCAAAGGAGGAAACATCAGAGGGGTGATAGATAGTATGGCGCACTCCATTCTTCTGGGCCGACAATGCAAAAGGGAAGGCCCATCGATAAGGTATATCGGCCTGGCGAAGTGCCTGAGTAACAGGTTGCAAACAGCGTCTAGCCGCTAGAGTAAAGGGGGATAAGTCTTGAAAAAATTCCAGTGTGATTCCTTGAAAGGCCCTGGAGCAGGATGAACGTGCTGCGGTCATAATTTTTTCCTTTAATAAAAAGTCTGTCATACAACAGACAACGTCTCGAGGGGGTGCTGTCGGGGGCGGTTTCAGGCGCAAAGCTCTGTGTATTCGATCCATCAAAATCGGGGCATCCGACGTCTGGCCCAACACCATGTAAAATACCTCAGTAAGGGTGGCACGTAAATCCTCCGGCCCGTCCACCTCCATTAGGCCGCGGATGTTGTGGCGTCGGCCTCTGTTGTCGAGGTCATCGACTCGGCGCTGCAGCTCACCAAACGCTGCCGGAGGAGGCGCTTGAGCCGGGGGTGGTTCACCCCATCCTCCAGGCGGCTCACTCTGGATGTTAAGGCCTCGACATTGGTCCTGACCTCCCGGATGTCTCCTGCAAAACCTTCCCTCAGGTCAGGGCCGTCTTTAATATTGACTGGGCCCTGGGCAAACATTTTCTTGGGTCCCCCCATGCAAATTTTCTCTCCACCCCCAAAAAACTTTCAAGGTTTTTCAGAGAGCAACGAAATGTCACTACCATTCCCCTCACTTTGTCTAGTCCAATTTGCCGACCCTGCGGTGAATTCAGCATTCACTGTAAGGTCCACGAAGTGCAGGGAACGAGCCGCCGAAAGCACCTGAACAACCACCATTGGCTTTCCTCCCTGCTCTTTACTATACTTTTATTATTTGTGCTCTTTTTCACCCTTGTTGCTTTTATGAATCTGATTTGAGGTGCTTTACCTTAGAACCAAGTGGTGGTTATATATCAATATTAGAGTTGCTCAAGCCAAATCTATTGCAGCACCAAATACACTATATAGATATTTACAACTCTTGGGTATTTGTAAATTTATTGTGTTGTGCTTGTTTATGTTCATCACGATTTGGTACCAAGTTTTATCAATTACATATTATTGAGTTTCATTAAAGGTTATGTTTTAAAATATCACAGTGCAATTGTGGTCTGTGCGATTGTTTGGTCGGCTCACCAGCTATGTATTTTGATTAGGGCTACCCTGTTTGTTCTCTGTGATTCCCTTACTCATTTTCAATACTTTTTATATCCTGATATATATTAGTTACATCATACTACATTTATGTATGAATTGTTTCTTTAGAAAGGCCATTGTTTGGCCAGAGGGTCACAGGAGTCGCTGGGCATCTCCCCTCTCTTTCCTCGGCAGATTCCACTCCCGGGGTTTATATACACTGTGCCCTCCTCATCTGTGGGTTTTGCCAATCAATAAATGCCCCCATATAAAGCTCGGGGGAGAGTCACCAGGGGTGGGTTACCAGTGCTGTGAGGGCACAGGCTCTGTCTAGGCTCGGCACCTAGTGCGCAGCTGCAGATTCCACGTTCCTTCCCTGCCCCCTCCTCCCTGTTACCGGTGTGTGTGGTCCGCATGGTAACAGGGAGGAGGGGGCAGGGAAGGAACGTGGAATCTGCAGCTGTATGCAGGGTGACCATCCTCCTGCCCCCAATCCAACCTTAGGTATGCTCTGCGCGGTGCTGCCCTCCTGCCACCGATTACGCTGTGCGACGGGTCCTCATGAAACTACAGCACAGCGCTGATATAAACACAGCTTCCAATTGGCTGACATGCTTCGAAAAATTACGTGGGGGTTCTAAATGCTTCCACGTGACAAGTCCTGGTGATGATGCCAATGGACAGAGCTCGGTTTGCAAGCAGGGCAGACAACAAGATGTCAGCCCACTTCTTAGAAAATTAACAGATCAGCTCCAAATAGGCGCGAGACGTGGTCCAGGCCCTGGATTCTTGTGGGCTCAAAGGGTAGCTGGCTCGGGCCCCAAATCAATGATTGGGCCCGGGGCAGCTGCCCCATTTGCCCTGCGTTAAAGACGGCCCTGCCTCAGGTCTGCCACCAGATCAGCAAGGTCAGCATTAGTAGGAAGTACAGAGATAAGTCGTTCCAAGCGGCAGATGGCTTCAGAAGAGTCCGCTGTCGGGGGTAGATTCGAAGGCCCGTCCGCAATCTTGTCACGCGGCGGGGAAAGATTTGCAGTCGGAGTTGGGGTGACAAAAGCGTCCAGCGGGCCACAAGCACGGAGTTGTTGGTGTGCTGAGGGCTTAGGGGTAGACAGGCGAGTTTTGCCACGAACCATGACCTGAGATTTCAGTAATAAGCAGATTGCCATCGGAGGGGACTCGGGAGCTCAATGCTTATGCGGCCATCTTGGTCTCAGGGCAGGACACGCCTCTCTTGGTGATTTTCTTTAACCCTGCCATGTATTGACCCCATGGGGTTGCATTCCGCAAATTGTATGGCCGACACATTGAACAGAAGACGGGAGGCTACTGATGTGCAGAAAACATTGCAGCCAGTTTGACATGCTGTCAACAGCTAAGAAAGGGAAATAAATGGATCATAAGAGCAGCAATGACAATTCTATTCTTGTGTTAAACAGACAAAAAGCACCAACACTACACTTTATAAAGAGTCTCGACGTCAGATCTTTCAAATATATTGAAGGAACATTTACACCAGAATTCCTTATGAAGGGAAGTTTCATTATTATCTTTTATTATTATTATCTTTTTTTGGGGGGAATAGAATGAAAACCTCTATAAAATAACTGTAACGGGTGGAGTAGCGCCCACCAAGGAGTAGCGGAGTTGAGATCCTTAAGGGCTGCGAAATCTTTTGAACGTTTAAACACCGATTGTCATTCACAGAATCAGACACTTGTGGCAACAAGGTTGAACAATAGACTGAGTCGCTACTAAGCACTAACGGTTTCAAGACCGATAGAGCACAAGCAGAGAAACACAGATAAACCAGACAGTTGGTGAATTGCGCGGGTTGCAGGGCAGTCAGGAATAGGAACCTGCGAATCATAAATTTTCGCTCGAATTTAATCAGCTGTTAGGCTCGAACTTGAATCTAATATCGAATCGAATCGAAAAATTCAGAAAAATGCCACTTTCGAGCATTTCGTGTACGATACATCCTGGATAGGTATGCTTTGTTTGTGCATGCAGGTTCAGCTGACGTTACAGCTGCAATCTAACAGATGGGCTTAATATAGTAGTGTAGCGCTGCTTTTAAAAACACTGTATTTCTGGTGCATTGAACTATTGCTGCCACCAGAGGGAGACAGAGACATTGTGGACTATGCTGGACAAAACCAAACTACATCTACCATCATCCTTTGCGTGAGGACTGGAAGGAGGTGGTACAGGAAGAGGAAAGAGATCAGCAGCCTCGTGCAAGACATGGGCAGAGTGAGCGGAGCAGTGAAAGGCTGGAGGACGCACGTTGGAGCTGTCAGGGATCGCAACCAAGCCGGAGTACAGACGCTGTCTCACTGGTGCTGGAGATTGGGACAGTGACCGTGTTGAGACCTACCTACGCAGCGCTGAGAGTTCTGGAGGACAAGCTGGATCCGGCAGGACCCCGGGTTAGGAGACCGCGCTGATCGATTGGGAGTGCTGGTGGCGGATCGTTGTTCCAGTTGCAGAGATTTGGGCAAGCAGGGAGCAGATTCAGTGGCATGGAGTCCCAGTACACAGCGGAGAAGATCTTTTGATCGAGGCATCGAGTGCTGGACAGTTTCGTTCATCGGATGGGTGAGAGGCCTCCAGGCCACAGTTCCAAAACAGAAACGCACGCTGCAATATTGTTTAAATTCACAGGGCCCCAACGGTGACTAGTCGAAGATTGCTCTTTTCGTTCACTGGCCAGTTGAATATAGTACCCGTGTACCCTAGACAGCACACATATATATTTTTGAGCTATTATTCACGGGACTTACACTCCAGAACTGAGGGGGTTAACCGGTTTTATTTTACCACCGCGTGTTTTTTTCCCGCGTTACGAATTCTTGTTACTCAAATACCGTATATGCGTATTGTATGCTGCTTTATTGGGATCATTAAAGAATATAATATATAAAAATCCACAACAGTGCTGGTGTATAGTTAATTCCTAGTGCGGTGAGACTATCCCGAGGTTTATTCAGCGTCTCCTCTGGGAGTGAGCGCTACAGTAGCCTATAGCAAAGTACATTCACATCTTAAAAATCAAACTTAAAATATCAACTTCAATAATTCAATTGCAAGCTTAAATTATTGCAACATTGCAAGCTTTATTGAAATGATTTTAATAACCATAACAAAATAAAAAATTACCAGCGAACTGACCCTACAGGTCATCCACTGTTTGTCGGGGAGCGGCAAAAAACAATGGCAGATTGCCTTTAATAAATAACAAAAAGACACTCCCAAATACCAACTAAAAGCAACATATACACAAAAGCCTATTGAGGGAAATTAGAGATATAATTTGGGACAAACGAGCGGTATGTACTGCAAAGATGTGGTATAGACACCAGGTGAATAGGTATGTATAACGGGCGACTTGCCAAATGAACAACAAAACCTGGGGGACTAAATTCCCAGAGACTAAACGCACATCCAATATGCAGAATTCTTAGAAGGTGTGAGCACACAAATGAGCCATCTCACATATTCACTACTGTCCCTAAGACTTAATCAGATTCTGCTCTTACCCTCACTAATGCTTACAAGACAAACGGCATTAAAACCAAAAAATTAGACACTCAGCTCGACATATGTTTTGCCGGTGACAACCGGCTTCATCTGGAGCAAAAATTGAATAGCTTGTGTAGCGCTCACTCCCGGAGGAGCCGCTGAACAAACCTCGGGTTAGTCTCACCGCACTAGGGAATAAATATACACCGGGCACTGTTGTGGATTTTATAGATTATATACTTTACTGATCCCAATAAAGTGACACATATAATGCAAATACGGTATATGAACGGCAGGATTTCGCAATGCGGGAAAAACACGCGCGGCAAAAAGGAAAAGGATTAACCCTCCTCAGTTCTGGAGTGTAAGTCCTGTGAGTGTAATGTCTCAAAAAGGTGTACGTGTATTGATTTGTGTACCCGGGCACTGTATTCAACTGGCCAGTGAATGTAATAAGCAAATCTTTGACTAGTCACGTTGGGGCCCTGTAGAATTGAACAACAATGCAGCGTGCGGGATTATACTTGGACTTGCGGCCTGTAAGGCCTCTCACCCATCCGTTAGACAGTCTGTCCCACTGCCTGATCAAGGAGGTCTCTCCACTTGTCCTCCGGAACTCTGTGCCACTGGATCCGCTCTCTTGCTCGTCCGGTCTCCAACTCGAGAACTACGGCCTACTGCCTGCACTCCCTATGGATCATCGGGTCTCCTTACAGGGGGTCCAACTGGAACTGAAATTCTGTGCAAACCTCTCAGTGATAATGGGTATGCCTCTGCAAGTTACTGCCCTGATCTCCAGCACCCTCGAGGTAGCGTCTGCGCTCCGGCCTGGTCTCGATCCCTGGCAGTCTCACTTGCGTCCTCTGTCTTTCGCTGCTCCGCTCACTCTGGTGCTCCTCCGACGAGGCTGCGGATGTCTTCCTCTCAGTGCCACCCACTTCCTGTATCCGCCGCAAAGCCTGATGGATATTGTAGTTCGTTTAGGTCCTGCATAGTCCATATGCATTTTGTCTCCCTCTGGTGGCTAAAACCGAGTAATTGCAGAAACACAGTTTTAAACAGCACTACACTCTCCCCCTCCTAAACTCTTGGGTCCCTCCAAGGGAGTGTAACAGATACATAACATTGCAATATTTACATAACACAACAGTTCTCACTTTAACCTATATAGTCAGGATTGACAACAGGCAGCAAATATCCTCAATCTCACCCAAACCCTTAGGCACCTCTGTAAGTAGGGCTGACACTTCAGGAAACCTCCGCACAGTTGTTACAGCTTCCTCTGTGCTATGTCCTGGTGAATCATACGTGAGTCTCTGAGGGGGTCGTACTGAACGTTTAGGCTCAAATTTTTCAGGACCCTCTTTAGGTGGGAGAGCTGACTCCACAGGCTCAATTCTCTCATCAACAATCGGAGCAAACACCTCCTCGGAGTATGAAGTGAAGGCATAGAACTGTAATCTATGGATATTTCCTCTAGAACTTCAGGAACTTCCGAGGTCTCAGGTACTTCAGGTGCTTGAGTCATAACTTCAGAAATATCAGGCTCTAAATCACTCTCACCCCGGTCAGAGACCGGCTTGACGCCCTCGGACTCAGGTGTCCACACCCAGCTCAAACACCAGCCTTCTTCTTCACTGTCTTCTTCACTCTCTCCAACAGAACGCAACTGTTGAGACCAAGTAATAGGAGTCGGACAAGATATAGGCAGACCAGGCAAAGAGAATTTGTCTCCAATCGGTACTTGTACAGTCTTTCCTGACCGTAGAACCTTCTCTGCCCCTTCCGTTCTCCTCAGCCTTCTCACTTCTGTAGTGGCTCTCTGTTCTTTGACCCTCAGTGGACAGGCCGGTTGTGACATTGAGTGTGCCTTCTTAGGAGCAAGACTCTCTTCCGTCACCAGTGGGGTTAAGAGGTGTCTCAACACATCAGTGTTCATCCCCACTATCATAGAACTTCGATTAGCTCCCGAGGGACGAGCACGCACAATGGCCAATGTGTCACATACTCCCGGTTGTCCAGTGATTACTGAACTGAATTCTAGCTTCACCTGTATGTATCCATCATAGGGAAACCTCTCAGTCCCCATACCCCAGATTTCAAGATCCTTCAACTTCTTCAGGGGTATATGCTTCAAATATTTCTGATAGAAGTCTCGGGAAATCAGCGTTACTTGAGCACCCAAATCTAGAAGAGCCTTAGTGTAGACTCCTTCCACTTGAACCGGGATGATGGGCGAAGGACCTATCAACTTGTCAGGGAACTTTTTCGTAGCAGCAGGAGAGGTAGACCCAGTCTGTTGTACTCTAACCCTCGTCCTCATACGTGGCGGCTGAGGGCGAGCATTGTCTTCCCGTGACGTAGGACCGGACCTCCAGGGAGAGGATCTCCTAGTTCTTTCAGGCACATATAGGGACCCTCCCTGTCTCCTTTCCGGGCACTGAGTCTTGAAGTGGCCGAATTCCCCACAGGCGAAACATCTTCCCCACGAGGATGAGGGCACACTTTCTTCCTGTGGCTCATTCAAAAATCCCCTGTCGGAGGTCACGGCAACCGCTGCTGTTTGCATAGCTGAAAGAGACCTCTGTATTTCAGTCTGCATTTCTGATACTTTCAAGATTGCCCGGCATAGATCCGTGTTTGTCTGTTCCATCTTAACTTGGGCTTCTTGTACTTTCTTGAGAGTCTTTTGTATCTCACCATACACCTGGTTTGACGACTTTTGGGTTATCTCCGGCTCATATGTCTCTTCCGGATCATCTTCATCTGATGAACACTCGTGATACCCTATGGGTTGCGCATAGACCCTTTCTCCCCTTCTTGCAAGCTTCTCTTCCAGAAGGGCTTCTTCTTCTCGAACAACCCGAATCAGTTCTAGGTAATTTAACTCTTTATTACCTTCTCGAGTCTTTAGTTGCAACATCACAGGGTCTAAGGGTAAAGCACCTTTCAATATCTGCCGCATTCTAACCTGATCTACTGTAGTGGGGTCTGCTCCTTTCTTCAACAGTACTTGGTACAGTATCTTATCCAGGCGCCTCATGTAATCTGTCATCTTCTCACCCTTTTGCTGGTAAGTATGTTCATACTGGTACATGAGCTCAGCAGCCTTTTCCGTTCGCCCGAAAACTTCCTGTAATATGTTCAGGTAATCTAGAGCAGTACAGTCTTGCTTACTCAGCTTCAGATTCCTGACAGCCTCTGATGCTGGTCTCTTCAAGCTCTCAGTAATTCTTTGTTTCTTCTGCGCTTCAGGGACGTCCCATTCGTCTAGAGCCTGCATCGCCTGTTCCACCCATTCTTCGAAGGTTTCTTCTCCCACTGGAGTTGGCAAGTTTCCTGAAAATTTTTCCAACTTACGATATCCGAAGCGGATGTAAGAAGGGTGTGCCCTCTGACACTTAGCTATGAGGTCTCCAATGGCAGAAATGAACTCCGGCCCGATCATGGCCAGCGGGCTGGACGCAGGAATATTCACAGAATCACCACATGGCTTACTTGGCTGGATCAGACGAACTTCTACCTCGGTCAGCTTCACTCTCGCGCCCTGAAAACACACTGGAACACCCTTTCTCCACTCAAAAGGGACATATGTGTGAGAAGTATCTGGGTTCGCTTTAATGTCCAGAATTAACCCCCGATGATCTGGTGTCAGCGCGGCCCCGGCCCGGTGAATCTGATCTTCGGCCCAAGTGTCTGCAGGAATGTCCATGACTATGCTTAACTCTATCTGGCTATTTTGCTCCTCACACCATTTGGCAGCAGTGTCTGGATCCATAATTAACCCTTTAATTGCGGTTTCCACAGAGACTGAAATCCCGGACGAGCCCCGACGTGTAGCGCTCACTCCCGGAGGAGCCGCTGAATAAACCTCGGGTTAGTCTCACCGCACTAGGGAATAAATATACACCAGCACTGTTGTGGATTTTATAGATTATATACTTTACTGATCCTAATAAAGTGACACATATAATGCAAATACGGTATATGAACGACAGGATTTCGTAATGTGGGAAAAACATGCGCGGCAAAAAGGAAAAGGATTAACCCCCCTCAGTTCTGGAGTGTAAGTCCCGTGAGTGTAATGTCTCAAAAAGGTGTACGCGTATTGATTTGTGTACCCGGGCACCGTATTCAACTGGCCAGTGAATGTAATAAGCAAATCTTTGACTAGTCACATTGGGGCCCTGTAGAATTGAACGACAATGCAGCGTGCTGGATTATACTTGGACTTGCGGCCCGTAAGGCCTCTCACCCATCCGTTAGACAGTCTGTCCCACTGCCCGATCAAGGATGTCTCTCCGCTTGTCCTCCGGAACTCTGTGCCACCGGATCCGCTCTCTTGCTCGTCCGGTCTCCAACTCGAGAACTATGGCCTACCGCCTGCACTCCCTATGGATCATCGCGGTCTCCTTACAGGGGGTCCAACTGGAACTGAAATTCTGTGCAAACCTCTCAGTGATAATGGGTATGCCTCCGCAAGTTACTGCCCCAATCTCCAGCGCCCTCGAGGTAGCGTCTGCGCTCCGGCCTGGTCTCGATCCCTGGCAGTCTCACTTGCGTCCTCTGTCTTTCGCCGCTCTGCTCACTCTGGCGCTCCTCCGCCTGAGGCTGCGGATGTCTTCCTCTCAGTGCCACCCACTTCCTGTATCCGCCGCAAAACCTGATGGATATTGTAGTTCGTTTAGGTCCCGCATAGTCCATATGCCATCTGCCCGAACATTTATACAGACCCTGTGACCCTGCCATGTGGACATAGCTTCTGCAGGACCTGCATTGGGGATGTGCTGGACACACAGGAGGGATCTGGAGCCTATAAGTGTCCTGAGTGCAGAGCAGAGTCTCAAGAGCGTCCGGCTCTGGTGAAGAACAGGAAACTGCGGAACATCGCTGAGACCATCCGATCTACTCACCCAGAGCAGGAGGAGGCTGGGATCCCCTGTACTTACTGTATTCATTCTCCAGTACCGGCTGCTAAAACATGTCTGCTGTGTGAAGCTTCTCTGTGTGAAAACCACCTGAGGGTCCACAGCAAGTCAGCAGAACACGTCTTAACTGAACCCACCACTTCACTGGAGAACAGGAAATGCTGCGTCCACAAGAAGGTCCTGGAGTATTACTGCTGTGAGGATGTGGCCTGTATCTGTGTGTCCTGCACCCTGGCCGGAAAGCACAGGGGACACCAGGTGGAGACTCTGAATGAGGCCTCTGAGAAGAAGAAGGTGAAACTGAGGAATATTCTGCAGAAACTGACCTCACAGAGAGAGGAGGCCGAGAAAAGAGTCCAGAGCCTGGAGGAGCTCAGGAGACAAGTGCAAGGAAACGCAGCCCGGGTAACAGAGCGAGTCACTGCCCTGATTAGGGACATCAGGAAACAGCTGGAAGCCCTGGAGAAGCGAGTCCTGAGTGAGATCTCCCGGCAGGAAGAGCAGGTCTCACTCCGAGTCTCAGATCTAATCCGGCAGCTGGAAATAAAGAAGGAGGAGCTGTCCAGGAAGATAGGTGACATCGAGAAGCTGTGTGACATGACGGACCCAGTAACTGTCTTACAAGGACGGGAATCAGACAGAGATGACTATTGTGACACTGAGGAGGACATAGAGACACGTGACACAAAGGTCCATGATGTTGGAGATCTGGATGTGGGTCTGATCTCAGTGACCTTACACTCAGGCCTAGCTGGGATTGTGACCAGAATAACGAGACGGCGCCGTGTACCGGAGGCTTCAGACATGTTACTGGATGTAAACACGGCTTCAGACATGTTACTGGATGTAAACACGGCTTCAGACATGTTACTGGGTGTAAACACGGCTAGTAATGGTGTTTCTGTATCAGAGGATTTGAAAACGGTTTCCAGGTCAGTAATAAATCAGAGACGCCCAGAAACACCAGAGAGATTTCAGTATCCTCAGGTTTTAAGCTCCAGGAGTTTCTCCTCAGGGCGACATTACTGGGAAGTGGAGGGCAGTGAACAAGGGGGGTGGAGGGTCGGGATGACCTATCCCAGTATAGAGAGGAGGGGAGAGCAGTCACTGATTGGAGAAAATAACAAGTCCTGGAGTTTGCAGAAGGCTGATAATAAAATGTATTATATGAGACATGACAGTAAATCAATCCCGTTCCCTCACTCCTTTTCCTGTTACAGATTTGGGATATTCCTGGACTATGAGGCCGGACGTTTGTCCTTTTATGAGCTGTGTGACCCGATCAGACACTTACACACCTTCACTGCCGCCTTCACCGAGCCGCTCCATGCTGGATTCTGGGTATTTGGGTATAACTCCTGGGTGAGAATTTGAGGAATTTTGGGATTTTGTGTCAGTTAAAATGATTTCTAGGAATGAAAACTCTTTAACCCATATAATGCCTTGCTGGGTTTAGCTAATAATCCCATATTAAGAATAATTGTATAAAAAGAAAGGAATGCTTGTGCAGAAACATGATGGGATCCCCCTCTGATAATGGGCCGAGCAGGACATGAGATCCACCAACTGGCTCAAACATTACTGGAAAATCCCATTCTTAATATTGCTCTTAATGGAAAGTTTCTGGATCAGGTTGTGCAGATGTAAATGCTATTTCCCTGTGATTGCGGATTGGCTGAATGTTTAACCCCCTGATCGCTGGCTATTAAGCTGATCCTTTGAGATCTCGTGGCTTTGCTCCTGATTTATACTGATTGATTGATCATAGAACTGATACTCGCTGATAGATTTGTAATCAATAAATCTGATTTCTGTTTCACACGTCCAACTAAGGATGTTATTA
Organism: Leptobrachium leishanense; assembly: GCA_009667805.1. NCBI lineage: Eukaryota > Metazoa > Chordata > Amphibia > Anura > Megophryidae > Leptobrachium > Leptobrachium leishanense. Next base: position 143,471,340 of record CM019068.1, on the reverse strand, counting down.
ATAGAATAAAGTTTTGCTAAATCAGATTCTCGACAATAGACCCTTTAAGCTTCGGGGTTAACCCGCATTATTACCCATAATACACGTTACTGAAAGAAAGTTATCGTTAGAGAATCAAAAATAAAAACCATAAATAAAATGTAACATTTATTATAATAAAGGTAAAACCACAAAATAAAGTTAGTCCGGTGCACAAGCGACCTCATGCATCCAATTAACAATATACAGCTCGTATGGTATAATCCAACCAAATAGTTAAACCCCTACTTAATAGTTTGCTCCATTTCTAATATAACAATTGCTTCAAAAAACCAAATAAAGTTATTTTTCCGGATTGTGCAATATTTTATGACAATATAAAGCTGTGATGTTAATGCGATGAGGATAATATAGGTAAACGCCGATAATATGATCTTAGTTACCCAGTAACCTGTATGCTGAATAATGCTTTAATACACTTTAATCGTTCTGTTACACAAACCTCTTGTGAGCAGATAGAGTATACGATGTATCAGCCATTGCTGCGCATTAAGTTACAATTTGCTCGAGTCACTTCAGGCAAACACTATGGTTCCATGAGCAGGAACTTTCTAATCCCTCATCTGTTACAAACAATTAATATGAAATCACTCCTTCATTCAATATACACTTATATGCATAGCAGAGTATACAATAGATAATCACCTGTCTAATATCCGGTATCTATTCACCAACTGCATAATGTCGGGTAAGGGCTATCAGAGACAAAATGGCGTCTGCATCCATTTTGTTTTCTGAACAGATAGATAAGATACATCACCAGAATATTTACAGTATTTACTCAGGTGCAAATATAATTAAGTGCCTTATATAATCAATATATATATATACTACACATATATATATAGGAGTAAGAAATGTTATGTTAGAGAATAAAACTGTTTAGCAGATATTTTCCGTTTTTACAGAAAATGAACGAGAGTGAATTTAAAAGGGAATTGTTTTTCTTTTCTCTGAGCTATATCCAAGGCCGAATCCAAGATTAGTTGCTCGTTATTATTATCTAAGTTTCCGTAGTAGTAGGGAGCATAGTAGGAGTATACCTTACACCGAAAGCGGGAATCCAATTAAAACGATGAGAAAGTGAATTGTTTTGGATTAAACTAGATAATAATATGACGTCACAGGTGTCAATTAGAGGAACAGGTGTGGTACAAAATTTTGTGATACCATACTGCCCTCAAGCGATGAGAAATTACCTGTAATACTGAAATATATGGCTTATTTCAAGTTTAGAAATTAATTTTGTGATTGGTCAATGAAGGACAAGGAGGTGTGGAATGAGAAGATGTACCGCGCAAGCAAGAGAGTTCGGGGCACTTCTTCACGAACATTCTGGGGACAGTCACTCACATTGCACCATCCACACGAGCACTTCGTGGACTCTTGGGGCCATGCAATGGGTCACAAGTGAGATGACACCTACACTCTAACATAGGAGACCCTCATGCTCACTCACGCACTCTCAAGTCTAAACTGACTAATACTCTCACTGGATCACTAATTCACTCTGGTATTTCCAGATATTCAGAGACACACTACATATCCCACTATCCATAACTGAAAAGCGACAGATCTCCATAGAGATCAAACAGCAAGGCATTATTAGAAGTGCAGGCTGATCGCTGCTCGAGACCGCTACCAAGTCAATCAGAGGTAAGTATATGGAGGAGTGATTGATTTTAATTGAAAAGATGACAAAGAGTTTATCTGTCTTTAACCAAACTCGTATCCCATAAATCATTAATTATGATATTATAGATTGAGAATAAGGTATCGGAAATCACTGCTGCAGCGGGATTATTGAATACCAAGATTCTTATCAAAATCCAATAGTAAACAGATAATCTCTGTATCAGTTAAATTGATTGCGAGTGACTGTGGATAATAAATTCTATTGTCTTCCTTATAATTTGGCGTAACTTTCTAAGCGGAATAGATACTCTGGGAGTGGATATGCAAATCAGGCAAAATAGGCTATGCTTAAAATGTGTAATCTCTGATATGTGATTAGTGTAACATATACTCAAACACTTTTATCTGTTTAAAAAATGTTGTTGTAATAAACACACTTTTGTTGCATCACTGGCTGGAATTGATCTGTGTTTGATATAATTCAATTAACGGGATATCCTATGATTTTATTATTATTATTATTCTTCATTTATAAAGCGCCAGCATATTCCGCAGCGCTGTACAATAAGCACAGTATAGACAGGGTTACAATATATTGAACAACATTTGACAAACAGTACAGGAGGAGATGAGGGCCCTATTCCCGTAGGAACTCACAATCTGGGAGGGTTGGGGTTGGAAACAGGAGGAGAGGACTGTAAGGTGAGAGTGGTTGATGGTTGTGTCAGTGAGTTGGGTGGTAGGCTTCCCTAAATAGGAATGTTTTAAGGGAGCGTTTGAAGGAAGAGAAGTTAGGGGAAAGTCTGACAGTACGAGGGAGAGCGTTCCAGAGAGTGGGGGCTGCGCGTGAGAAATCCTGCAGTCTATCATGGGAAGAGGTGATGCGGGGAGAAGCTAGGCGCAGGTCACTGTTTGACCTTAGGGAGCGGGCCGGGGTGTATTTGGTGATTAGTGAGGACAGGTAGTGGGGAGCTGAGTTAGTGAGGGTTTTGTAGGTAAGGATAAGGATTTTGAACTTAATTCTGCAGTGGATGGGGAGCCAGTGAAGGGACTCGCAGAGGGGAGCGGCAGAGACAGAGCGGCGGGTGAGGTGAATTAGCCTGGCGGAGGCGTTCAGGATGGATTGTAGGGGGGAGAGGCGGGACAGAGGGAGGCCAGATAAGAGATTATTGCAATAGTCGAGTCGGGAGATTACCAGGGCGTGTATGAGTTGTTTTGTGGTGACAGCGGTAAGAAATGGCCGAATTCTGGAAATATTACGCAGTTGGTATCGGCAGGAGGAGGAAAGAGACTTGATGTGGGGGATGAAGGAAAGAGCAGAGTCAAGTGTAACTCCAAGACAGCGAACTTGGTTTGATGGGGAAATGGTGATACCCTCCACCGTGATAGAGAAGTCAGGAGGTGGGGAGGCATTGGAGGGAGGAATAAGTAGGAGTTCAGTCTTCGACATGTTGATCTTTAGGTGGTGGGAGGCCATCCAGGAGGAGATGCCAGATAAACAGTCACTGACTTTTGAAAGGACAGGGGGAGAGAGATCAGGGGTAGAGAGGTAGATCTTAGTGTCATCAGCGTAGAGGTGGTAATTGAAGCCAAAGCTGTTGATGATTTTGCCCAGGGAGGAGGTGTAGATGGAAAAGAGCAGAGGACCAAGGACAGAGCCTTGAGGTACACCAACAGATAGAGGCAATGAGGAGGAGGAGTTACCAGCAAAGGACACACAGAAGGACCTGTTGGATAAATAGGATTCGACCCAAGCGAGTGCAGTGTCACCGAGACCCAGAGAGTTGAGGGTCTGTAGAAGGAGGGGGTGGTCAACAGTGTCAAAAGCAGCCGAGAGGTCAAGCAGGATGAGAATAGAATAGTGGCCGTGTTTTTTAGCAGTTAGGAGGTCGTTGGTGACTTTGGTGAGGGCAGTTTCAGTTGAGTGTAGGGGACGGAAGCCAGATTGCAGGGGGTCAAGTAGGGAATTGGAGGACAGGAAGATGATTATACGAATCTGTATACATACGAAAAGAAATGTAAGTTATGTCCATTCTGGATTTTCTGGAATAATTGGTTAAGGCGTTGTTTATTGATTAATCGATTGAGGTTATAAAAGAATGAGAGATTAATGTGGTCCTGCGTTTATTCCGATCGTATCTGCTACATTATATGTATTGCTGATAAGGGTTGTGTCTCATTTCTTCTAACTATCCATATCAAATTGCCCAGAGATCAGTGACACTCCATACCTGGAGGTATCTCACTGAGATCAACGTCTATCCTACCATAAATCATCTGACATATTTGGAGGCACTGCTAGCAGATGATTAAAATCTGGATATTTTAAATGTGTAATTATTCAGTATATATATTGAATGGTATTGTATCAGCTGAGAGCTGGCTTCAATCCTGCTTGCATGTTTATGTTATGTCAGTTACAGTAAAAGTCTACTGTGTGACAGATTGAAAAGATATTGCATATGTGTATCATTCCAGTGTTATATATATATATATACACAGTAACAAAAGTGAGTGCGCTGTCCAGTGACAGTGAGAGTGACATAGATGAATGTGTGACAGAAGTCAAAACGACTCAACAGGTCACAACCCCAGAATCTTTGATACTTGAAATCACAATATACACCACTGAGAGAGTTGGTCTGAAAGTTGATGTTGACACGTGGTTAAGCAACTTACAGCAGATCATGATTGATGAGTCTATGAACCTCTGGTCTAGAAATTCACAGATAAAGAAACATTTAAATTTCATATCTGCATTGTAAGGGACTCAGGTCAGTAGACGGCCACCATCTCGAGCCAGGTGGCCATCTTGCTCAGAACATTGGTTCACTTGAATCTAAATAGTAGATATTAGCTGAAATTAGGATGTAGCTTACATAGAATTTTAGGAATGTGTTATTCTAACAGTAAAGTGATTAAAACTAACGAGGATCCGGGCCGTTGCTGGCACAAGTGACAGGATAAGAGAATAGTTACAAGGTCAGCGGAGCCAGCAGCTGAACAAAGAGAAGTGTGAAAGCAGACGAGGCTTTATCTAGGATATACAAAAAACAAGTCCTAGGGAGATGGGCACAGGCAGGAACCAGAGATAGTGGTAAATCCTCCATTGTCAAAATAACGTGAAGTCTGCCAATTTATGACCAATGTGTGGAATGTCTTTGTATTCAATTAAGGGAGGTACGGACCCACGTGGGGTGGGATAGTGTCACCATGGGGTGGGCTAATTGGGATGTACCTAATTATGTATTCGGGGTATAAAACCCCTTATTTGAGTGTAATCTGGGCTCATTCTTTCCAATTGAATCCTGTTTGAGAAATCTGTTGTGATGTCACAATAAAGTTTGCCTTTCCTGAAGAGACTCGTGTCCAAGCAGTCATTGTCTGTGCCGGTCCGACTTTACTCCCGAGTGAACCAGGTGGATTCCAGTAACATTTTTGGGAGCTCGAAATCGGGGATGGAGAGTCCCTTCCGAATCGGCGGTGGACAGTAGCAATTGACTGCAGGGCAGGCCTGAGGGGTCCCGAGGCTGGGTGTCCGTTGAAGGTGAGCTGACATCTACAGGCGCCAAGCAGGATTTCCTGTTAAGTGGAGCTCGACTCATCCCAAACGGACCCCCGGCCCGGGAAGCTGAGACGCCACTGAGTCTGAGGAAATAGCGAACAGCGCGGCGATAGGTAAGATATGCTGTCTGTCTAAGGAGAAACCGGTAGTGTCATGCGACCGGCCATTGTTGTGTGAGGGAACCCGCGTACACGGTTCCGTCGGTATACCGAGGCCGCCGCCAAAAGCACGGAAGTCATAGTTGCTGGCGCGTGTCTGGAGCCGGGGAATCGGGTATCGACCTATCTTAGAGATAGAAGTATAAAGTTGTAATACAGAGCTGAAGGTGGCCACGTGCGCAGTGTTGATGTTTGTGTTTTAAAGCTGCACGTGGGCAAGAGAAAGGAGGAGGGATTTCTGTGACTGGGCTGAGAGCCCTGCGTCAGTGTTATTGTGTATCTTAGTTGTTGAAGGGGCCAGAAAGCTTGGAGCTTCTGGACCGGAAATTAGCTGCAGAAAAGTGGTGCCGGGTGGGCATGGTGCCCTTGGCAAGAGGAATAGCAGACGTGTTGATAAGGAACGGATACACATAGCCAAAAGCAGATAAGAGTTAGAGATCAGTAACATAAAAAAAAATAATAATCGATTGGGTATAGGGAGCTTGTTAGGATAACGTACCTTGGCAAAGTGCTTGGTGGGGCGTTGTGCCTGAGGCTAGAGGAAGAGTAGAACTGTTTATGTACTGTTTTGTGCTGAATGTATCTGGTACAGTACGTGCTGTGACTGCTGAGAGTGTTGTGAGTGAGTGTGCGCCTACATGCTTAGCAAGGAAGCAAATCTGAGAGTGGACTCCGGAGGTACGTTTCCAGCTCAGGCTACTGCAGTTGGCTACCAAAGGAGGAAGCGAATACGACACGAAAGAACTGTAATTTGAAGTACCAGACAGTTGATTTAAGAGTGATTTTGCTGAAAGTAATATCTGTATTGTGAAGAAGTTACTGCTTTCAAGAAGTAACCATGGGTAACGGGTTATCTAAACCCAAGAAAGCAAAGGAGGGTGAAACACCCCTGGAATATATGGTGCGCAATTTTGAAGCGTTGTATGAGGCACATCACTATGGTGTGGAATTGAGTAAGGAAAAATTAAAACTGTTGTGTACAATAGTCTGGCCAATGTTAGTCCCCGAATGGCCGGAACAGGGATCTATGGATCCAGTATTAATACAGAAGAGGCACTCCCAGGGTACCGGGAGATAAGGCCACCCAGACCAGTATCCATATATAGATATTTGGATGTACTGTGTAAGAGATAAAAGCTATTTTGTTATGTTAGCAGGACAAAGAAAGAAAGGTATGCCCTCAAATAAATATAAATATGAGTGTGGGAATAAGTCTATGTATATTTGGTGTTTTAATTTTAATATACCAGTAAATTAAACAAAGATAATTTACAAGCCCTGTGTGTGGACTATGTAATAATCTGCAGGAGCCTCTGAGCCCCCACTTCCCCCCAGGCCAGAAGAAAAGGAGATGATCAATGGATCAGATGGTAATCTAGAAGGTTTAAACAAGAATGATTACAGTGCTGTATAATTTGTGTATGTAATTCGGATTGACCATCCGGATTTGATGTCTCTACCGTCCTGCGTGAGTATGAAGTCAGAGAATGTTATTAATGGATAATGTGTGGTGTATAATCGAATGTTTTATAGTAGAATGTTTTTGTCTGACTGTGTCTATAATTGATCAAGTAGCTATATATCCCATAACTACCAAATAGGAAGAAATTGCTCGAGTGTATATATATAATGTGGCAGATTAGATCTGTATTTCTATCTATATCAGGGTCTGCCTGTGTATATGTGTCTAAGTGCCTGTTTATATATATATATCTATATATCTCCTCCATATCGTCATATTCATATTGGTGTCTGACCATTTGGGAAGCGTATCCCTGTGTCCACAGCTGGTGAGGAAGACCTGCTAAAATGTAATTAAAATTGTTAGCTTTCTCCCTTGGGGGGAGGATATAACACGCAACTGTAAAAGGGAATGTCTTTTGTGCCCTGACATATTGTGAATCCTGGTAATCACACCTTGGCAGCCAGCCAGGCACCAAGATTTAGACCCTATCTTCAAAGACAGGAAGCACATCCTTGATCTCTAAGGGGGGTCTGGGGGGAAGAAGGACACCTTTGGGCAATTAAAGATTAATTGACAAGCGTACTGAGCACGATCGAGAAGGGCACTCTGGGATATGTAGTGCATGAGGCTGGACCATTTGTGGGTGGGGGCTGTAAGGGTCAGGAAGTGTATAAATTCTGAAAACTGGCCATGTGCTGGGCTGATCACTTGGGGTACCTTCGAAAGAGGACTGATCAGTCCATGTTCCTATCTCCAGGCTCCAGGAGACCAGCGATGCTAGCTTAACGAGTAGCTCTTCGTAAGTAATTGGTCTATGGTTAACCCTTTTTCTTTTATTTGCTGTGTAGTGTGTAATTAATTGATTTATTCTAGTTATAATTTTCCTGTAACAAATGCACTGTGATTTTTTTATATCATAAATAAACAACACGTATTTAAGTTCTGATTCTGGTTGATGAAATCCACACTAACTAAGAGATTGGGAGTATTGCTATTTGCTTTAAGCTCGGTTATATATAAGAAATTGCGAGTTGCGGTCGTCAGGAGATGGCAGGGGGGATTGTGGGATCTGTAGTCACTGTCCGAGTCTAGGGTAGGCAGATAGTGCGGTTGCTTAAGCCCTGCGTCTCCTGTTGCGATGCGTGTAGTGTCCATGAGGACTGGTGGCAGCGTAATTAATAGAATAAGAAAGTGAGCTCAGGGATTGTGGGAGATGTAGTCATTACCCGCTTCAAGAAAAGACTTGTACTGTGTTGCAATCCTGGGATCATTATAGCGCGCCCTGCGGCCCTGTTACGAGACAGGATTGTGCAGAGACAGATAGTGGGTGGCGTCTTTCGTAGTAGCACGCGTAGTGGGTCGTGACATATATATATATATTGTATATATATATATATATATATATATATATATATATGTGTTGTGCAATTTTAGTCTATCAAACTGTTCAATCAAGAGTAAAATGTGTTATATTGGATGTTAATTTAGAATGTGATGGCTGACAGGTAATGAGATTTTCCTCCACTAACAGTTTTCTCCGTATTCGCTCCCCCTCCCTTCTAGCCCACACTATCTACACGGAGGGGAGGGAGAGAGTCAGCTCTCTGCTCTCTGATGAACAAAGGAATTAACCCTTATGTAGGTTTACCAAAGAAATAAAAAATAAATAAATTACTAATTAGATAGCTAGATATAGCTAGATATAGCTAATTTTTATGTGTGCTACAATAGAATGAATGAAGTCTGTCGATTGCGAGATATATGTTTATATTTTGTGTTGATATATTTGGTTAGGTCTGTCTTGACAGACTATATTGAAATAGTTTTATATAAGCTAGGCTATATGTGAGAAAGTTATATTGTCTAGTATTGTTGTCCGGTTGTTTTTGGCAATATTGCGCAATGTGTTGGTATTATTCCAGAAACTCTAGTTTTGTTCAGAGCTAGAATTAAAAAGAAAAGTCCTGGTTTTTATATTATTACAGAATACAACAATAATGTGGTTCCCTGCAATATGTATTTCATGAAGTAAATTTAAAGTATATAATATATACAATATATGTATTTTTTAGATCCAGAAGATTATTGTCTACCAAAATATAATAAAATTTATTAACGAACTAAATAGAAATATATGAAATGGTCAGAAGATAACATTGAAAAGAGCAGTTCGAGAAATAGTTAAAGTAACAAGTTCTATACTGTTTCATGTCCCATATAGTTAAAATATAGCAAAATTATGATTAAAAATGCAATTAAAATATAACAGGAATGATGGTGAAAGAATAGAATTAAAATATATTTCTATGCAATTTCTGATAAGATGGTTATTCTATGGTTATAACAGTATTTTAAATGATTACTAATTTTATTTCTCTGATGTGTTATTAAGAGTCTGTTTTGGCTACGGGAGAGGGACCTCTATAGATATTGTTTGTATATATAGATGGTCCTTCTTTTTGGTTAAAGTATACAATCTGTATATATATATATATATATATGCCTGAATGTTCTATCCAGTTTTTTTTTGAGGCAAGCCCAAATTATGTTTTTTTTTTTTTTTCGGGGGTCACGCTAGACTAGACCTGTCTGAGAGTGGCAGCTCTACTTGGCAGCATAACCCAGCCAGCCATGAGACCCAACCTGCAAAAATTGCAGTAATTATGCCCAGAGAAGAAGAATGGCGAACGGCACCAACCCCGTCTGTCGCACTAGACCCATACACAATACTCCTGGGAGTGCCCGCCCGGTTTAGCTGTAAAAAACCCACCCGGTTTAGCTGTAAATATTCCTCCATTGTACTGTATGTTGATCTGAAACCTGGTGCAATGCTTGTGGCTCTAAGCCAATATCATATCCCACAGAAAGCCAAACAGAATATACAGACACACTTACAGAGACTGAAAGATTACGGGATATTAAAATTTTGTGTGTCACCGTGGAATACACCGATATTGCCAGTTCAGAAAAAAGGTACGCAAGAGTACCGCCCAGTCCAAGATCTAAGGGCAGTTAATGAAGCCACGGTGACCCTGCACCCTGTGGTTTCCAATCCATACAATTTATTGTCATTAATTACTGGTGATACAAAATATTGCACCGTGCTTGACTTTAAAGACGCTTTCTTTTGCATCTGCCTTGCTCCCGCAAGCCAGCCCCTCTTTGCATTTCAGTGGGAGGAATCTACAACGGGTGCGCGCTCAGCCAGGACCTCCTGTCCTTCAACGCTCAGCCAGACAAAGTTGTTCTGTTGCAATACTTAGATGATTTATTATTTGCTTCCCTACAGAAAAAGACTGTCTCTCCGCCACAAAAGCACTGTTATACCTGCTGTGTCAAGCAGGATATAAAGTCTCCAGAAAAAAAAAAGCACAAATATGTAATCAAAGTGTGAAGTATCTCGGTTTTCAATTAACAGGTACTAAACGCGCCCTGGGAGCTGAGAGAAAGGAAGCTGTATGCCGTATACCCCAGCCAAAGATGAGGAGACAAGTCTGTGAATTCCTAGGGGCTGCAGGCTTCTGCCACCTGTGGATCCCCAACTTTGCTGACATTGCCAAACCCCTCCACCAAGCTACCAAGGGAGGAGAGCATGACCTTTTTTTCTGGAAGAACAGGCGGCTGCCTTTCTGAAAATAAAAACCCTCCTGATGGAAGCCCCAGCATTGGATTGCCAGATCACAGCAAGCCCTTCCAGCTGTATGTGCACGAGCACAACCAAACAGCAACAGGAGTGCTAATCCAGAATTTTGGCTCATGGCCAAGGCCTGTGGCCTACCTATCCAAACAACTTGACCCTGTGGCCTGCGGCCTACCCCCATGTCTGAAAGCAGTGGCAGCTACCGCGATGCTCATAGCGGAAGCAGACAAGCTAACCCTCGGACAAGTACTTCATGTCAAGGTGCCACATGCGGTGAAAGCCCTGCTTGATGTGAAAGGCAGTTACTGGTTCAGCAATAGCCGGATGACGAAGTAACAAGCCATGATGTGTGAGAATCCACGGGTTTATCTGGACCTCATCGCTACCCTGAATCCCGCTACATTACTGCCTGACTGTGGAGAGGATCCACATCATGAATGCCTCCAAGTCATGGAAGAAGTATTCAGTAGCAGACCAGATCTGAAAGACATTCCCCTAGACAAATATGACCTACAGTTGTTTACTGATCGTAGCAGTTACATGGATGATGGGAAGAAGATCTCCGGCTATGCAGTTGTCTCAGCAGAAGAAATCCTTGAAGCAAACCCTCTACCAGGCCAAACGTCAGCACAACTGGCTGAAATAACAGCCCTGACCAGGGCCCTCGAAATTTCCAAAGGCAAAAGAGTGAATATCTATACGGACTCCAAATACGCTTTTATGACTGTCCATGCACATGGGGCACTATACAAAGAAAGAGGCCTACTCACTTCCTCAGGACAACAAATCAAGTATGCGACTGAAATCACTGCTCTTCTGGAAGCAGTGTGGAAACCAACTGCCGTCAGTATTATGCACTGTCGTGGTCACCAGAAGGGTCATGACGAAATCCTGAAAGGAAATAGACGCGCCGACCAAGCCGCAAAAGCTGCTGAAAAACCACTGTTACCTCCTGATCAAGCCTCTAAGGTTCTGCTCTGCAAGCGAGATGATCAATTTTCCATGCCAAACTACGAATTCTATACGAATTGGAGAAATTTCTGCCCAAAGGAGAATTCGTCGAAACCATTCTGCAAAGATGGAATAACAATTTTGAATTGCTTGAAGACAACCATGACTATATCCAGTGGCTCTTCCCAACTCGCTCACAAGGCCGATATTTCTACTCTACACCTCTAAACCCCCAGGAAACACGTCTCATGAATGACACCTCAGAAATTCAGCAGAGACTCCGACGAAGCATACAAGATGATGCTGATTGGTGATGATGCTGATGTGGTAGAAAAGGACAGTTATGGTAGAAGATAAACCTGAATAAATTAAATAAATAGTAACCTGTGTCCTAGGTTTATCTTCTACCATAACTGTCCTTTTCTACCACACATACTAATTATTTAATTTATTCAGGTTTATCTTCTACCATAACTGTCCTTTTCTACCACACATGCTAATTGCGTTCTCATCCTTTATATGTAGGAGATTTATCTAATAAGAAACAACACACAAATACATCACATAGTGCTTAGCGCTCAGAGTTTTGAATAACTTCTCCTGCTCCATTAGCAGGCACCAATGTACATCTGCTCCCCACTTTGGAACCTCATCACACTGCACCTTACTAAATAGTTGCTATATTTTTTAGCTTAATACTCTTAAGAGTGCACACTGGCAATTCCCCTTTATATGGCACTATTAGTTTTATATATCACTCGCTCTAGTGTATAGCACTCCAATCTAAATAAATTTTACAGCTGGAACATCGCTCTAGTGCATAGCACTCCAACCTAAATTAACCCTACAGCTGGAACCTCGCTCTAGTGCATAGCACTCCAACCTAAATCAACCGTACAGCTGGAACCTCCAAAAAGACTATTTATAGGTACAGCAGGACTGTGAAAACATTGGCATCTACTGAGGAAGCAGCTTCATACCGCGAAACGCGTTTAGATGCACTTTTTGTATTGAAATTATATTTATTACCTTAATAAATTAATTAATCTTACACCCCCCGCGTGCTGATCTTCACTTTTACTGCTACAATCCTGGATTGCTGCTGAAGAGCGGAAAGAAGGCGCTGGAGTACTGTAAGGGGAATCCGGCATTCCTAAAGCTGCCGGTTGCTGTTACATCTAGTGTCTGATCTTGAGACACTGAAAAATGTGAGTTAATTCTCCCTAAAGGGGTTTATTCATATATCTACCTGACATACTGCGCAATATATTTGTTTCTGTTTTATTTGAGGGCTGGACCCCATCTAAATAGAGGGAACATCTTAAAGAACAACCCCACTGGCTGGAGAAGCGCCTGTCCCACCACACTGTGTTTTTTTCATATGCTTCTCTTTGAGGAATTGGGATATTTCCTCTAGTGAGTGGAGACAAGCTGCTGATCTAGCCCACCCTGGACTTCTGTATAGGTCCACAATAACATACTGAACTGCTTCATCACCACAATCCCTATACCACTTACTATCACTATATTCAGTGAAATCCATTGGGAAGACATTCTCATAAGAAACCACTAGGTGGCGCCTGACATTCAGACTTTTGAGGATAAGAGAATAGTTACATCAAGGTCAGCGGAGCCAGCAGCTGAACAAAGAGAAGTGTGAAACCAGACGAGGCTTTATCTAGGATATACAAAAAAACAAGTCCCAGGGAGGTGGGCACAGGCAGGAACCAGAGATAGTGGTAAATCCTCCATTGTCAAAATAACATGAAGTCTGCCAATTTATGACCAATGTGTGGAATGTCTTTGTATTCGATTAAGGGAGGTACGGACCCACGTGGGGTGGGATAGTGTCACCATGGGGTGGGCTAATTGGGATGTACCTAATTATGTATTCAGGGTATAAAACCCCTTATTTGAGTGTAATCTGGGCTCATTCTTTGCGATTGAATCCTGTTTGAGCATCTGTTGTGATGTCACAATAAAGTTTGCCTTTACTGAAGAGACTCGTGTCCAAGCAGTCATTGTCCGTGCCGGTCCGACTTTACTCCCGAGTGAACCAGGTGGATTCCAGTAACAGCATGTCCAGAAAAGAAAGATAAGGATAAATTGATTTGGAAGTTAATTCCTTTGTTACTGCGTGCGACACACGAAGCAAGTAAGAGGCTGAGTGACGGTGTGAATGATGTTCAAAGCTGGAAAAATGCAATTGCTGAAGCTGAAACAGGGTGGAAGGATGAGAGGAAAAAGGTTGATAGTTTGTTAGTCGAACTAGACAGTCTCAAACAGGACAGTGAAAGGCAAGTAAATGAGGTGCGCCACTTGTAATATCAATTAGAGATAGTAGCAAAGTATAGCGCTACGCCTGCAAAGCATGATTTAGGGCGACCCAGGTCAGCCAGCTGCCAAGCAGATTTGCCCACTGCCCCCATTTCTGTTATGCCCAGCATGTTTGCATCCCGTGCTGATAAAGTAAAATCTGACACCGCGACAGAATCTATCTCCTCGCAAGTGATTTATCCTGCTTTCCTAGCTGTTATGAAGGCGGCGATAGATTACATAGCTAAAAAGACACAGCCAGAATCTAAAGAAAACAGTCCTAAATTCTTACGCGAAGACATGCTAGAACCACCAGAGGTTAAACGAAAGTATGTTGCTGAACAAAGGCTCAATGACGTAAGCGGGACTGAGCGAGCTCGAAACGAAAGTGAAATGAATTATATGCAGAGCAGAGGTTTTTTTGCCGCATAGCGAGGCTGTAGTGAAAGACTCTGATCCGACTATCCCTCGACTAAGAGACAGAAATATTCCCTCCGAAATTAAATTCATTTCTGCCATGATTCCCAAATTGACCGAAAAGAACTCTCCACAAATTACTGACCATTTGGAGTTATATAACTCTGTCACGGACTCTCTAAATCTCTCAGAACAAGAGAAAGTGCGCTACCTACCATGGATATTTGATAACAAATTTCGTAGCTTTTTCTCGTCTTTAGAAGACAGACAGATTAGAGGGTGGGCAGAGATTCAAAGGGAAATTAAATTAGAGTTTGGTCAATTTAAGTCCGTGAGCGCAGCAAGAAGAGAGATTTACAAACTGAAGTGTAAACCTTCTCAATCTCCGCGTGAGTTCCTAAACTTGCTCAAAAATGCTTATGACCCGGCCTACCCACATCCTCACTACGAGTGGGAGGAATTTAAACAGCTCTATGAGGCCATGCCGCTACATATACAGTTAAGTCTAGCAAAATATTTTAACCCTAGGATGCCCCTAGAGGCATTAGTGGCGGATGCCACATTGCTGTATAATGTATATGAGAGTCACAATTTGCAAAGAAGGTCCAAACAACCTGTAGAGCAACAGATTGCCGAAGTTAAGCTGAAAACCCACCAGCTGCTTTAAAAACCCAGCAGCGCCAAGTACCCCAGCCAGATTGAAACCCCAACAGGTAATAAATAGGGATGAGCCGAACACCCCTGAGTTCAGTTCGCATTAGAACTCGAACTTTTCAAAAGTTCGAATTCGAACTCGAACTCAATGCAAGTCAATGGGACTCAAAGTTCGATTTTTAGAGTGCCTTCCAGGAGGGCACATATGCTAGATATTTGCCATAAAAGGTGTATGGGGGTCCGGGTAGTGCCCTGGGGGACAGGAAACAAGGACAAAAAGTAAAAAAAAAAAGTTTTTAAAGGGACAGTGAGTTTTCCATGAAATAAGGATTAAAAATAAAAATGAAAAGAACGAATATACAAAAAAGAAGACCAAGGAACCATTCCTTGGTCAACAATCACTTATCTCAAAGTGTAACTTGAGATAACACTCCCTGGACAGGACTAAACCTGTAAATATGGCAGAAACAAAATAATATATTTTCCAGTGAACTGACCCGTCCAGGCCAGTCACTGTTTATAAAACAATGGCCCAAATGCCTTTAATTAATCACGAAGAGACACTCCCAAATACCAACTAAAAACGACATACAAACAACAGCATAGTGAGGAGAGATTAGAGATATATAGTAATTGACACGGCGGCTATTATTGGAAGAATGTGGTTCAACCAAAGTACCCGTGGACATAAGTAACGAGCGGCCTCAAAAAATAGGCTATGTTGCCTGGGAACAAACTTCCAAATACTTGGTGCACGGCCAAAATACAGAGCTATTAATAGGTATATGCTCAGCAAATAAGCGTCTCACACATTTACTGCTGGCCCTAATGCTTATCAGATTCTACTCTTACCCTCACTAATGCATTCACAAGACATACAGCATTAAAACTAAAAGATTTAAACACTCAGCTCGACATATGTTTCGCCGGTAACAACCGGCTTCATCTGGAGTGAAAATTGAATAGCTTGTCATGGGTGTTCGCCTCCCTCCTTAAAAGATGTTAGGTCTACTTGAATTAACCAATGAAAAATCAAATCAAAAATTAGGTGTATCATTCGTGTCCTGAAGTATTTGCAGCTGGTGTTCACAGCATTGGGCTGTGGAAAATGAGCTAGGTCTAATCATAGTGCACTACCACATGTCCTTATTGAGCCAATAGATGAACGGGGGTGATGTTATGTGAATAGACAAGAAAGAGACTGCTGAGCCTTGATGTTTATATCGGTATTGTTTATAACGTTCATACACCCATAAAATAACACACACTAAACGTCACATTGGTGTGAAATGGGGATAATAACGATCAATGCAGTGAGATGCGAGAGATGTGTAAACGATGCTTCCTTGTCTCAGCCGAACAATAAAACAACATAGGTACAAAGTCTTGTGTTATGCCAATAGGTTGCGATATGACCAATCCAGTAAATGGAATACCACGTGGTATAATTCTACCTATGAGATACTTATATTATCGGAGACTTAGACAATGACCAGCGTACCGAGGATCATGAATAGGGGTGATAGACACGCTGATGACACTCAGATCTACCTCTCTACCCCTGATCTCTCTCCCCCTGTCCTTTCAAAAGTCAGTGACTGTTTATCTGGCATCTCCTCCTGGATGGCCTCCCACCACCTAAAGATCAACATGTCAAAAACTGAGCTCCTACTTATTCCTCCCTCTAATGCCTCCCCACCTCCTGACTTCTCTATCACGGTGGAGGGTATCACCATCTCCCCATCAAACCAAGTTCGCTGTCTTGGAGTTACACTTGACTCTGCTCTTTCCTTCATCCCCCACATCAAGTCTCTTTCCTCCTCCTGCCGATACCAACTGCGTAATATTTACAGAATTCGGCCATTTCTTACCGCTGTCGCCACAAAACAACTCATACACGCCCTGGTAATCTCCCGACTCGACTATTGCAATAATCTCTTATCTGGCCTCCCTCTGTCCCGCCTCTCCCCCCTACAATCCATCCTGAACGCCTCCGCCAGGCTAATTCACCTCACCCGCCGCTCTGTCTCTGCCGCTCCCCTCTGCGAGTCCCTTCACTGGCTCCCCATCCACTGCAGAATTAAGTTCAAAATCCTTATCCTTACCTACAAAACCCTCACTAACTCAGCTCCCACTACCTGTCCTCACTAATCACCAAATACACCCCAGCCCGCTCCCTAAGGTCAAACAGTGACCTGCGCCTAGCTTCTCCCCGCATCACCTCTTCCCATGATAGACTGCAGGATTTCTCACGCGCAGCCCCCACTCTCTGGAACGCTCTCCCTCGTACTGTCAGACTTTCCCCTAACTTCTCTTCCTTCAAACGCTCCCTTAAAACGTTCCTATTTAGAGAAGCCGACCACCCAACTCACTGACGCAACCATCAATCACTCTCACCTTACAGTCCTCTCCTCCTGTTTCCAACCCCAACCCTCCCAGATTGTGAGTTCCTACGGGAATAGGGCCCTCATCTCCTCCTGTACTGTTTGTCAAATGTTGTTCAATGTATTGTAACCCTGTCTATACTGTGCTTATTGTACAGCGCTGCGGAATATGCTGGCGCTTTATAAATAAAGAATAATAATAATAATAATAGACTATAATGTTTCTAAAAGATGAGCCGGCGCAGGATATAGGCTAGTTCTTCTACTTAATTAGTTTTATGTGTCCATAAAGCATCAACTTTGTACCCATCGCGAAATACACAGCGATAATGATCGCAAAAAGATGCTGTGGACACCAGCTGCAAATACTTCAGGACACGTATGATACACCTAATTTTTGATTTGATTTCTCATTGGTTAATTCAAGTAGACCTAACATCTTTTAAAGAGGGAGGCGAACACCCATGACAAGCTATTCAATTTTCACTCCAGATGAAGCCGGTTGTTACCGGCGAAACATAATATGTCGAGCTGAGTGTTTAAATCTTTTAGTTTTAATGCTGTATGTCTTGTGAATGCATTAGTGAGGGTAAGAGTAGAATCTGATAAGCATTAGGGCCAGCAGTAAATGTGTGAGACGCTTATTTGCTGAGCATATACCTCCTAATAGCTCTGTATTTTGGCCGTGCACCAAGTTTTTGGAAGTTTGTTCCCAGGCAACATAGCCTATTTTTTGAGGCCGCTCGTTACTTATATCCACCGGTACTTTGGTTGAACCACATTCTTCCAATAATAGCCGCCGTGTCAATTACTATATATCTCTAATCTCTCCCCACTATGCTGCTGTTTGTATGTCGTTTTTAGTTGGTATTTGGGAGTGTCTCTTCGTGATTAATTAAAGGCATTTGGGCCATTGTTTTTGCCGCTCCCGGATAAACAGTGACTGGCCTGGATGGGTCAGTTCACTGGAAAATATATTATTTTGTTAGAAATAAAAACAAAAAATTCCTTCAAATATCGTGCCTAGGAGGTCCCCATAACCTGCCCGTGAAGTGGCGGATTTCTAGGATGTATAGAAACATTTAAAAACAATGTCCTGGTCCAAGTAGTGCCCTGGGGGACAGGAAACAAGGACAAAAAGTTTAAATAAAGACGTTTTTAACCCCTTCACTGCTGACGACGTGCGCAATGACGTCATTTCCAGGTGACCCCCCGGCAATGCCGGGAGATCGCCTGGAAGGGAGGGGGGGTCGCCTGGAAGGGAGGGGGGATCCGTTCGGATCCCTCCCGATCGGGAGGTCCCACAAAAAAAAGCCAGGCACCGCTTAAAAGGGGAGAGTCTCCCCTTTTAAGCGGTGCCTGGCTTTAACCCCTTAGGCACCGGGTCACACTTTGGCACCTTGCGGCGCCGAAGTGCGGCCTAGCTCCGGTGCGCGCGGCCATCTTGGATGGCGGCTCCACCCCCGGGTCCCCCCTCACTGCCTGACGTCCTCACGCATAGCCGGGGAACCCCTAGCTGCCCGGAATCCCCTGGTGGAGATAGGGGGTTCATTTGAACCCCGATATCTCCAGAACCATGGCAGCTAGGGGGTCATGGAGGGTGTCAATTGAAAGGCAGGTATAAAGTAAAAAAATAAAACAATAAAAAATAAAAAACATGTTTTTTTTGTGTGTTATTTTTATTAATGCAGCAATATTGTTCACATTTCAAGTGTAATGTGAACAATGATGCTGCACTAATGATTTTTTTTCTATGGTGTGCGTTTGCTAAAAATCACATTAAATTTAATAAGTCCCCATTTCTAATTTTTGTACAAGCGCACCCCATAGGAAATATAACCGCAAATGTTCATGTGATAAAAGGTGAAAAAAAACACTTTACACGCTGCAGATGATTAAAAATTCAAGTTTTATTGCATTTTTTGTTATAATATACAGGCAGAACATGACGTATACATATAAAAATGATATATTATGAACCTGCCGAGTCTGCCGGAAAGAACGATATATAATATGTCTGAGTCGTATAATGAAATGTGGCTTCAAATCGCGTTTAAACCTGATGAGCGAAAGCGATAAAAATTAGCTCAGCACACAGCGGTGAAATGCCTCAGCAGTGAAAGGGTTAAAGGAAGAGTGAGTTTTCCATAAAATAAGTGTTAAAAATAAAAACAAAAAATTCTTTCAAATATCGTGCCTAGGAGGTCCCCATAACCTGCCCGTTAGGTGGCGGATTTGTAGGATGTATAGAAACATTTAAAAATAATGTCCGGGTCCGGGTAGTGCCTTGGGGGACAGGAAACAAGTAAAAAAAGTAAAAAAAAAAAAGACATTTTTAACCCCTTCACTGCTGACGACATGTGGGACACGTCCTCAGTTACTCCCGCTGTATGCTGAGGAGGACGTGTCCCACATGTCATCAGCTTTGCGGGACCCCCGGCGGAGATACTCACCTCTCTGTCCGGGGTCCCGCGGCGTTCTGACTTCAGCGTCCTCAGACGCTGAAGTCAAGCTCCTCCCAACGTAAAAACGAAAAATTCCTTCAAATATCGTGCCTAGGAGGTCCCCATAACCTGCCCATGAAGTGGCGGATTTGTAGGATGTATGGAAACATCGCCATCACAGACCCACACACGACACCTAGCACTCCCAGTCTGCATACAATGTATCAAATTCATGAGACCGGACTAATTAGAAGCACATGTTATTTCCAAACACTAATTAAACACCTGTTGTTTACGCCGTTTGAGAGCACAGGTCATTTAGAGGTGAGAATCTTTGCACGTAGACATTATTTTTTAATTCAATATTTAATAAACCGTTGCTTATAATATTCTGCAGTAAAGATTCTCTTTATTTCTAGATTTTTTAGTATTTTTTAAGCATTTTTTTTTAAAAAAAAAATCGAACTCAAACTGAACACGCCAAAAAGTTTGAAGTTCGTGAACTTGCGAACGGCCAAAGTTCGTATTGAACTCCGAACTGAACGAACCGAACAGCTCATCCCTAGTAATAAAGGCTAATGCCATCCCTGTTGTGCCCCATAATGATACTGTAGCTGATGCGCAGGTAAAGCCCAAGGGTAATGCAAAATATCAGCGCTGGCGGGTTAGGCAGAGAAAAACTTCTGGCTCAGACTCCAATGACTCCCATCAAGCTCAGCCACGGCAACCTCAAAATCAGCAAAGACAGGAAAACAGTAAGCCTGATTCAGATAAAAGTGACAGCATATCTGAACAGTTTAAAAAACAACTAGAGGAAACCATAAGCAAAATTGTCCTACCAAGATTGCAAGCTCTTGAGTCAAATCCTTTTTAGGATCAGGCCCCACTGCTCTGAATCCGGCCCCATGAGACTTACTGCCCAGGATCACGGACATAACATTAGTGAGACGGAAAACACCATTCTGAATGAATGTACGCGTGATAATGTTATGGATTCTGAGTCCCAAAATCAAATGTCTTTGTCTGTTATCTCCTCACTGAAAAGTGAAGGAGAAAGTGTTTCTGACGTCTCTCCTATTTTTCAGCCAAGCGACCAATCTTGTTCTCCGAGTAATGCAGCTTCTACTGACAGTGATCGTGCCACGGAGGGATTAATCTCCTTACCGCCGGAAGTGACCTACAACCTGTGCCAAACAGCCCCTCCCATCCGGGAATCGGCCATGTTGGGTGAGGCACCCAGCCTATCTGCAGTGAATGCTAGGCCACAAATGGATCCTAATCATAGAAGTGCAGGGATGACCAAGCATCCTAATTACTTGTGCAACTTAGAACAGATAGTTAGTCAATGCTATGCTAATGTGTATTTACAGGAGGTGCAAGACAAACTGATAAAAGGTTTAATTGACACTGGGTCCCAGGCCACCCTGATATCACATGGCTACTTCCGGCAGATGATGGAACTTGCCACAGAGAAACCGAAGCTCTTGCCCTTCGCTGGATCTCTGGTAAGTGTTGGAGGTGACAACCTCCAAGTCATAGGCACGGCCTGGCTGAAATACCGAATAGGTAAAAAGACGCTCAGACACCCTACCATTGTAGTAGATCTTCCAAACGATCGGCTGATTATTGGAATTGATTTCCTTAAGAGATTAAAATCCATAGTAGACTTCATCAATGAAGTTCTATGGTCGCAAATAGGGATGAGCCTAACACCCTCGAGTTCGGTTCGCGCTCGAACTCGAACTTTCCAAATCTTCGGATTCGAACTCGAACTCGAACTCAATACAGGTCAATGGGACTGAAAATTAGATTTTTAGAGTGCCCTCCAAGAGGGCATATATGCTAGATATTTGCCATAAAAGGTGTATGGGGGTCCGGGTAGTGCCCTGGGGGACAGGAAACAAGGACAAAACGTTTTTTAAAAAAAACGTTTTTAAAGGGACAGTGAGTTTTCCATGAAATAAGGGTTAAAAATAAAAACGAAAAATTCCTTCAAATATCGTGCCTAGGAGGTCCCCATAACCTGCCCGTGAAGTGGCGGATTTCTAGGATGTATAGAAACACTTAAAAACAAAAAAATGACGTTTCAAATGACGGTAAATGCTTTTCCTTTAATCTATCCATAAACAACTGCTTGGGGCGGCAGTCTGTATGAAAAGAGGAGACATTTTCGGACACGCAGAAAAAGTTTAGTGATTTTCTGGCTAAATTATTGTGAAACTTATGCAGGCTTTGGATGAAAGTAACAATAGGTGCTTTAAAATTGGGCCTTTAATGTCTGCAACAGTGCCGTCACACAGTAACCCCTCTGAGGATATGAATCTCATACAGGCGTCATCATTGGCAGTGCACCCAAATATTGTGCCTTTGGTGCCAGGCCAGCAAGTGCCATCATACAGTAACCCCTCTGTAGTATTGTGGAAGAATGCAGGGGTGGACCTTGCGGTTCTACATTAAAAAGATATGCATCTGGTAAAGGCGTCAGTGCACCCAGATATTGTGCTTTTGGTGCCAGACTGCAAGGCCAGCAAGTACTATCATACAGTAACCCCTCTGTAGTATTGTGGAAGAATGCAGGGGTGGACCTTGCGGTCCTATATTAAAAAGATATGCATCTGGTAAAGGCGTCAGTGCACCCAGATATTGTGCTTTTGGTGCCAGACTGCCAGGCCAGCAAGTACTATCATACAGTAACCCCTCTGTAGTATTGTGGAAGAATGCAGGGGTGGACCTTGCAGTCCTATATTAAAAAGATATGCATCTGGTAAAGGCGTCAGTGCACCCAGATATTGTGCTTTTGGTGCCGGACTGCCAGGCCTGCAAGTACTATCATACAGTAACCCCTCTGTAGTATTGTGGACGAATGCAGGGGTGGACCTTGCGGTCCTATATTAAAAAGATATGCATCTGGTAAAGGCGTCAGTGCACCCAGATATTGTGCTTTTCGTGCCAGACTGCCAGGCCAGCAAGTACTACCATACAGTAACCCCTCTGTAGTATTGTGGAAGAATGCAGGGGTGGACCTTGCGGTCCTATATTAAAAAGATATGCATCTGGTAAAGGCGTCAGTGCACCCAGATATTGTGCTTTTGGTGCCAGACTGCCAGGCCAGCAAGTACTATCATACAGTAACTAGGGATGAGCTGTTCGGTTCGGACGGTTCGGAGTTCGCATCGAACATAGCCTGTTCGTTTGTTTGCGAACTCCGAACATTTCCGGGTGTTCGCCGCGTGTTCGACCACAATGCACCACAATGGACCACAATGCACTTTCCCACTGGCCTGAAGCCCGTAATTGGCTACAGCCTTGCACCTGACCACAGGTCTGGTGCAAGATAGGTTCAACACTATGCCAATCACGGCTCAGAGTCCTGATTGGGCAAATTTTGCCCAGTCATGGGCTCACAGAGCTAAGTCCCGCAGCACACTATATAAGGTTTCCACGCAGTGCTTCTGCACGCATTTGAGAGGAGATTTAATAGGAGATAGTTGTTGTGTGTTCTTACTGCCGGTCTGCCACGCTACTGGGGGGGGGTCTGGGGGGTCTCATTTCTACCAAATATCTGGGAATTGAGGTGATCTGTGTCTTGTCACTGCCAGCAAGTATATTGGGGGTCACAAATTTCTACAAAACATTTGGGAATTGAGGTGATCTGTGTCTTGTCACTGCCAGCAAGTATTTTGGGGGTCACAAATTTCTACAAAACATTTGGGAATTGAGGTGATTTGTGTCTTGTCACACAGCCAGTGCCACGCAGTATTTTGGGGGTCACTAATTTTTACTAAATATCTGGAAATTGAAGTGATCTGTCTCTTGTCACTGCCAGCAAGTATTTTGGGGGTCACTAACGTCTACAAAATATTTGGGAATTGTTATAATCCGTGTGTTCTCACTGGCTGCCACCCATCAGGGGGTCTCACTGATTTATAGGAGGTTTCTGAGATTTGTAATCTGTGGCTTCTCACTGCCACCCATCAGGGGGTCACACTGATTTATAGGAGGTTTCTGAGATTTGTAATCTGTGGCTTCTCACTGCCACCCATCAGGGGGTCACACTGATTTATGGGAGGTTTCTGAGACTTGTAATCTGTGACTTCTCACTGCCACCCATCAGGGGGTCACACTGATTTATAGGAGGTTTCTGAGATTTGTAATCTGTGGCTTCTCACTGCCACCCATCATGGGGTTCACACTGATTTATAGGAGGTTTCTGAGACTTGTAATCTGTGGCTTCTCACTGCCACCCATCAGGGGGTCTCACTTATTTATCGGAGGTTTCTGAGATTTGTAATCTGTGGCTTCTCACTGCCACCCATCTGGGGGGTCACACTGATTTATAGGAGGTTTCTGAGACTTGTAATCTGTGGCTTCTCACTGTCACCCATCAGGGGGTCACACTGATTTATAGGAGGTTTCTGAGACTTGTAATCTGTGGCTTCTCACTGCCACCCATCAGGGGGTCTCATTGATTTATAGGAGGTTTCTGAGATTTGTAATCTGTGGCTTCTCACTGCCACCCATCAGGGGGTCACACTGATTTATCGGAGGTTTCTGAGATTTGTAATCTGTGGCTTCTTACTGCCACCCATCAGGGGCTCACACTGATTTATAGGAGGTTTCTGAGACTTGTAATCTGTGGCTTCTCACTGCCACCCATCAGGGGATCACAATGATTTATAGGAGGTTTCTGAAATTTGTAATCTGTGGCTTCTCACTGCCACCCATCAGGGGGTATCACTGATTTATAGGAGGGAATTGTAATCTGTGTCTTGTCACTGGCTTCCAGCTATCAGGGTGTCTCACTGAGTTATACCAGAGTTCTGTAAATCTTTATTCTTTATACCAGAGTTGAATCAGAGGTTTGTATATATTTAATCTATATATCACTCACCATGTCTGAAAGAACAAAAAGGACAGGCAGATGCTCCCAGACACAGATATGAGGGCAAGCAGCCCCTGTGTCGGGAGGCTGTGCCTCTGGTCGTGGTGGACGTGGTGCATCCTCTGCAGGGGCATGCTTGTCCTTTCTAACTGGTGCTGGCCATCTTAAGCAGCAGCAACATACAGAGGATTTGGTGGATTGGCTAACCAGGCCATCCTCATCCTCCGAGTCCTCTGCCAGCCAGGCTTGTAGCGCTTTACAGTCCACCTCAGCTGCCAAAGCATCTAATGCAGCCTCCATGTCCACAGATACTCCTGCCGTAGCCTCGCTATCACACACGGAGGAGTCAGCTGAATTGTTTGACTACAATGACAGTGACATGCTGCTTGAGGATGCGCAGCAACTACAGTGCTCTGATTCAATCTCTGAGGTCGAGGAAGGGAGTATAGTCAACCTAGAGGAAGGGGTGCCAGTGATGACACACAAATAACTGGCACTCGGAGGCGTGTCCTGCCCTGAGACCAAGATGGCCGCTTAAACTTTGAGCTCCCGAGTCCCCTCCGACAACTATCTGCTTCACATCGCATTCTCTGGTCATGGTTCGTGGCAAGACCCGCCTGTCTACCCCTAAGCCCGCAGCACACCAACCACTCCGTGCTTCTGGCCCGCTGGACGCTTTTATCACCCCCAATCCGGCTGCAGATCTCTCCCCGCCACGTGCCAAGATGGCGGACGGACCTCCGACTCCCCTTCCAATAACGGACTCCTCTGCTGCCATCTGCCATTTGGAACGGCTCATCTCTGCACTCCCTACTAAGGCTGACCTTGCTGATCTGGTGGCGGACCTGAGAGAGGGTTTCGCAGGAGACATTCGGGAGGTCAGGACCGAGGTCGGGGCCTTAACGTCCAGGGTGCATCGCCTGGAGGAAGAGGTAAGCCACCCCCGGCTCAGCCAGCACCCCCGGCAGCATTCGGAGAGCTCCAACGCCGAGTCGACGACCTCGACAACAGGGGCCGCCGCCACAACATCCGCATACGCGGCCTCCGGGAAGTGGATGGTTCGGAGGACCTGCGCACCACCCTCAATGAGGCATTCTCGATGGTGTTGGGCCAAACAACGGACACCCTGATCTTGATGGACCGCGTGCATAGAGCTTTGCGCCCGAGACCACCCCCAACTGCACCCCCTCGAGACGTGGTCTGCTGTATAACTGACTTTTTAGTGAAGGAAAGAATAATGGCCGCAGCCCGTTCATCCCACTCCTGGGCCTTTCAGGGATGCACACTGGAGTTTTTTCAGGACTTATCCCCCTTCACCTTGGCGGCTAGGCGTTGTTTGCAGCCTGTTACTCAGGCGCTCCGCCAGGCCGATATACCCTATCGGTGGTCCTTCCCTTTTGCGCTAACGGCCCAGAGGAATGGAGTGCGACATACCATCTGTCACCCCTCTGATGTTCCCTCCTTTACGGCGGAAATGGATCTTCCGATACTTAGTGTCCGGAATTGGGAGGCTGAGGATCACCGTGCTGCCCCGGTGGCTCCTCCGGGAGCCCGCAGACATAGGAATCGTAGTCGACTGCGGAGATCCCGGGACAGAGCCCCTGCTCACCTGGACCCCCGGGTGGAGGCCTGAACACTTACGCTACTCTCCTACCGAAGTCTGCTGTGATCCTGCGTTCCCCGTTTTCTGCCCCCCTACACTGTGCGGAGAGCCTTTCCTTTTCACCCAGGTATTTAAAGCCCCATGTGTTTCAGGGGGTATGTGAGATGACTCGGAGCGAAGGAAACACGAGGTGACTGTGCGAACCTCGTTGACGCTTGTGGGGGGCCCACGCCTCCTGTTTCTTTGTGGCACCCCGCGGCGAGTCCTAAGGTATATGCCCGCCGGTATACAGTCCAGTGGCTCTACAACTGCCGGCCGATACAGTACAGCACTATAACTTTTGATGTCGGGACTGTATCACCACAAGTACCCCGCCAAATAAGCAACACGATCACCACTCTATCCTCCGGCCCATCGGAGGGAATACGAGTCTCTCTCACTGTCCTGTAACTGTGTACTGCGATCGGCTTGGACGGTTTTACTGGGCATCCAACGCGCATTGCTCCCTATCACACTGTTCCTCAGGCGTCCATATAGTGCGCAGCTGTTAGCCGCCTTCTACAGACGTAAACGCCAGTACCGAGGAGCTGAGATGCTTGCGGCCCGCACGCCGCACCGGAGTGGACACACTGAACTGTGGCGCCGGGTGTCTCGTGGCGCCTTTTGGGTCCAAGCCTATCTGGAACACCCCCGCGTCTGGAGGGGTCCCCTACACTAGGGCCTTATGTTCTGCTCTCCCTGTCCCGCTATCTTCTGTCCCCCGACGGTACATGCACAGATGCCCGTGCTCCCGGCTTGTTACTAATTTGGGGAGACTGAACGCCGGGGCGTGCTCCTTCCCCCCTTTTTTTTTTCTCTTCTTTCTTTTCTATTGTTATATGCATACATGTGTTAGATCCCTACATGCGTTAATGAGATGGCCGGGGGGGGGGGGGGCTGTTTTGGGTTCCTGCGCTTCCTGAAGCGGAGCTCAGGGATATGGGGAGGGAGGGGGGAGGGAGAAGATGGGACTTTGTTGTGCTTGACTTTTGACCATGTTGTCTGTATTGTCATTTTCCTTACTTTGTCTGTTAACTGCATACATGCGCTGATTCCTACTTCTGTTATTATGGTGGCCAGGGGGCGGGGGAGGGGGGAGGGAGAGGTTCTGCTTCGGGTTCCTACGCTCCCTGATGCAGAGTTCAGGGTTACAGTGGACAAAGGGGTGGGGGAGATGGGATTTTGTTATATTATGTTATGCTCTGTTTTTGACCATGATGTTGCTGATGAGCTATTTTTCCAGAGTCTGAGGGGACTCTCTTGTTGAGCTTGTTATTATGTACTTACTTTTCACTTTACTTTAAAAGATTTAAGACTACTTACTACTCGTAGTCCTTCATACATCTTGTTCTCTGGGTGGGTGAACAGTAGGAGCTAGGCTCCTTCGCCCTCGAGGACCTGACGCCAACTTTCTCCAGGGGAGCTAACCGGACACCAATTCTATTGGGTCCACCTAGGTCTTCCCCTGAGGCGTAATATTCCTCATTCTCTCTTACCTTCTCTCTTCTTTTGTTGATAGTTTGTCTCTCCTCCTTTCCCCTTTGTTTCCTACCCCAGACCTTGTCCTGTTCGTTGTTTGTGTGTTTCTAGTACGTACTGTTTGTTTCTGGGGGGGCCCTTCTGCCCTGTCCGGACATGGCCTTGCCCGCTGGCTTTTCGCCGCGGTCTTTACGATTTCTTACATACAATACCAAGGGATTGAACATCCCTGAGAAGCGCCGACGGCTCTTTAGAGAAGCCCGGACGCTTAGAGCCTCGGTGCTTTTCCTACAGGAGACGCATTTCAAGCGGGGTTCCGCTCCACGACTGACTCATGCAGACTATCCTACGGGTTACTTTAGTGACTTTCATGGGGGTAAAAGCAGAGGAGTTGCAATATTATTTTCTAAAGAGATCCCTGTGACACTGGAAGAGGTCCTCGCGGATTGTGAAGGTCGATACCTGTTTGTGCGGTGTTTAATTGCTGACACCCGATACACGCTTGCATCAATCTATCTGCCAAACGTGAAGCAACATCGCTCTCTGGCAGACATTCTGCGTCGTCTTCAGGGGTTTGCAGCGGGCACGCTAGTTGTGGCAGGTGATTTTAATGTCGCCCTCGACCCTAGAGTGGACTCTTCTACGGGCCGTTCCTCTGTCCCTGCTTCCATCTTACGACATATGAAGCGCTCATTGGATAGCTTACAACTGGTGGATGTCTGGAGGACCTTCCATGCAGGAGAAAGGGATTATACGTACTATTCAACGGTCCACGCCTCATATTCGCGATTGGATTATATCTATGTCCAGCAGAAAGAGGTGCGCTTGACAGAGGACTCTGAGATTCTGGCTCAGACGTGGTCAGATCATTCTCCTCTACTGGCTGTCCTGTCCTCTCCACTATATCGTCCCTCGGAACGTCAATGGCGCATGAATACGTCTCTACTTACTGACCCTACTTTTGTGGCTGATGTTGACGGCGCTTTAACAGCATACTTCACTGAGAATGAGACCCCTGACGTATCCACGGCTACTATATGGGAAGCCCACAAGGCAGTGGTCAGAGGGATCTGTATCAGTAGGGCTACGGCTCTTAAGAGAAACCGTGCGGACACTATTCAACGACTCTTATCTGCTATACGTGACCTTGAGCTCTCCCACCACACCACTGCATCGCCCTCCGCATATGCGATCCTGACAACTAAACGCAGGGAACTGAATGACATATTGGATGCTGACCTTCGTTTCGCGGCCTCAAAGGCGAAGTGTCATTTTGCTCTTTATGAGAACAAACCTGGAAGGCTGCTCGCCCGTATACTTAGGAAAAGACGAACTGCGACGTATATTGCCAAACTTAAACTTCCAGATGGATCTACGACTACTCGGCCGGACTATATGTTGCAGGAATTTCAACGTTTCTACCAAGAATTGTATAATATGGACTCGGAACCGGGTTCGGGGCCCACCCAAGCAGAAATTGATGCTTATCTTGCTGACAAAGTGGTCCGTTCCATTTCGCCATCGAGATCCTCTTTCCTGAATGATCCAATAACTGAGCTGGAGATCCAAGCAACACTGAAGGGCCTGCAACATGGCAAAAGCCCGGGACCAGATGGCCTTCCGGCGGAATACTATAAGACCTTTTCCTCTGCCCTGGTCCCTCGCCTGCAATCTCTATTTGCTGCCGTCAGGGATGGAGAATTTTTTCATAACCATACGCTAGCTGCCACGATCTCGGTCATCTGTAAACCGGGGAAAGACAGAGCTGAGGTCAGAAATTATAGACCCATTTCTTTGCTGAATACAGATGTCAAGATACTGGCCAAGATTCTGTCGGCTCGCCTCGCGCCTCTCCTCCCTTCTCTAGTGCATCCGGACCAGGTAGGGTTTGTGCCCGGGAGGGAGGCTCGAGATGCGACGACCCGGGCATTAGGGGCAATGGGTTGTGCTCATGCCTCACAGACTGGTCTTCTACTGCTATCTACGGATGCAGAGAAGGCATTTGACAGGGTAAGGTGGGGCTTTATGCTCTCTGTTCTGCGCCGAATTGGGATACGGGAGCGCTTTCTGCAATGGCTCACGGTACTTTATCGTTTCCCGACGGCTCGTGTTCGAGCGAACGGAGCACTTTCGGGGAACATCACCATCCGTAATGGTACACGCCAAGGATGCCCCCTATCACCTCTACTATTTGCCTTGAGCCTTGAGCCGTTGTTGGAGGCGATACGGCGTAATGACGACATCTCTGGGATATCGGGACATATTACTTGCCACAAAGTCTCTGCCTATGCAGATGATCTACTTTTCATGGTCACTAGACCTACGGTTTCTCTCCCTGAGATTACGCACACTCTGAGGGCCTATGGTGAGGTGGCCAGATATAAGATTAATCAGGAGAAATCTGAATTTCTTAATGTGTCCTTGGACTCTCCCACTGTCCGCCTTATACATAGTGACTACCTGTTCCGTTTTTGTGCCCGCCGCATGCTCTACCTGGGGGTGTGGTTGGCCCCTACGGAGCGACAAATATATGAGGCTAACTTCCTGAATATACTCACCACTTTTCGGAGGGATCTCTCCGACTGGACAACTCGCATGATTTCATGGTTGGGCAGGATCGCTGTTCTGAAAATGAATCTCCTGCCGCGTCTTCTTTACCTTTTCAGTACCTTGCCAATATTTATCCCTCTGTCCTTTTTTTCGGCACTACGAACGATTCTTCTGCGATTTATCTGGCTGACGGGTCGCCCGCGTGTCAGCTTTGCTGTCTTATGTAGACAGAAGGACAGAGGGGGTCTTGCCCTCCCAGACCCTAGGAAATATTTTATGCCTGTCATCTATCCCGCGTGATAGATTGGTCTACACCCAACTTAAATAAACGTTGGTTAGACATTGAAGAATCCCTTGCACAACGCCCATTGTGTACGATCCCATGGCTTCCTCCCATTCAGAATACCGCAAGGACAGATCCAGATCCGGTATCGGCGAACCTACGTCTCTGGCACAAAAATAAATTGCCATTCGGCCTTACGACGGCCATCTCGCCCCTATTGCCCCTGGATCATAACCCGAATCTCACGGGCGGAATCCTACCGTCCCTGCGGAGGAGGTTGACGGATGGGAATAGACTGAGAGCAATGCACGTTCCCGCAGATGGTAATCTGGACTCTCTGCCACTTAATGTGCAGATGGGCCCTCCCAACTTTCTGGAACGCTTCAACTTTTACCAACTTACAACATACTTGCGCTCCCTAGACAATGGCTACAGTCTGAGTAGGTCGCCCCTTCCGTTTGAGGCGTATTGCTTAGATGGTCGTTCCTTGAAACATGGGATAGCGATACTTTACAACCTGTTACAGTCGACTGACACTTCTATCCCTTCCTATGTACTACGATGGGATAGGGAACTAGCCCTCGAGATCTCTGAGGATAAATGGAACCAAACCTTCACTCTTATACATAGAGGCTGCGGCGTAACGCGGGTCCAGGAAAATGCATATAAGATAGTGACATTTTGGTATAGAACGCCTCAGTTTTTGCATACTTTGTTTCCCGCGGCCTCACCGGTGTGTTGGAGATGCGAAGCGGCTAATGGAACTTATATGCACATCTGGTGGTCCTGTCCCGAACTGCAGCAGTTCTGGAGTCAGATTCAAGACGCGATCGGACAGGTAACGGAGGTGGCTTTACCTCTCACGCCGGAATGTTTTCTGCTTCTACACATCCCCTTGCCTCTCAAGTCTCTTCGGCGCTCGGTCTTGCTATTGATGCTCCTTTCTGCTCGTACTTTGATACCGGCCCTTTGGAGAACCACTAGAACACCCTCCATACGAGAATGGGTAGTGAGGGTGGAAGCCCTTCGATCTGTGGACAGGCTGGACGCGGAGACGCGGGGAATACTGCCAGACTTTGGCAGGAAATGGTTCTACTGGGAGAGATACACTGCTTCGCTGAGACTGGAATCAACCGGGGTATAAGTGGACTAGGGAGGAAACCCGGAAACTGAGATGGTGACTGATTTGACGGGGAGGCCCCCTACCGGACTGTTTGGAGAGGAGAGCGTGGCGGACGGGGGCGGGGGGCCCGGTGTCTGGGCAGGGTGGGATGGCCTCCTCTACTCAGTGTGTAAGTCTGGTTAAATGTGTGTCGAAATCAGTGTTTCTCCCCCTCCCCTCTTTTCCTCTCCAGATTTCCTTTCTCTTACCTTCTCTTCACCTTTACTACCAATATTCACTCTTATTCTCCCCCCCTTTTTTCTACCTCTTATCTCTCAATTCTCTCTTTCCTCTAGCACTACAGTCCTGATACCGAAGTTGCTGACAACCTCTATGGTACAGAAGTTTGCACGCCTGGGAGGTTTTTAATGAACAGAGTTCACTGCCGCTTTGACTACTCTTGAACTCTTGAGTTGGTCACTTCTATGCCATCATGAACCTCGGGTCCTCCCTTCTCTTTCTTCGATTGTATATCAGGACCTAGAGGACGCTGTTTTCTATGTAATTTTTTGCTTCGATTTAGTATAAATGTCTTTGTTTTATGTATATCTGTATTTCTGTTCTTACTCCTACAATAAACTTTGAATTATAAAAAAAACAAATAACTGGCACTCATGTTGCCCCAGCAGCTGCAGCATGCTGCCAAGTTGGCTCCAGTGACGAGGAGATAGGGAGTGAAGATAACATTGATGATGAGGTCACTGACCACACCTGGGTGCCAGATCGAACAGAGGAATCAAGTGAGGAGGAGGGGGAGGAGGAGGAGGCACAGCAAACATGAGGCACAACATCCTCTATGACCAACCGTAGCACTAGCAAGTCCAAGGAATCAGATGTCAGAGCTGCTCCGGTGCAGAGCGCTGTTGTCTCAAAGCCCACACGCAGGAACTCTGCTGTCTGCTGGGAGTTCTTTAAGAAATGTGCAGCAGACCCCACCATTGCTATTTGTAATCTATGTCAGATGAGGCTTAAGCGTGGGAAAGACACCGGACACTTGGGTACCACGTGCTTGAGGCGACATATGTCCTCCTGCCACACATCCCGTTGGTGCAAAACTTTGCGTAGGTCCTCCTCCTCTTCATCTGTCTCTACCCCCACTGTATGTCCTGCCATGTCATTGCCTACAACCTCCGCTGACAGGGATGATGCTACAGTAATGGATGTACCAGGTCCTTCCTCACAATGTGACAGCATCCCATCAGCGGAAGATTTACGCAGTCAGATTACGTTGCCGCAGCTGCTGCAGCATAAGAAAAAATATAGTCCCAACCATCCCCAAGCACAGCGTCTAAATGCCAGCTTAGCAAAATTACTCGCATTGCAGATGCTGCCTTTCCAGCTGGTGCACTCTGCTCCCTTCCGTGAATTTGCTGAATGTGCTATACCACAGTAGCAGGTTCCAAAACCCCATTACTTTTCACGCAAGGCCATTCCAGCACTATACCAGCATGTGGAAGACAATGTTATCCAGTCATTGGGAAAGGCAGTCAGCAGCAAGGTGCATGTGACTTTAGACACGGGGTCCAGCAAGCATGGACAGGGTCGTTACATATCGTTCACGGCACACTGGGTAACTCTGATTGCAGCTGGAAGGGATCCAAGACGGGGCTCTGTGCTGGAGCTTGTTCATCCACCACGCCTCCAGAAAGCTGCTTGTATGAGGTCTGTCTGCTCCACCACCACCACCTCTCCCTCTTCCTCCTCCTACTCCTCCTTCTGTGTCTCTAACGAAGTGGCAGTTAAACCGACGCCTGACAGTGTCTATGCAATGGCTCAAGCAAAAAGAAGCCATACTGCGCTTGAGCTGATTTGTTTAGGGGACAGGAGCCACACTGGGCCAGAAATTCTGTCAGCTCTGCATGGCCAGGTGCAGAGATGGTTAACACCCTGCCAGCTTCAGCTGGGAATGATCGTCTATGATAATGGCAGCAACCTTCTCTCCGCCCTACGCAAGGGTAAATTGACGCATGTACCATGCCTAGCACACGTCCTAAATCTAGTGGTACAGCGTTTCCCAACGAAGTACCCAGGGCTGCCAGAGCTTCTCAGCCAGGCCAGAAAAGTCTGCAGCCACTTCAGACGGTCATTCCCAGCAAGCGTTTGCCTAGCAGAAATTCAAAGAGAATTCCACCTTCCCACAAACCATCTGATCTGTGACATGCCCACCAGGTGGAACTCGACATTAGCAATGCTAAAGCATCTGCACAAGCAGCAGAGGGCCATCAACGAGTACCTGTGTGAGTATGGCACAAGGACAGGTTCAGGTCAACCTATTCCCCCCCCCCCGCAGTGGCTGATGATCAAGGATGCATGCACTGTACTGTCACCATTTGAGGAGGCAACGAGGATGGTGAGCAGGGACAGTGCATGCATCAGTGACACAATTCCTTTAGTGTTCCTGCTGGAGCACACTCTGTGGGGAATTATAGATGTGGCTCTATAGGCAGAGCAGCGGGAGGAAGAGGAGGCCTTCCCTAGCTCTCAAGGCCCCAGTCTTTCCGCAGACAGCATTCCAGCGGGTCCTCCTCAGATCAGACAGGAGGAGGATGAGGAGGAGGAGGAATATTTAAGTAGTGGGGGCATTGAAGGTGGGGATTCCTCAAGGGAGGGTTTTGTGTGCCCAGAAACAGAAGGGCTAGTGCGTGGCTGGGAGGAGGAAGTGCACGATACGGTCATCCTCATTGACCAGGAAGACTCGGAAGTGAATGCCACCTCCAACCTACGCTGCATGGGCTCCCTAATGATGCAAAGCCTGCTAAAGGACCCCAGGATTCGTGCTATCAAGGAGAGGGATCATTACTGATTGGCAACCCTTCTTGATCCACGATACAAGGGGAAAGTTGCAGAGCTCATCCTGCCCGCACAGAGGGAGCACAGGATGAAAAAACTTGAGGACGCTCTAAAGCGACACTTGTGTAACACATTTCCAGGCACTGGTAGATTACCAAGTGCTTACACATGTGCTTCTGAGGCTGCGGGTGATCAGAGGAATAGTGGTGAAGGCAGGGCCGCTTGACTGATGCTTTTTTAAATTTTTTTAGTCCTCGACGCCCAGGGATGTCAAATGTAGGCACCCATTGCCAGCGTCTTCACCATATGGTGCAGGACTACCTAGGGGCAAGGGCAGACCTGGATACCTTTCCAGCAGATGATCCACTGGCTTACTGGGTGTTGAGATTGGATCACTGGCCAGTCCTTAGCCAATATGCTATGCAGCTACTAGGTTGCCCTTCATCCAGCGTGCTTTCCGAAAGGACGTTCAGTGCCGCTGGAGGTTTTGTCACAGACAAAAGAGTGCGTCTGTCCACCGACTCTGTAGACCGGCTGACATTTATAAAAATGAATCAGTCCTGGATCAGCAGCTATCAATCCCCTGTTGCTGAAGTAATGGAATAGATCGGGGATGTCCTCTTCTGCATTCACAAAACCTCCAGCACTGAACTCTTCCACAATACCACAAAAGGGTTACGGTGTGAAGGCACTTGCTGCCATGAAAGGCTCAATATTTGGCTGCACTGACACCTGTGCCAGATTTATATCATTTTAATTTTTTGAACCGCAGGGTCCAACCCTGCACTCTTCCACAATACCACAGAGGGGTTACTGTGCGATGATACTTGCTGGCCTGGCATTAAAGGCACAATATCTGGGTGCACTGACGCCCATTAACAGATAAAAAAAACCCTTTTCAATATAGGACCACATGGTCCACCCCTGCACTCTTCCACAATACCACAGAGGGGTTAGGCTAAGGTCAGATGAGCGCATTTTGTACGGACTGAGCGTATTTTTTGACTGATGTAACAGGGAAAATAAATTACAGTGAAAGAACATTCTGTCCGTCAAAAATGCTGGACGTATAAATGCAGTCCGTCTGACCTTGTTGCATCACTCACACAAAAAGCTATGCAGACGTTGTGGACGTGGCACACTCTGCACGTCCGTTCTAACAGTATTACTTTTCTTGCCTAACCTGCGTCCGGTTGCAGCGTCCGTCAGCCCCCGCACTTCTGTGCGGACGTACTTCGTGTGTGGGGCTCCATTTAACACAATTGTATGCTATCACGGACGTACTTATGTGCGGGCAACACGGACGTTAACACTGCGTTCGTCTGACCCCAGCCTTACTGTATGATGATACTTGCTGGCCTGGCATTAAAGGCACAATATCTGGGTGCACTGACGCCCATTAACAGATAAAAAAACTTTTCAATATAGGACCACATGGTCCACCCCTGCATTCTTCCACAATACTACAGAGGGGTTACTGTATGATGATACTTGCTGGCCTGGCAGTCTTGCACCAAAGGCAGAATATCTGGGTGCACTGACGCCTTGACCAGAATCATATCTTTTCAATATAGGACCACATAGGTCAATATAGGACCACATAGGTATGTGGTTGGACCCTAATCTATCCTTTGGCCCCCACATCGAAAAACTCTCATCTAAACTTTACCCCAAACTAGGTGCCCTGTACAGAAACAAATCCTGCCTGAGTCCCGCGGTAAGAAAGCAGATTGTACAGCAAATGCTTATGCCAGCTATTGATTACGGAGATGTAGTGTATGCAGCCGCCCCGCAAACACACCTTCATAAACTTACTACATTGTATAACTCATTCTGCCGCTTTGCGCTACAATGTAACTACATGACCCACCATTGTGACATGTTAAAAGAGCTAAACTGGCCATCGCTGGAATCCAGACGCACCCTTCACCTTTCCAGCCTGGTGTTTAAGAGCATCTCTGGGAAGCTGCCACCCTACCTGAATAGACTGCTATCCCCAGCAGCTCCCTCATCCTATAACCTCCGATCCAGGACCAGCACCTTACTTGCTATACCACAATACAAAAAGACAGTGGCTCGGTCCTCATTTTCCTACAGAGCACCACAATTATGGAATAACCTCCCAGACACCATCAAATCTTCCCCCAGTCTTAAGTCACTCAAAAGCTCCTTACTAATGTAGCGCTCACTCCCGGAGGAGCTGCTGAAAATGAACCTCGGGTCAGTCTCCCCGCACTAGGGAATAAATATATTCCAGCACCGTTGTGGATTTTATAAATTATATAGTTTGCTAGAGTAAAAGGCATATAATGAGACACGGTGTTCGTAGATATATTTACAGTATTTCGTATCGCGGTAAACGCGCAGCGGAAAAGAAATACGAGGATTCGTATTTCGGGAAAATGCGCAGCCGAACAGAAAAATACAATGCTTCATAATTTCAGAAAACGCGTAGTGGAAAAGAGAAAAAGGAATACAATGTTTCGTAATTCGAGAAACGCGCAGCGGAAAAAAAGAAAAATAAGAAACGAATCTTTAACCCCTTTCTTTAGGTTAGGGAGTGAGTCCCGCACAGGTTAAGTCCCGGACTATAAGTGTATGTGTGTGTTATGGTACCCGGGTACTATTCAACTGGCCAGTGAATTACTTAGAGCGCTGTCTTCGACTAGTCAAGTTGGGGCCCTGTGGGTTTTAGAAACAAACAGCAGCGTGCTTTCTTGACTTTCATAGACTGGCCTTGGAGGCCTCTCACCCATCCGCTCGATGACCGAGGCTCTGCTGACCCAGGACGTCTCTCCGCTCGATGCCCTGCTAGGACGCTGGCTACTGGATCCGTTGTCCGGCTCTCTCTGTTTCCACCGGGACTTGTCCAGTTACCGCCTGCTCTCCCATCCAATGGACTTGCGTTACTCCTTACTCGGGGTCCTCTGCTTGCCTGGATAACAGCTTGGGTAGTGTCTGTGGATCACTGGGTCTCCTTCTTGAGAAGCTGGATAACCCAATCTGGAATCCTGGTAGGCCGCACCTGCGCTCCGGCCTAGTCACTGTTCCACTCTGCAGCACTGTGTCCTGTCTCATCACTCCCTGGCGCGTTCTCGCGCACTCTCCACGAGGCTCAGGATGTAACTCGGCGTACTCCACCCACTTCCTGTGTCTGTTCCCAGAGCATGCCGGGAAATGTAGTCCCAATGTTCAGTGTCTCTGATCGCGATTGCCAAAAATAGGTACTGCCACAGTAGGGTTTTAAACACAGAGCTACACTCTCCCCCTCCTAGAACTCTTGGGTCTCTCCAAGGAGGTACAACAGTTGCATTACATTTCAACACAGGTTAAATACAGATTAGATAACATATACCGGTTCGGCAGCAAACATACAGTGGGTTAGATATATTTCTTCAAGTTGACTCATGTTTTGTGCTACCTCAGCTAACATAGCAGACACTTCGGGCAACCTTTTCACCGTGGTGATGACCTCTTCAGTGCTATATACTGGTGAGTCGTAGGTGAGTCGCTGGGGCGTCGAACAGAGAGTTTTGGTTCTGGCTCATTCGGTTCCTCTTCAGGTGGAAGTACTACAGGCGCTGGCTCAATCAGTTCCTCTTCAGGTGGAAGTACTATAGGCGCTGGCTCAGTCCTTCTTTCTACCACTGGAGCAGACATTTCTTCAGAGTATGATCCCTCCAGTGAAGGCATAGAACTGTAGTCAGAAGATTCAACTTCAGGAGCTACAGGGACTTCAGCAGTCTCAGGGACTTCTAACTGAAATTCAGGAGCTTCAGGCCTCAAATTACTTTCCCACCGTTCAGGAACTGTGACAACCTCTTCAGGTTCCGGTGAGCGCATCCAGTCCAGACAAAAACTCTCTTCCTCACTGTCCCTTTCGCTCTCTTCGACAACCCGAGTCTGTTGAGACCGAGTAACAGGAGGCAAACGTGGAGCAGGCGGATTCGGCGGAGGAAGATTGTCCCCAACTGGTATCCTCTCAGCCTCTCTCAAAGGTAACAAATGATTCCGGTGCCAGTTCTTAAGAGGCCCAGCCTTTCCATCCGGCCGGATTTGATACACCGGCAGACCCGGCAGTTGCTTGCAGACAATGTAGACTTGGGAACTCCATCTATCCGCCAACTTGTGCCTCACAGCAGCACCCAAGTTCTTCAACAAAACCCTATCACCGGGTTGCAGATCTTGTATCCGAACTTTTAAGTCATAGTTCCTTTTGTTCCTTTGCTCCCTGTTTCCTGAGGTCAAACGG
This sequence comes from Leptobrachium leishanense, assembly GCA_009667805.1. NCBI lineage: Eukaryota > Metazoa > Chordata > Amphibia > Anura > Megophryidae > Leptobrachium > Leptobrachium leishanense. The sequence continues at coordinate 143,432,632 of CM019068.1, read as the reverse complement.
GCCTGTTCAAACGCAGAAGCCAGATTCTTTCGGAGTCTATCCACGTAGTTTCTATGGGAAGCTACTGACGTTTGGTCTAAAGATAACCCAAATGCCAAATCAACCGGCAGTCGAGCTTCTCTTCCGAACTTAAGACGGTACGGTGAGTATCCAGTGGCATCGCTCTCCGTACTGTTATATGCATGCACCAGAGTAGCTATGTGACGACTCCAACTCTGCTTCTCTATGTTTGACAAAGTCCCCAGCATATTTAGCAGCGTGCGATTAAACCTTTCCGGCTGAGCATCACCTTGAGGGTGATATGGTGTAGTTCGGGTATTTTGGATTCCCAACAGTTCCAGCAATTGCCCGACAAGTCTGCTTTCAAAGTCTCTACCCTGATCAGAGTGTATTCTCCTTGGCAGGCCGTAGTGAACAAAGAACTTTTCCATCAGAACCTTGGCTACTGTTGGAGCGCGTTGATCTTTCGTAGAAAAAGCTTGGGCGTAACGAGTGAAATGATCAGTCACTATTAGAATATTCCCTTGCCCACTAGCATCCAGTTCTAAGCACAGGAAGTCAATGCACACCAAATCCATGGGTCCCTGACTCTGCAGATGGCTCATTGGAGAGGTTCGGGTCGGTAGAGTCTTCCTCTGAATACACCTCAGACATGAATGGCAATAACTTTCCACTTCAGCTCTCATGCAAGGCCAATAGAACCTGTCTCGCACCAGCTTAAAAGTTCTTTCAGCACCCAAATGTCCATGCTCATCGTGTAGTGATCGCAGCACACTCTCTCTATGCTTAGTGGGAAGGAATAGCTGTTGAGTCTCTTCAGCATTGGTTGAGGGGCCCCTTCGGTAGACCACCCCATCCAACATCTTCAACCGTTCCCACTCTTTGTAGACCAATCTGGCTCCATCCGGGGAATTGGTCAGCAGAATTTCCCGCTGGTTCGCAGTCAGAGCCTTTATGGTCAATGCAATTAAAGGGTCTCTGGCCTGATCCGCTTTCAGGTCCTGTTTTGAAAAGGTAGGTAGACTTTCATCCCTCAATTGCGTAGGGTTGCAGTAGAACTCAGGAACAGCCGCAGCCATGACTCCTATGGCCTCCGCTTCAATCCCTCCCTTGACTCGGCGCTCTGCTCCTTGACACAAAGCTTGCACCCCGTCTGGAGTTAACTGAGTCCATTCTGCAGTGTAGGGTCTTCTCGATAAAGCATCAGCATCTCGATTATTCGCCCCAGGGCAATACTTCAGGCTGAACCGAAACCCTGACAGAGCGGCCAACCACCGATGTCCCGTTGCGTCCAGTTTTTCAGTAGTAAGGACGTAGGTAAGAGGATTATTATCCGTCTTTATCACAAACACGGCTCCATACAGATAGTCCTTTAACTTGTCTACCACTGCCCACTTTAAGGCTAGGAACTCCAACTTGTGGGTAGGATAGTTCTTCTCTGAAGGCGTAAGGCTCCGGCTCACGTACGCTACAGGCCTCAGCAATCCACCATACTCCTGATACAGGACTCCTCTTAGACCTTCTCTGCTGGCATCCACATGTAACTCATACAGCTTGTGAGGGTCCGCGTAGGCCAAGACAGGAGCTCAAGTGAGACTCTCTTTCAGCTTCAAGAACGCACCTTCACATTGACTAGTCCATTCGCCCTGTATGGACTCTCGAGCTTTCCTTGGTCCTGGAGCTGAAGGGTTTCGGTCAGAGGCCTTGCAACCTTCTTCGGTGTTCTCCTTCTGTAGGAGTTTGTTCAGTGGTTGAGCTATTTTTGCGAATCCTCCTACAAATCTTCGATAATATGAACAGAACCCCAAGAAAGATCTAAGTTCAGTGACGTTTTGGGGTCTAGGCCAAGAAGCTACGGCCTCCAACTTCCGAGGATCTGTCGAAACACCTTCTGCTGAGACCACATGTCCCAGATACGTAACAGACGGTAGACAGAATTGGCATTTCTCCAGAGACAGTTTCAATCCCTCTTCATGGAGCCTCTTCAAGACCTTCTCCAAGCGCTGCTCATGTTCTTCCAGAGTCTTCCCAAACACAATTATGTCATCCAGGTACACTAATACTTCGATCAGATTCATGTCCCCGACTGTCTTCTCCATCAACCGTTGGAACGTGGCTGGAGCCCCCGTAAGGCCTTGAGGCATTCTGTTGAATTCAAAGAACCCCAGTGGACAGATGAACGCAGTTTTCTCTTTGTCTTCGGGATGCATTGGTATCTGGTGATACCCGCTTCGCAGGTCTAGTACACTAAACCATTTTGCTCCAGACAAACACTGTAAGGCATCTTCTATCCGAGGAGTAGCATATTGGTCTGGGATGGTTCTCCGGTTCAACGTGCGGTAGTCTATGCATAGGCGGACAGAACCATTCTTCTTCCGGACCATCACTATTGGAGATGCGTATGGACTCCTGGACTCTTGAATCACCTTGGTTCTTTGCAATTCATTCAGCTGTTCTCGCAGATCATCCAAGTCTCCCAACGGAACTCGCCTTGACCTTTCACGAAACGGCTTGTCTTCTTGTAATCGAATGCGGTGTTCAGTACTTTTAGCTAGGCCTACGTCGAACTCATCTTTCGAGAACAATTCTCTCCACTTTAGAACTTGAGACTGAAGACGTTTCTTCCATTCGGGTGAAATGGGAGCGTCCTTGGGGTAGAATCTTTCATCTGGAATCTCTTTATCCACTCCCCCTCCTAAATCGGTGGAGAGGGGTGTAGCGGACGCTACTTGCCCGATAGGCATTCGTGCTTTAAGGACTACTGGGGAATCAGACACATTGCACACGCTGACTGAGACTCTTCCTCGTGTTCTTTTCAGAGCTTTAGTGGAGATTATTTCAGGGATTACTTCGACTCCGGTTTCAGTCCCATGATTAAAATCGGTTTCCAGCACCACATAGGGACCTGGTTGCGATCCGTTCAACTTGACTGAAGCCCGGAAACTCGCTACTTCTCCTGCTTGCAGAACCTTCTCTGTTCCTTCTAATCTCCATAGGCGCCCCACTTCGGCAGGTGCCTTCTGTTCTTCGACCATCCTCTGATAGACTGGACGTAACATTGGGTGTACTCCTTGAGTAGAACCTTCTTCCAATACGATAGGTGTTAGGAGACGCCGCACCAAATCCGTATTCGTCCCCACTATCATGGAACTTCTGTTTGCACCTGAGGGTCGAGGACACACAATGGCCAATGCATCACAACCTCTGGACTGTCCGATGACTTCGGATCCGATCTCCAATTTCACCTGTAGATACCCGTCATAAGGGAGTTTCTCAGTTCCGATACCCCAGATTTCCAGGTCCTTCAATTTCTGTAGAGGAATGTGCTTCAAGTGTTTCTCGTAGAAGTCTCGGTAGATCAATGTCACTTGAGCCCCTGAATCCAACAGGGCTTTAGTGTAGACTCCCTCCACTTGGATTGGCACAATAGGAGAAGGACCAATCAGTTGGTCAGGAAACTTGTGGCGGTGTCCGGACACTTAGACCCAGTTTGCTGTACCCTGGCCTTTTTCTTGGCCCGTGCAGGTTTTGGGTGTGCATTGCTTCCCCATGACGTAGACCCGGATGCTAAGGGAGTGACTCTTTCAGTCCTGGCAGGCTCAGCAGTTGGCCCGACTTTGGGCCCTCTCGCCCTCTTAGTCCTGGCTTGATTTTTGGAGCGGGGTTCAACCTTCGGGCACCTAGGTTGCTCCTTCACTTGTGCCCTCTGGCGTTTCCCGCCGGTGAGGTAGATAACAGTCCTTCTAAGGCTTTTAACAACTCCTCAACTCTATTCCTCTCAGGCTTTCGGTCTTTGCATTGTGCGCGGAAGTGGCCCATTTCTCCACAACCGAAACATCTCTTCTTAGAAAGTGGAGACGCAGTCGTCTGTTGTGATTCGGTTGAAGGACCCTGGCTAGACGCCACAGCAACTCCGGTTGCCTGCATACCTGTAAGGAACTTATGCATCTCTGCCTGCATCTCGGTCACCTTCATCAATACTCGGCACAGTTCCGCGTGCGCTTGTTGCAACTCAGCTTGAGCTTCCTGTACTTTCTTGACAGTCTTGTACAACTCACCACGTTCAGAGAGGTTTAATTCTTTGGCAGTCCTCTCTGTGGATTTAAAAGCAATCAGGTGCTCTTGCTCGTCCACGTCGGATCCGTAAGTATCTAGCGAGTCGCTTTCAGGCTGTAGACCGTCGTTATGCCTCACAGGTTGTGCGTAAGCTCTTTCCCCTCGCCTGAAGGATTTCTCCTCCAGCAAAGCCTCTTCCTCTCTGACAGCTCGGATCAGTTCTAGGTACTTCAGCTCTTGGTTACCTGCTCTGCTTCTCAGCTGCAGCATCACTGGATCTAGAGGTTGAGAGCCCCTCAGGATCTGTTTTATTTGGATCTTATCCACTTCGGCCGGTTCGGCCCCTTTCTTGAAGAGTATCTGGTGCAGAATCTTATCTAGGCGCCTCATGTATTCGGTCATTCTCTCACCTCTCCGTTGGTAGGTGTGTTCATACTGATAAACAAGCTCTGCAGCCTTTTCTGTTCGCCCAAAAACTTCCTCCAGAACATTTAAATAATCTAAAGCAGTACAGTCTTTTCTACTCAGTTTTAGGTTTCTCACCGCTTCTGACGCAGGTCCCTTTAGACTCTCGGTGATCCTTTGCGTTTTCTGAGCTTCAGGGACGTCCCACTCATCCAGAGCCTGCATCGCCTGTTCCACCCATTCTTCAAAGGTTTCTTCTCCCGCCGGAGTTGGTACGTTTCCTGTAAAATTTCTCAACCGTCGATAACCGAAGTTAGTGTGCGGAGGGCTTGTTCTCTGACACTTAGCCAGCAAATCTCCAATAGCCACTATGAATTCAGGCCCGATCATGGCCAACGGACTTGGTGCGGGAACACTTGCGGATTCGCCACGTGGCGCACTTGGCTGAATCAGTTGGACTTCCACCTCATCGGTCAGCTTCACGCTCGCGCCCTGAAAACATACTGGAACACCTTTTCTCCACTCAAGAAGAACATACGTGTGAGAGGTATCTGGGTTCTTTTCAATGTCCAGGATTAACCCCCGATGATCTGGTGTCAGCGCGGCCACGGCCTGGCGAATCTGATCTTCGGCCCAAGTGTCTGCGGGAATATCCATGACTATACAACATTCTAACTGACTACTGTGCTCCTCACACCATTCGGCAACAGTATATGGATCCATATTTAACCCTTTAGATGCGGTTTTTCCAGAGACTGGATCCCAGAAACGAGCCCCCACGTGTAGCGCTCACTCCCGGAGGAGCCGCTGAAAATGAACCTCGGGTCAGTCTCCCCGCACTAGGGAATAAATATACTCCAGCACCGTTGTGGATTTTATAAATTATATAGTTTACTAGAGTAAAAGGCATATAATGAGACACGGTGTTCGTAGATATATTTACAGTATTTCGTATCGCGGTAAACGCGCAGCGGAAAAGAAATACGAGGATTCGTATTTCGGGAAAATGCGCAGCCGAACAGAAAAATACAATGCTTCGTAATTTCAGAAAACGCGTAGCGGAAAAGAGAAAAAGGAATACAATGTTTCGTAATTCGAGAAACGCGCAGCGGAAAAAAAGAAAAATAAGAAACGAATCTTTAACCCCTTTCTTTAGGTTAGGGAGTGAGTCCCGCACAGGTTAAGTCCCGGACTATAAGTGTATGTGTGTGTTATGGTACCCGGGTACTATTCAACTGGCCAGTGAATTACTTACAGTTGTGTTCAAAATTATTCAACCCCCACTGAAATTGAGTGTTTTGGCCAGTTTGACATTGATTTTGATCATTCAGTCATCTTGCTTACAATTAAATCAAAGAGGCACGTGTAGGTCAGACAAATATAACATAACATTTATAATGAAATAACCACAAATGTCTTTTCTGTGCTCACATCATTATCAGTTTTATTCAACCCCCAAGTGACATTCAATCTTAGTACTTAGTGCAACATCCTTTTACAGTTATAACAGCTTTTAAACGTGAAGCATAGCTTGACACAAGTGTCTTGCAGCGATCTACGGGTATCTTCGCCCATTCGCCATTGGCAAAAGCCTCCAGTTCAGTCACATTCTTAGGCTTGCGCACTGCAACTGCTTTCTTTAAGTCCCACCAGAGGTTCTCAATCGGATTTAAGTCAGGTGACTGCGATGGCCACTCCAAAATGTTCCAGCCTTTAACCTGCAACCATTCTCTAGTGGACTTGGAGGTATGCTTTGGATCATTGTCCTGTTGAAAGGTCCAACGTCTCCCAAGCCTCAGATTTGTGACGGACTGCATCACATTGTCATCCAATATCTCCTGGTACTGAAGAGAATTCATGGTACCTTGCACACGCTGAAGCTTCCCTGTACCTGCAGAAGCAAAACAGCCCCAAAGCATGATTGACCTCCCGCCATGCTTCGCAGTAGGCAAGGTGTTCTTTTCTTCATAGGCCTTGTTCTTCCTCCTCCAAACATAGCGTTGATCCATGGGCCCAAACAGTTCTAATTTTGTTTCATTAGTCCACAGAACACTATCCCAAAACTTCTGTGGTTTGTCCACATGACTTTTGGCATACTGCAGTCGACTCTTCTTATTCTTTGGAGACAGCAAGGGAGTTCTGGCATGGAGGCCTTCATTACGCAGTGTGCGCCGTATTGTCTGAGCTGAAACTTCAGTACCCACATCTGACAAATCTTTTCTCAGTTCCTCAGCAGTCACATGGGGACTTTTCTCCACTCTACGCTTCAGGTAGCGCACAGCAGTCGAAGTCAGCATCTTCTTTCTGCCACGACCAGGTAGCGTTTCAACAGTGCCCTATGCCTTGAATTTGCGAATGATGCTTCCTATGGTCTCTCTTGGTATGTTTAACATCTTTGCAATCTTCTGATAGCCATTGCCCTTCCTGTGAAGAGTAATCACCTCTTCTCTTTTCTTCCTGGACCATTCTCTTGACTTCACCATGTTTGTAACCACACCAGTAAATGTCTAGAAGGAGCTGAGTATCACAGTCATTTTAAAGCTGCCTAATTGGTGCTTATTATGCTTTATTGCTGCTCCGTGACATCCACAGGTGTTTTCAATACCTGATTGAAAACACTTGAATGAACCTCTGTTCTTCAGAGTGGTAGTCTTTAAGGGGTTGAATAATTGTGTCAATGAAGAATTCACAAAAGAAACATTTACTACTGTATTACAAAACCAATTGATGTCATTTTAGTTGCATATGGTTCTTTAAAAAGTCCTTGTAGGATTTCATTCTGAATACAATTACAAATGTACACTAAATTCCCTAAAACCCTTTACAGCATTGGGGGTTGAATAATTTTGAACACAACTGTAGAGCGCTGTCTTCGACTAGTCAAGTTGGGGCCCTGTGGGTTTTAGAAACAAACAGCAGCGTGCTTTCTTGACTTTCATAGACTGGCCTTGGAGGCCTCTCACCCATCTGCTCGATGACCGAGGCTCTGCTGACCCAGGACGTCTCTCCGCTCGATGCCCTGCTAGGACGCTGGCTACTGGATCCGTTGTCCGGCTCTCTCTGTTTCCACCGGGACTTGTCCATTTACCGCCTGCTCTCCCATCCAATGGACTTGCAGTACTCCTTACTCGGGGTCCTCTGCTTGCCTGGATAACAGCTTGGGTAGTGTCTGTGGATCACTGGGTCTCCTTCTTGAGAAGCTGGATAACCCAATCTGGAATCCTGGTAGGCCGCACCTGCGCTCCGGCCTAGTCACTGTTCCGCTCTGCAGCACTGTGTCCTGTCTCATCACTCCCTGGCGCGTTCTCGCGCGCTCTCCACGAGGCTCAGGATGTAACTCGGCGTACTCCACCCACTTCCTGTGTCTGTTCCCAGAGCATGCCGGGAAATGTAGTCCCAATGTTCAGTGTCTCTGATCGCGATTGTCTCCCTCTGGTGGCCAAAAATAGGTACTGCCACAGTAGGGTTTTAAACACAGCGCTACACTAACATACCTCAATACAGAATGCACCTGTAAACATGTAACCTAGTGACTATATTTCCTACATATTTTTCTGTTTATCTGCAATGCATTTTAATATCTTGCATTGTATTACTTTGTATTTCTGTAACTGTAACACTTCAATGTTCATGAACCCAGGACATACTTGAAAACGAGAGAAATCTCAATGTATCCTTCATGGTAAAATCCTTTATAAATAAATAAATAAATAAACATGGTCCACCCCTGCATTCTTCCACAATACTACAGAGGGGTTACTGTATGATGATACTTGCTGGTCTGGCAGTCTTGCACCAAAGGCAGAATATCTGGATGCACTGACGCCTTGACCAGAATCATATCTTTTCAATATAGGACCACATGGTCCACCCCTGCATTCTTCCACAATACTACAGAGGGGTTACTGTATGATGGTACTTGCTGGCCTGGCACCAAAGGCAGAATATCTGGGTGCACTGACGCCTTAACCAGATGCATATCTTTTTAATATAGGACCACATGGTCCACCCCTGCATTCTTCCACAATACTACAGAGGGGTTATTGTATGATGATACTTGCTGGCCTGGCATTAAAGGCACAATATCTGGGTGCACTGACACCCATTACCAGATAAAAAACTTTTCAATATAGGACCACATGGTCCACGCCTGCATTCTTCAGCAAAACCACAGAGGGGTTACTGTATGATGATACTTGCTGGCCTGGCATTAAAGGCACAATATCTGGGTGCACTGACGCCCATTACCGGTTAATTTTTTTTTCCATATAGGACCACATGGTCCACCCCTGCACTCTTCCACAATACCACAGAGGGGTTACTGTATGATGATACTTGCTGGCCTGGCAGTCTTGCACCAAAGGCAGAATATCTGGGTGCACTGACTCCTTTACCAGATGCATATCTTTTTAATATAGGACCGCAAGGTTCACCCCTGCATTCTTCCACAATACCACAGAGGGGTTACTGTATGATAGTACTTGCAGGCCTGGCACCAAAAGCACAATATTTGGGTGCACTGCCACTGACGCCTGTATCAGATTCATATCCTCAGAGGGGTTACGGTGTGACGGCACTGTTGGGGACGCTAAAGGACCAATTTTAAAGCACCTATTGTTACTTTCATCCAAAGCCTGCATAAGTTTCACAATAATTTAGCCAAAAAAATCAGTAAACATTTTCTGCGTGTACGAAAATGTCTCCTCTTTTCATACAGACTGCCACCCCAAGCAGTTGTTTATGGATAGATTAAAGGAAAAGCATTTACTGTCATATGAAACGTCATTTATTTGTTTTTAAGTGTTTATATACATCCTAGAAATCCGCCACTTCACGGGCAGGTTATGGGGACCTCCTAGGCACGATATTTGAAGGAATTTTTCGTTTTTATTTTTAACCCTTATTTCATGGAAAACTCACTGTCCCTTTAAAAATGTTTTTTTTTTTACTTTTTCTCCTTGTTTCCTGTGCCCCAGGGCACTACCCGGACCCCCATACACCTTTTATGGCAAATATGTAGCATATATGCCCTCTTGGAGGGCACTCTAAACACCGAATTTTCAGCCCCATTGACTTGCATTGGGTTCGAGTTCGGGTTCGGGTTCGGACCTGAATATATACGAAGTTCGTGTTCAAGCTCGAACCGAACTCGGGGGGTGTTCGGCTCATCCCTACTCAGGATCTTTCTATATCCACTATTTGGGCAGCCCATAAGGCGGTCATTCGGGGGGTTATAATTCAAAAGGTTTCAAGGAAGAAAAAAATGAAAATGCAGGCACTTGTGGACTTGCAAAAGTAACTACATATACTTGAATCTGCCCATAAATCCTCGCCCTCAACAGAGGGTTTTAACTGCTTGCAACAGACCCGACATGAATTGACCACGTTATTGCTTGATGATGTTGTTTTAGCTAGACAGATTCGACCTCGCTCTGAGAACACAGATAATAACTCTTAAAGATGGTGCAGGAGGGATCATCAGGTCCCCAGAGGGGGTAAAGAAGGCTTTTACTGATTTTTTTTCCTCTTTATATAATCATGCACCTGAACATCATTGTCCCTCTGTTTCACATGTCAACGCAGTGGAAGCCTTCTTCGGGGGCACATCTCCCATCGTTGACAGGTGAACAGATGGCCGTATTGGAAAAGGAGATAACTAAGGAGGAGGTCAAATCTGAGGTTGCAGCCCTGAGACCTAACAAGTCACCTGGCCCCGATTGGTTCCCTGCTTACTATTATAAGGTTTTATTTATACCTTAGGACCACAGTTGGTGGCACTTTTCAACTCGATAAGGGGGGGCATAGTTCACTGATGATTCACTGTTGGCTTCGGTGACGGTGTTGCCAAAAGATGGAAAGGACTTATCCAGTCCAGTGGGTTATAGACCTATTTCATTATTGAATTCAGATGTTAAGATTTTCGCTAAATTGTTTGCTACCCGCCTCACTCCTATATTATCTTATCCATCCAGATCAGGTGGGGTTTGTGAAAAGTAGACAGGCTTTTGATACCACTCGAAGAGCAGCCGATGCCCTGTGGTATATGGAGAACTCAAGAATACCTTCCGTGATCCTTTCATTAGACGCCGAGTGTTAGATTTTAATTTCCTGTATAAAATATAAATAGTTTATCTTGGAAAAACCTGTTTTATAAAATGGGCTGTGAAATCCCCCCCTTCATTATGTTTCTTTTAATTCTGCATAGACAGTTGTTCCTTCTCTAGGATAAGAGGATGTGACGACTTCCTGTTATGTTTAGTGCAGGAAAATGTGCGCAGAAGCGGGAAGATAGGAAAAAGATTTTTTGTAAACCATATAAGGTAATAAGTGTTTGTTAAACCGTGTGGTTAAACTTTGACGTGGAAGTGTATCTGTATGCTGATTGGCTATAAGTTCTTTGAAATCTAATAAAATAGTCTGTCTAAGAAAATTTATTTAGACATGACTGACGCTGCATTGCTTTGGGGCTGATTTTGGTGTCTCTCGCCATGGCGTAGCGCAGCATCTGTTTTCTAGGTTCTGAGCCTTCTCCAAGCATTGAATATTTACATTCTACAAGCAGTTTGCTTCCACTGGTAAACACATGCATCAATTGTTTGAAGCTTCCAATTCATTCAAATCTAATATGGACTTTGCATCATAAATATACGCGAGGCGTTGGTAAACAATGATTGTTTTCATTGTTAAAGTGGCATGATGACAAATTGTGTTCCTTCTACAGATGTGTCTGAAATCACTGCGTTTGCAATCAGTGGCTTCTCTTTAGAAACCTTTGAATTGGTCGATTTACCATTCAAATCAGAGTCTCTCTTATTCCACAACTTCCACATGTCTTTGCAAAATACAAGTACAGTACTCATTGCTTATTTTGTTTTCTCTGCATTATCTGACACTGCCTCAAAACAAGGTGGTTTCTTACAGTTTTATACTTACTGCTCATTAAAGGAAATCCAGTGGTCATCCCTAGGCTTTACTCCAAAATACACTCATACATGTCAACCTTGGATTTCTCATATAAGTTCCTTGACGACAACAAAGATAGATGCTTTACATACCTATACTGGAATCATTCTAAAAGTTTATTTTTGATACTATATTTGAAGTATAACGGGGTTTTCCGTAAAGCCGACCAGGGCTGCTAGGCAGAAAATCAGATTTTCTTAATGGACCTAGTAACAGCCCAGGACTGATATTCAGTACTCACTACAAAAAGTGCATCGGCGCTGAAAGGGTGGTTTTATCACCCTTTCAGCGCTGAAGCATATAGCTTATAGCGTCTAGCTTCAGTGAGAAGCTGGAAGCTTTAAGCCAGGTGTAGGCAACTTTGGCCTTCCAGATGTTTTTGAACTACATCTCCCAAGATGCTCAGTCGCTCATTAGGGTGGAAGAGCATTGTGGTAGACATAGTTCCAAAACATCTGGAGGGCCAAGGTTGCCTATCCCTGCTTTAAGCTGTGCACTCTGTGCTTCAGTGCTGAAAGAGTGCTAAAAGCACTGATGAAGCAGAGTATATTGCCTTAAGCTTCCAACTACACTGTGGAAGCTTTAAGCTACGCATCCCTTGTTTCAAGGCTCTTTTGGCACTGAATGATTGCTAAAAGCTGAAACATGGAGCACCATATAGCTGCCCATTGGGTGGCTTTACGGAAAACCTCTGGTACGTTACAAAAATGTTTAGTTACCTCCATTACTAGTTTATTTCTGTATATACTACGGTTGGGATAAAGTTACTTACCCTAGTTGACCCTCTTCCCAATTAATCCCACAGTAGTTTTGGATCATACTTGCATATCTTTTGGTAATTATACAATACCGCACACATTGTACCGACTATAACAGTGATTGCAAGAGTAGAACTGTTAAAAGCAGGAATTGAACAGATATTTAAATTAACATCATAATGAATAACTGTATTTCATTTCCTTTTTTTACTATAATTTCATCTTGTATCATCATTTGTACAATTGTGTAGCATGAATATTGTTTATTACTGTGATGGATACTGTAAATCCTTAAATTAAGAATTACATTAAAAAAAAGTTGAGTTTCTCATTTCCACTTTAAAACTGTCATTTTTTTGGGGTAAAACACGCTCTTACTATGGAGTAGAGGACCTGTAAGAGTAGTTTATAGTGCTAACTATGGAACTTTAAATTAAAATTTGTAAGTCCATTAAATTGTGTAGTTTTTTTATGACAAAATAGACTTGGGATGGAGGGTCTATCCACCTATTTGGTCACATCTGACCCAAGGGACCTTGCAGCTTACCACTATGCCTAGCACTCTATACAGATGATGTTTGATGTGTGCTGAGCCTCCACAGTTGCTGCATATGCGAGCGCTTAAGCCTGAGATACACTGTGCTCGGAGCGACGCGGGACTAGTAGATATGGTAATGATTGTGGTGGCCGTTTCTTTGCTCTAGCAGCTAAGTCCCCTGTTCACCTAATAAAGTGTTGCCTGTTTTTTTTTTTCCTGCTACAAGGTGTTGGTTGTTTTATTGTGGACATCTGAGCTACAGATTAGTCTCTGTAGATAAAAAGGTAGCAGATTGTCAGCTCTGTACAAGCTATTGAATGAGTTTAATAGGGATCTGACAGGGGATAGCTTCAGCAATTTCCATTCCTTGGTATATCATCACATATGCCAATATACGTAGAATATTCTGCCTCAGTATCCAGAACATTATTAGTAGAGAATTCGGAGCAGATGGTAATGGTTTGCAGGGGTGTGGAAATTATTTAAAAACTACTTGTCCAAGGGACTAAGTCAGGGTCCCGATCTACTTGTCCTGATAAAAAAAATTAATAACCAAAACTGTATTTAAATCAGGTCTTTAGTGATGGACAATGTCATTACTTTTTGTCATGCCCCATAACTCAGGGTTTATTTGTATATTTTTATTTTATGTGTGTTGAATCTGCTGTTTGCTGCTAGAAGCTATCGTTTCTTAGCTATTTTGACCCTGCTGGGTTCCCTTAGTCTGGCTGTGTCCAGCTAGCTCCATCCCCTTCTTGTTCAGTCTTGTTCTGAGGTACTTACTGGACACTTAACCATTTTTTTTGCTCAATCCCGGACAGAACTATTGTCTTTTCACCTGCACTGCTGTACACAATTACAAGATTGTCTATCTGAACATTAAAGTTTCAGCTGGATTCATCTTTGTATGTGTCAGTTGTGCTGAGTTGACACTGTCTGCTGAACTTTCATCGTGTGAGTACTGGTCAATACAGACTTAGTTATTCTTAAGCACCCACATCTCACAGCTTTGTTAGGGAGGCAGAATACTTTTTTCTCTACAATTTTTTTATTAAACAATCTTACAGACTTTTTAAAACTTTTCCCTAACTTAGCATGCTATATTCAAAAGTAATTGCACTTTTCTAATTAATTAAGGTCACACATATTAGATATTGGTTTTCAATTGATAGATTACTTTGAAAAGATTTTTAAAGGTTCAAGCCTTGATTTGCTTTTTATTTTTTAAATAATGATCTCACAGATGTCAGGCATGTGACTGGGTATTTATTTGTATGTGTCCAGTAGTGATTGGGTAAAAATCAAGACTATATTCAGAATATTACAAATAATCCGATATATGTTAATTCCATGATTTCCATCATTATGAAGAGGATCTATTTGAAGAACAGCATTATGTTGGTGTCCAGTAATACCGAACGATAATAATATAAAACTACTCTATTCAATTCAGCCCATAATCTTTCAATTCGATGATTATGTACACTACGTCCAGTAATAAAAGTTCCACGGTTAATGCCTCTTCGTTCTAACACAAATCTTGCTACTTCAATATTTTCAACTCCATGATCACTCCGTACTCCTGAGGGTAAACCAAATCTTGTAACACCATCTTCAAACAAACGAAGAACACTATCACCTCTGTTGTTGTCTAAATATTTAAGATAAATAATTGCACGACTATATCCATCTATGCAGCCGTGGACGCCGAATCTCCAGGAAACTAATTTATGACTGCTATCAATATGCCTGAAAAAAGTGGAATAATAGTTATTATTAAATCACATTTGGAAATTAAGTTAATTAGAAGGTAGAAGAGAGTTCTCAGAACACACACCAGTTTTGGGTTTACTGGTTAAGAAGCACTGCCTGATGTGAACCATGCCTCGCAGAAAAGAGCTCTCAGAAGACCTACGATCAAGAATTGTTGACTTGCATGAAGCTGGAAAGGGTTACAAAAGTATCTCCAAAAGCCTTGATGTTCATGTGTCCACGGTAAGACAGACTATCTACAAATGGAGAAAGTTCAGCACTGTTGCTACTCTCCCTAGGCGTGGTTGTCCTGTAAAGATGACTGCAAGAGCACAGCGCAGAATGCTTAATGAGGTAAAGAAGAATCCTAGAGCGTCAGCTAAAGACTTTCAGAAATCTCTGGCACATGCTAACATTTTTGTTGACACATCTACAATAAGGAAAACATTAAACAAGAATGGAGTACATGGGAAGACACCACGGAGGAAGCCATTGCTGTCCAAAAAGAATATTGCAGCACGTTTGAAGTTTGCAAAAGAGCACCTGGATGTTCCACAGCACTACTGGCAAAATATTCTGTGGACAGATGAAACCAAAATTGAGTTGTTTGAAAAAAAACACAACACTATGTGAGGAGAGAAAAAGGCACAGCACACCAACATCAAAACCTCATCCCCACTGTAAAACATGGCGGAGGGAGCATCATGGTTCGGGGCTGTTTTGCTGCCTCAGGGCTTGGACAGATTGTTGTCATTGATGGAAAAATTTATTCCAGAGTCTATCAAGACATTTTGCAGGAAAACGTAAGACCATCTCTCCGCCAACTGAAGCTCCGCAGAGGATAGGTGATGCAACAGGACAATGACACAAAGCATACAAGTAATTCAACAAAAGAATGGCTTCAACAAAACAAAATACGCCTTCTGGAGTGGCCCAGTCAGAGTCCTGACCTCAACCCGATTGAAATGCTGTGGCATGACCTTAAGAGAGCGATTCACACCAGACATCCCAAGAATATTGCTACACTGAAACAGTTTTGTGAAGAGGAGTGGTCCAAAATTACTCCAGATCGTTGTGCAGGTCTGATCTGCAACTACAGGAAACGTTTGGTTGAGGTTATTGCTGCCAAAGGAGGGTCAACCAGTTATTAAGTCCAAAGGTTCACATACTTTTTCCACTCTGCACTGTGAATGTTTACATGTTCTGTTCAATAAAAACATGAAAACATATAATGTTTGTGTTGCATTATTTTAAGCAGACTATGTTTTTCAAATTGTTGTGACTTAAATGAAGATCAGAGCACATTTAATGACCAATTGATGCAAAACTCCACGTAATCCCAAAGGGTTCACATACTTTTTCTTGCCACTGTATATGACATATGTGTTTAAGTATATGATATATGCATTTCAGTATATGACATATGTGTTTCACTATATGATATATGCGTATCAGTATATGACATACAGTATGTGTTTCTCTATATGATATATGCGTTTCAGTATATGATATGTGCAAAATTTCAGTATATGACATATGTGTTTCAGTATATGACATATGTGTTTCACTTTATATATCATATACTGAAACGCATATATCATACGTTTCACTATATGATATGTGCAGAAAAAAATCAAAATAATGTCACTAACAGCCCCTCATAATAATGTCCCTAACGGCCCCTCATACGCTGAACCCAAGTATGAATCCAATGCATTGAAAATGTCCTCTCTCTCTCTACTGCAGAGAAACTGCTCGTGTAAGTCTCCTTCCCACACGTGCAGGGCTCGAGTCGAGCGGGAACGCGCAGGAACGGCGTTCCTGCACTTCTCCTACAGCGGGAACGCCGCCGCCGCACATTGCCGGCGGCCGCGTGCTTCCTGTTACAAGGGCCGGTGACAGGAGGTGGAGCCGCTCGCCTGGCTGTTTCATAGATCCCAGGCGAGCGGCTGCACTTCCTGTCAGCGGCCGCTGAAGCAGGAAGCACGCGGCCGCTGGCAGAGGAGCAGCAAAGGTGATCTGGGCTGGGGGCAGTATCCATGAGACCTGGTGGGGGCACTATCCAAGAGACCTGGGGGGGCACTATCCATGAGACCTGGGGGGGCACTATCCATGAGACCTGGGGGGCATATCCATGTGACCTGGGGGGGCATATCCATGAGACCTGGGAGGCACTATCCATGAGACCTGGGGGGCAATATCCATGAGACCTGGGGGGGCACTATCCATGAGACCTGGGGGGCAATATCCATGAGACCTGGGGGGGACACTATCCATGAGACCTGGGGCATATCCATGAGACCTGGGGGGGCACTATCCATGAGACCTGGGGGGGCATATTCATGAGACCTGGGGGGGCAATATCCATGAGACCTGGGGGGAGCATATCCATGAGACCTGGGGGGAGCATATCCATGAGACCTGGGGGGGCAATATCCATGAGACCTGGGGGGCATATCCATGAGACCTGGGGGGGCAATATCCATGAGACCTGGGGGCAATATCCATGAGACCTGGGGGGGCATATCCATGAGACCTGGGGCATATCCATGAGACCTGGGGGGGCATATCCATGAGAGCTGGGGCATATCCATGAGACCTGGGGGCAGTATCCATGACACCTGGGGCAATATCCATGAGACCTGGGGGCATATCCATGAGACCTGGGGCATATCCATGAGACCTGGGGGCAGTATCCATGAGACCTGGGGCATATCCATGAGACCTGGGGGCAGTATCCATGAGACCTGGGGGCAGTATCCATGAGACCTGGGGGCAGTATCCATGAGACCTGGGGGCATTATCCATGAGACCTGGGGCATATCCATGAGACCTGGGGGCAGTATCCATGAGACCTGGGGCAGTATCCATGAGACCTGGGGGCATTATCCATGAGACCTGGGGGCATTATCCATGAGAGCTGGGGCATAATCCATGAGACCAGGGGGCAATATCCATGAGACCTGGGGCATATCCATGAGACCTGGGGGCAATATCCATGAGACCTGGGGGCAATATCCATGAGACCTGGGGCATATCCATGAGACCAGGGGGAAATATCCATGAGACCTGGGGCATATCCATGAGACCTGGGGCATATCCATGAGACCTGGGGGCATATCCATGAGACCTGGGGAAATATCCACGAGACCTGGGGCATATCCATGAGACCTGGGGGCAATATCCATGAGACCTGGGTCATACCCATGAGACCTGGGGGCAGTATCCATGAGACCTGGGGGCAGTATCCATGAGACCTGGGGCAATATCCATGAGACCTGGGGCAATATCCATGAGACCTGGGGGCATATCCATGAGACCGGGGGGCATTATCCATGAGACCGGGGGGCATTATCCATGAGAGCTGGGGCAATATATACCCATATGAGCTGGGGCAATTATATTCATGTGAACTGGGGAAAATATATCCATATAACCAGTGCTGTGTATGTTATTCTGGGGGTTCAGTGCTGTGTATATTATTCTGGGGGCTCAGTGCTGTGTATATTATTCTGGGGGCTCAGTGCTGTGTATGTTATTCTGGGGGCTCAGTGCTGTGTATATTATTCTGGGGGCTCAGTGCTGTGTATATTATTCTGGGGGCTCAGTGCTGTGTATGTTATTCTGGGGGCTCAGTGCTGTGTATATTATTCTGGGGGCTCAGTGCTGTGTATATTATTCTGGGGGCTCAGTGCTGTGTATATTATTCTGGAGGCTCAGTGCTGTGTATGTTATTCTGGGGGCTCAGTGCTGTGTATATTATTCTGGGGGCTCAGTGCTGTGTATGTTATTCTGGGGGCTCAGTGCTGTGTATATTATTCTGGGGCTCCGCTGTGTATGTTATTCTGGAGGTCAGTACTGTGTATATTATTCTGGGGGCTCAGCGCTGTGTATGTTATATCTGGGGCTCAGTGCTGTGTAATGTTATTCTGGGGGCTCAGTGTTGTGTATATTATTCCTGGGGGCTCAGTGCTGTGTATATTATTCTGGGGGCTCAGTGTTGTGTATATTATTCTGGGGGCTCAGCGCTGTGTATGTTATTCTGGAGGTTCAGTGCTGTGTATATATTCTGGGGGCTCAGTGCTGTGTATATTATTCTGGGGGCTCAGCGCTGTGTATATTATTCTGGAGGCTCAGCGCTGTGTATATTATTCTGGGGCTCAGCGCTGTGTATATTATTCTGGGGCTCAGCGCTGTGTATGTTATTCTGGAGGTTCAGTGCTGGGTATATTATTCTGGGGGCTCAGTGCTGTGTATATTATTCTGGGGGCTCAGTGCTGTGTATATTATTCTGGGGGCTCAGTGCTGTGTATTATTCTGGGGCTCAGTGCTGTGTATATTATTCTGGGGCTCAGTGCTGTGTATATTATTCTGGGGGCTCAGTGCTGTGTATATTATTCTGGGGGCTCAGTGCTGTGTATATTATTCTGGGGGCTCAGTGCTGTGTATTATTCTGGGGGCTCAGTGCTGTGTATATTATTCTGGGGGCTCAGTGCTGTGTATATTATTCTGGGGGCTCAGTGCTGTGTATATTATTCTGGGGCTCAGTGCTGTGTATATTATTCTGGGGCTCAGTGCTGTGCTGTGTATGTTATTCTGGGGGTCTGTGCTGTGTATATTATTCTGGGGGTCTGTGCCTGGATATATATATAATATATATATATATATTATATAGATAGATAGATAGATAGATAAATTATATATAAAACGCGTTAGTCCAGTTGCCACAATAACGAGTCTACCTGTACGTAGTGATACCTTTCACTGATCAGTATAGTTTCCAGTTTATACTCTTGAAAGCTTGTCTTTTAAATGGAAAGTTAACCCAATAAAAATGGTATCACCGGCTCGTCCGGCTATACTTGTGATATATATATATATATTTTCTTCAGGTAATGGGGGTTGTGGAATTCGTGGGTGAGTTCCCTCACTTTTTTTCCCAGGACTTGACCCCTGCACACGTGCCTCACATAAACCAGTAAAATGACATGGTTCACAACATCCGCTGATTCATCCCGTTGTAATGAATAGTATTTGTTAGCGTTGACGCGAGCAGTGCTCTGTGTTTTTATGTCATCTGACATGTCTTGAATTCTCCTGTATATGGTGTCATTAGATAGTGGAATGGTCTTCAATGTATCCACAGCAGATTGATCCAGGACCTCTCTGGCCATGTCAATGGCCGCAGGTAAGATAAGGTCTTCTGCAATAGTATGGGCATAGTATGGGTATTTTGCGATACGATGAGCTACATGGTAAGATGCTCGGAGCGCCTGGTCTTGCTTTGAACATGATAATGTCAGGCACTTTTGTGACGCCCTTAGCTCCTGGAGTTTTTGTTGAAAATACTCAGCAGGTTTTTCTGCATAGGCCGGGTGTTTTGTGTCTAAATGGGGCTTTAGTTTTATGGCTTCATACTTTCATTAGCCGGTGTTTCACTACACAAAACACATTGTGCTTTCTGTCCATCTCGTCTCTCTTCAATGGACGTAAACCCAGATTTAATATAGTTTGTGTCATATTTACGTTTTGAGGACATGTTTGACGAGTTCTACTGTGGGTGAACCTCAGCAAACGGCGATAAAAATCAGGTAAGGATCCAGTGAAGGATATGCAGTTAAATCAGGATCCCGATGTGCACCATCTACTCCTCAAGATGATAGTATAGGCTCCGCAGTGTTCTAATTCCTGGCGGTGCGGCAAGAAGAAGAAAAAACCTT
Organism: Leptobrachium leishanense; assembly: GCA_009667805.1. Taxonomy (NCBI): domain Eukaryota; kingdom Metazoa; phylum Chordata; class Amphibia; order Anura; family Megophryidae; genus Leptobrachium; species Leptobrachium leishanense. The sequence continues at coordinate 143,412,440 of CM019068.1, read as the reverse complement.
TAGCCTCTGCTGTGGACAAAAAAACCCCCCAAAAACATACCCAGTGCCAATGGTGTAACTAGAAACCTCAGGGCCCAAGTGCAAGATTTCCTACAGGGCCCCTTATATCCCCCCCCCCAAAAAATAAATGATCGTGATTTTCTGTTGCTAAAATATAGGGGTTATTCAGAGAACATGTCGCCGACATTTCGCTGCTCTCTCATTACCCACAGTTCCCTGCACTTCGGGGAATCAAAGTTCAGGATTCACCGCGGGGTCCCCGGAGTGCAGGGAAAACCTGCCGCAATCCGCCGAAAACCCACCGGAACAACCGTGCTGAAAAAAAGCCAACGAGCTGCCGATCACAGCACAGACCAGCCGCTGGAAAAAAGCCGACGAGCTTTATAAAGCACCTACAGATTCTGCAGCGCTGTACAAAGATAGGGAGGTGACAAATAAAATACAAAGGGTACAATACAACAAGTGACGAGCAAATAGGAGAGGAATGGAGCCCTATTCCCGCAGCAACTTACAATCAGCTGATTGTGAAATTACAAACTAAAACACTTTATTTTTACTTATTTAAAAGAAATAATTTTAATCAGACATAAAATGTGCAATATTGTGTGAGGGTTTTCAATCCCCCCATTTCATGAACTCCTTCAATCCTCCTTTCCATGCCCTGCTTTAGCCCACCCTTTCATGTCCCCCTTCCTTTCCCCTTTTATACTTTTTCCTTGTAACCCTTTCGCATCTCCTTTAATTCGCACTCCCAGGCCTCGAGTCCGGCGGGAACGGCGTTCCTGCACTTCTCCAGCAGCGGGAATTTTGCAAGAACGCGGGTTCCTGCTGAGGGCGACAAAGTTTATCGCTGGGGTTGCTGGCAGAATACATTAACAACATTCCGCTAGCAGCCCCCTCGACTGGCCGCGTGTTTCCCCAAGTGCCTGCGCCAGCATGCTCCATCACGCGGCCGCCGTCCTCAGTCCTGTGAAGGCTGTGACGTGTCCTACAACAGAGCCTGGGTATATTCAATTCTGGGGGTTCTGTGCCTGGGTGTTTACAGGGCCGGCGCTGCTGCTAGGCGAGCTAGGCGGGTGCCTAGAGCGCAGCCGGGCCCAACCACCGAAGAAATCATTGTGTCGGCGCGGCGCTGCAGCTCTCCCGCTCTGTCCGATCATTGTGTCTGCACGAAGCCAGCATGTCTCTCTGCAGCCCGGGAGCAGCGCTTCCAGACAAGCAGGAGAGGCTGGTGATTTACGTTGGGGAGGGGCGCAAAATCACCCCCCCCCACTCACTGGCCGCCGCTGGGATCCCCTCTGCACTCCCTCCCACAGCTCCCAGTCCCTGCTCTGCAAACGGTCCCGGCAGAGTCTCACATCGGGAGGGGATTTCAGGCAGGTTTTCTGTCCCCCTGGAACCCCCCCCCCCACTGCCATTAACCCCTGCAGCTGCAGAAAACACACTTAAAGCTTTCATTTGCACAGTGCAGTCTGTGCTCGATTGTAGACAGCACTAAGTCTGCTTTCAGCAGCTGCAGGGGTTAATGGCAGTGGGGGGGGGGGTTCTAGGGGGACAGAAAACCTGCCTGAAATCCCCTCCCGATGTGAGACTCTGTCGGGACCATTTGCAGAGCAGGGAGCCTGGCTGCTTCTTAGACACTGGCTGCCCCCCCCCCATCCTCGGGAGGGGGGGGTCAGTGTCAGCCTTAACCCTCTGTGTGCCACAGGGAGAAACAATTCAGTGAACCGGCCCCGGCATCAGCTCTGTCTCATCACAGGCATCTGTATTGCTGCTGTAGGCACAAGGCTGTGTGTTTATTATAAAATGAATTGCTGACAGCGGCCAAAGATCAGCCCATTAACAAGTCAATTCTATTAGTAATAAAAAGGATTTGCTATTATTTTTTCTCCTGCTAATTTAGTTGTTGAAGCTGTGCAGAACGCCAGCTCACAGCGTTACTTAAACAAAATAACCCTTTTTTATTAGACTTTGATTTTTTTTCATTCATTTTTAAATTAATAAGATGTATAACTTAACCCTTTTATAATTTAATATAAAAACACATGTAGCGCTCACTCCGGGAGGAGCCGCTGAATTTAAACCTCGGGTTAGTCTCCCCGCACTAGGGAATAAATATACACCAGCACTGTTGTGGTTTTTATAATTATATAGTTTACTGTTCTCAATAAGCTGGCACATATAATGCAAGCACGGTATATATATATACTTTACAGGATTTCATAATGCGAGAAACGCGCAGTGGAAAAAAATAAGAAATTAACCCCTTTGTTGTCGGAGTGTAAGTCCCGTTCAGGCTGTGTCCCAAAAAGGTGTGCGTGTATGTGTGTATTGGTACCCGGGTACATAGATTCAACTGGCCAGTGAATAGATTCGGTGTTTCTTCGACTAGTCAGTTGGGGCCCTGTAGATTTAAACAAACTTGCAGCATGTTTTATTAACTTGACTGTGGCCTGGGAGGCCTCTCACCCATCCGCCAGACAATCTGTTCCGCTGACCCGACAAGGACGTCTCTCCGCTTGATTTACGCTGGGACTCTGTGCCACCGGATCCTCTTTTCTTGCTTGTCCGTCTCTGCAACAAGGTTCTCAGCTTACCACCTGCACTCCCATTAGATCATCTGCGGTCTCCTAACTCGGGGTCCAATCTGCAGCTCTGTGTCTGTGCAAACCTCTCAGCGATGGATTACTAGGTCTCTGGCAAGTCACTGAAACCGATCTCCAGCGTCCACAGGGCAGCGCCTGCTCTCCGGCCTGGTCACAATCGTTCTCTGTCTCACGTGCATCTTGCTCTGTTCACTCCTCAGCGCGCTCTGCGCTCTCTCTGCACGAGGCTGCGGATGTATCTCCTTCTCCCCACCCACTTCCTGTTCCCACCGCAAAGCATGCTGGAAAACGTAGTCCCATTGTCCAGTGTCTCTTACATTGTGCTTGTCTCCCTCTGGTGGCCAAAAATTAGTAATACAGCAACAGTGTGTTGAACCATCGCTACACACACAATTCTACAAAATAAATTTGAAGAAATTTTGGTATCGGTTTTCGGCCAAACGAATACTGTATTTTCGGTGCATCACTAGGCAATATACATATCCATGTGTGCTGGGGGAAATATACCAGTACCGGCTGGGTGGAGTAGAGGTAACATCACTGCTCTGCATGGAGAGAGCCTGTGGAGTCATGGGTTCGATCCCAGCAAGCAACTTCCAGTAAGTGTCCTTGGGCAAGACACCTAATGGTACAGACTCGCCACCCAGGATATACTTGAAAACGAGATAAATCTCAATGTATCCTTCCTGGTAAAATCCTTTCTCAAAAAAAATATATATAAATACCCATGTGTGCTGGGGATATATACCCATGTCAGCTGGGGGCAATATATACCCATGTGTAAAACATAAAAAGGATAAAAGGTGTCATCTGCACTCATTTCTATGTGTTCCATGTACAACAAAAATGAGGTTTTTGTTTGTTTCAATGGCCATTGCAACGTAAGCTCACTCGCCACTTCACGGCACCTCTTTACAGAGAGTACCTAACATGTACCAAAAGGTCGCTCTACTGAGCAGCTCCAAGCCCCTCCTGCTGCTTTTCAGCCAAGGAGAGGCAAAGATATGGTGGGTTTTATTTATACACGCACCAAACACTTCCCATTTGGGATTAAAAACAAAAACATGGAAAGAGGAACAGCTACAGAACGACGGACTGGCGTTACAAGCATGATATACATAGATACAGAAAAAATGGCGTTGCGCCCATACTTACCGGAGCGGCAGCAACTGCCAGGAGTAACAGCCCAGTTAATGTATAAAACATAACAAGGAAAAAAGTGCCATCTGCGCTTGTTTCTATGTGTTCCATGTACAACAAAACTGAGGTTTTTGTTTGTTTTAATGGCCATTGCAACGTAAGCTCACTCGCCACTTCACGGCACCTCTTTACAGAGTGAGTACCTAACATGTACCAAAAGGCCGCTCTACTGAGCAGCTCCAAGCCCCTCCTGCTGCTTTTCAGCCAAGGAGAGGCAAAGATATGGTGGGTTTCATTTATACACGCACCAAACACTTCCCATTTGGGATTAAAAACAAAAACATGGAAAGAGGAACAGCTGCAGAACGATGGACTGGCGTTACAAGCTTGATATACATAAATGCAGAAAAAATGCCGTCGCGCCCATACTCACCGGAGCGGCAGCAACTGCCATGAGTGGCGAGTGAACTTACGTTGCAATGGCCATTGAAGCAAACAAAAACCTAAGTTTTGTTGTACATGGAACACATAGAAACGAGCGCAGATGACACCTTTTTTCCTTGTTATGTTTTTACATTAACTGGGCTGTTACTCCTGGCAGTTGCTGCCGCTCCGGTGAGTATGGGCGCGACGCCATTTTTTCTATATACCCATGTGTGCTGGGGGAAATATATACCCATGTATGCTGGGGCAATATATACCCATGTGAGCTGGGGCAATATATACTCATGTGAGCTGGGGGCAGTAATGTGCGGTGTTTATGAGGGTATCACAGAGCTCCACAGTAATGTGCATTGTTTATGACTGTGTCACAGAGCTCCACAGTAATGTGCAGTGGTTTTTTTGGGGGTGGGGCGCAAGTAGCTGGTCTTGCTTAGGGTGCAAAATAGTCTAGCACCGGCCCTGGGTGTTTATATAATGAAATCTTTTATTTCTTCAGGTAATGGGGTTGTTGTATTCTTGGGTGAGTCCCTCTGGTCTTTCAAGGGCGGATCCAGACACAGGTTTCGGGAGGGGGGCATTCTACCAGTTTTGGCCAAGAGCTGGTGTTGGGTTCGCAGTGACAGGTGGATATATTTGCCCCCAGCTCACATGGATATATATATAAAAAGGTTTAAAAGTAACATCAGGAAGCATTATTTTACTGAGCGGGTGGTGGATACATGGAACAGTCTTCCAGTAGAAGTGGTAGAGGCCAAAACAGTAATTGAATTTAAGCAAGCATGGGATAGGCATAAGGCTATCCTAAACAAAAGATAAATCCAGGTCAAGTATCCATGTAATTGGGCAGACTAGATGGGCCGAAAGGTTCTTATCTGCCGACATTTTTCTATGTTTCTATGTTTCTATGTTTCTATATATTGCCCCAGCTCATATGGATATATTGCCGCCAACGCATATGGATATAGTGCCCCAGCTCATATGGATATGGTGCCCCCAGCTCTTATGGATATGGTGCCCCCAGCTCATATGGATATAGTGCCCCCAGCTCATATGGATGTGGTGCCCCAGCTCATATAGATATGATGCCCCCAGCTCATATGGATATGGTGCCCCCAGCTCATATTGATATGGTGCCCCCAGCTCATATGGATATGGTGCCTCCAGCTCATATGGTGCGGTGCCCCAGCTCGTGATATGGTGCCCCCAGCTCATATGGATATGGTGCCCCCAGCTTATATGGATATGGTGCCCCCAGCTCATGATATGGTGCCCCCAGCTCATATGAATATGGTGCCCCCAGCTCATATGGATATGTGCCCCAGCCCACATGAATATGGTGTCCCCAGCTCATGAAATGGTGCCCTCAGCTCATATGGATATGTGCCCCCAGCCTACATGAATATGGTGCCCCCAGCTCATGATATGGTGCCCCCAGCTCATATAGATATGGTGCCCCCATCAATTGCCCCCCCGGACCCACCCCTGTAGTCTTTCAAAAGGCTGGGGAGGCAAGTGCAAGCTGACCCCCCCCCCGCCTTAGCTTACCAGATGCGGCGGAGCTCTAGCTGAGGGGACGGGGCTATGCCTGTTTCCATCACAGCAACTGCGCGCCGGGACTTCCTTCAAGCAGCGAAGTTCCGGCACGTGGTTTCTGGTGAGTGGGCAGAGGTAGGCGCGCGGCCTGGATCTGCTGCAGCGCTGCCTTCGAGAGGCTGGGGCGGGCACATGTCCCGCGACCCAGTCAGCCCCTGGTCGCGACCCACCAGTTGAGAAACGCTGCTTTATATGATGCTCGGTGGAGCATTCATACGAGTGCTCTCCTCCTATGCTACATCTTACTCACATGGTATTTCTGTGATCCATTCACCCCCCCCCCATATCATATGTTTTTATGAGTGTCTATAATGCAAATGTGTAAATAAAGGTTGGGTTTTTTCATCAATTAACTTCTTGGGCTAAGCCCATTCTTGCCAATTTTTGTACCAACTAGTGGTTCCTATTTTTTTCTGTCTCCCATTGTACAGCGTTACAGAACTTGTTGGCACTTTATAAATACTTGTAACTGTATCTTAAAGTGCTTATAGTGCAAATAAAGTCTTATAAACCATTCAGGCTATATTTAACCAGATAAATCTCAATTTGGGATGGGCTGACGGTTCGAATAAGTTCCAAGTTCGATTTGAACATCGGCTGTTTGAAAATTTGCGAAAAGTTCGAAAAAATATATATTTTTTTTAAAAATGCTTAAAAGATCCTAAAAAAAAATAAACGGTTTATTAGATATTGCATAAAAAAGGAATATTTTTAACATTGAAGTCTATGGATTAAACATTTCCCACACCTTGTTGCTAAAACATTTCCCACACCTTTTTTAACATTGAAGCCTATGGGATTAAACATTTCTCACACCTTGTTGCTAAAACATTTCCCACACCTTGGGTTAAATTACGTACTCATCATTAAAATGTGGGCGGAAGGGAGGAAAACCTGCACTCGCAGGTTTTAACGCTGGATTACAATGGAGGTGCAAAAAATGCTGCCTGTGTTGTTACCGCGTGTAAATATCCTGGACTCCATAGGACTCCATTGAGTCCCCCCTGCCGGTCACATGACCAGCCGGACCTCGCAAGGCGAAATCCGGCTGGTCCGTGCAGGGGTGGATCCAGGGGGGCAACGGTCCCCCCCCCTGAGAAAATCGCTTTTCTCTCTACGAGCGGCTGCCACGGCCGGCATGCAGCTTGGCGCTCGTCTGGGATGGGAACCACCTGAGCAACGCACGAGATCGCGGAGTTCACGTGAACTCCATGATCTCGTGAGAACGCAGCTGTGCTGGTCAGGTGGTTCCCGGCAAGCGGCCAAGCTGCATTCCGGTAGCCGGTCGTAGGGAGAAGAACGGCCGGCAGGTACTCAGAACGGTTGCGGAGGTGCCTGGCAGCAGAGCAGGTGAGAGCTGGGGGCAAATACATCCATGTGAGCTGGGGGCAATATATCAATGTGAGCTGGGGCAAATATATCCACCTGTCACTGCGAACCCAACACCAGCTCTTGGCCAAAACTGGTAGCATGCCCCCCCCCCAAACCTGTGTCTGGACCCACCCCTGGGTCCATGGAGTGATATGCAGGGAGAGACTGGGGGGACCTTTTCCCTCAGTCTTTCCTTGCTCCCGCCGGACAGAGGAGGCAGTTGGAGCCGTGGTCCTCGCCGCGGGACAGGAGGTGAGTATCTGAGTTTTTTTTTTTCTTTTTGAGGCTGGTGTTAACGGATTTTGCAGAAGCGGAATCCGTTAACACCAAGTCCTGGCTCTGGTTAACTTTCCACTAACCACAGCCGGACGTTAATCAGCGCCGGGACTTTGTAATACCAGCGCTGATTAACACTTTGCGCTCCCCATGTTAAGTATAGGGAGCGCAATGTACATTAACCTCGCGCAGAAAAGCACAAGATACCAAACGCAAACGCGTTACTTAACCCATTAGTGTTTGGATTGTAATATGCGGTAAGCACCGCAGCAAACGTTAATGCTCACGCAAGTGAGCGTTAACGTTCGCGTTAAAATCGTAATTTTTCCCACTCGTTGGTGATAAAACATTTCCCACGGCTTCAAATCGTGTTTAAACATGAGCAAAAGCGGAAAAAATGAGCTCAGCGCACAGCGGTGAAATGGTTAAAAACTTTTTTAAATTTGTTTTTCATTGTTTCCTGTCCCCCATGGCAGTACCCGGACCCCCATACACCTTTTATGACCAATATCTTGCATATATGCCCTCTGGAGGGGACCTTCATTTTTGAACTTTTGAGCCCATTGACTTGCATTGCGTTCGAATCGTGTTTGCGTTCAAACTTTTTCCAATGTTCGAGTTTGAATGTGAACCGATAACGGGGGTGTTCAGCCCATCACTATACACACACAGACACACACACACACACAGACACACACACACACACAGACACAGACACTCACACACGCAGACACACACACACACACACACACACACACATACAGACACACACACAGACACTCACACACACATAGACACACACACATACATACACACACAGACACACACACACAGACACACACACAGACACTCACACACACAGACACACACACAGACACTCACACACACAGACACACACACACACACACACACACATAGACACACACATACATACACACACAGACACTCACACACACGGACACATACACGCACACACACACACACACACAGACACACACACACACCATTTAAGGAGCCGCTAAAGCCAGGCTCACAAACTCCCCTATTCCCAGACTTTATAGGCGACATCACAAAATATTACGACATTTATATCAATAAAATGTTAAATAAAATCAAAGCAAAGTATCTTATTCCATTTATTAGAGTTTACAGCAATGTTTCCCAAACCTGTCCCCGGGACCCTCTAACTGGCCACATTTTGCAGATCTCCTCGGGGAATCCTCCAATCACTGAGAAGCAAATGATATCACCTGTGCTGGGCTTCAGATATCTGCAAACCTGGCCTGTCAGCGGCTCCTGAGGACAGGTTTGGGAAACAATGGTTTACAGACTCATTGCTGGGAGTTTTATTGCTGTACGTAGGGACTGTCCCTCAAAAGCAGAGACATTTGGGAGATATGCACCCAGGTACACACTCACACACAGCTGTATACAGACACACACTCATTGACACATACACAGCTATATACACATCCATATATACACAGATACACACACAGGTTTGGACATACAGTATACACACTATAGAAGTTTACATATTTTGAGTGTATCCAGGAAATAGCCTTTTCACATGAAATCCAGAGGTTTGATACATAGAAGTTAACCCCTTTGCTTCTGATCCATTTCACTTTTTATCCTCCAATACACAATTTTAAACAAAATTTAGAAAAATACACAGTTTTACTTTTACGCTGTACATTGCACATAGTCATGTTTGGTCGCATTGGGATGATCAGACTCTGGCCTTTCCAATGACGCCTCAATGGTCTATGTACGATGTGGAGAAACGGAGATACAGGGTTTCAAACTTCCAAAGGTCCCCTGTATCACCTACAATGGGATGGCAGCTGGGGGGGGGGCGACAAATGCCCCCTGTGCCCTCTCTGGATCCACCTGTGAGATTTAACCTGAGGGAAAACTCAAATCAGGAACCTACAGGGTTAACAGACAGTCCCGTGATGCAAAGTGTCCACGCCCTGTGTGTGTGGAATGTGGTAAAACACGCCCACTGACTCCTGATAGGAGAAAAGTTAAGTTTCGTTTCTCATTCTGCTTCCAGCGATGGCGTCTGCTGATCTGAGAGACAGCTGACCTGCTCCATCTGCCTGAACATTCATACAGATCCTGTGACCCTGCCATGTGGACACAGCTTCTGCAGGACCTGCATTGTGGATGTGCTGGACACACAGGAAGGATCTGGAGCCTATAAGTGTCCTGAGTGCAGAGCAGAGTCTCAGGAGCGTCCGGCTCTGGTGAAGAACAGGAAACTGCGGAACATCGCTGAGAATATCCGATCTACTCACCCAGAGCAGGAGGAGGCCGGGATCCCCTGTACTTACTGTATTCAGTCTCCGTTACCGGCTGCTAAAACATGTCTACATTGTGAAGCTTCTCTCTGTGAAAACCACCTGAGGGTCCACAGCAAGTCAGCAGAACACGTCTTAACTGAACCCACCACTTCACTGGAGAACAGGAAATGCTCCGTCCACAAGGAAATCCTGAAATATTACTGCTGTGAGGACGCGGCCTGTATCTGTGTGTCCTGTAGCCTGGCCGGAGAGCACAGGGGACACCAGGTGGAGACTCTGAATGAGGCCTTTGAGAAGAAGAAGAAACTGAGGAATATTCTGCAGAAACTGACCTCACAGAGAAAGGAGGCCGAGAAAAGAGTCCAGAGCCTGGAGGAGCTCAGGAGACAAGTGCCAGGAAAAGCAGCCAGGGAGAACAGAATGAGTCACTGTCCTGATTAGGGACATCAGGAAACAGCTGGAAGCCCTGGAGAAGCAAGTACTGAGTGAGATCTCCAGGCAGGAAGAGCAGGTCTCACTTCGAGTCTCAGATCTAATCCGGCAGCTGGAAATAAAGAACAAAGAGCTGTCCAGGAAAATGGGCGACATCGAGGAGCTGTGTGACATGACCGACCCAGTAACTGTCTTACAAGGACGAAGATCAAACAGAGCCGACTATTGTGACACTGAGGAGGACACAGAGAGACGTGACATAAAGGTCCATGATGTAGGTGATCTGGATGTGGGTCTGATGTCAGTGACCTTACCCTCAGGCCTAGCTGGGATTGTGACCAGAATAACGAAACGGCGCCGTGTACCGGAGGCTTCAAACATGTTACTGGATGTAATCACGGCTTCAGACATGTTACTGGATGTAAACACGGCTTCAGACATGTTACTGGATGTAAACACGGCTTGTAATGATGTTTCTGTATCAGAGGATTTGAAAACTGTTTCCTGGTCACGAATAAATCAGAGACGCCCAGAAATACCAGAGAGATTTCAGAATTATCAGGTTTTAAGCTCCAGGAGTTTCTCCTCCGGGCGACATTACTGGGAAGTGGAGGGCAGTGAATCAGGGCGGTGGGTGGTCGGGATGACCTATCCCAGTATAGAGAGGAGGGGAGATCAGTCAGGGATTGGAAAAAATAACAAGTCCTGGGGTTTGGAGAAGCTTTATAATAAAATGTATTATATGAAACATGACAGTAAATATATCCCGTTACCTCACCCCCCTTCCTGTCCTAGATTGTGGATAATCCTGGACTATGAGGCCGGACGTTTGTCCTTTTATGAGCTGTGTGACCCGATCAGACACTTACACACCTTCACTGCTGCCTTCACCGAGCCGCTCCATGCTGGATTCTGGGTATGTGGGTATAATTCCTGGGTAAGAATTTGAGGAATTTTGGCATTTTGTGTCAGTTAAAATGATTTCTAGGAGTGAAAACTGTTTAACCAATAGAATGCCTTGCTGGGTTTAGCTAATAATCCCATATTAAGAATAATTGTATAAAAAGAAATGAATGCTTGTACAGAAACATGATAGGATCCCCCTCTGATAATGGGCCGAGCAGGATATGAGATCCACCAACTGGCTCAAACATTACTGGAAAATCCCATTGTTAATATTCCTCTTAATGGAAAGTTTCTGGATCAGGTTGTGCAGATGTAAATGCTATTTCCCTGTGATTGCGGATTGGCTGAATGTTTAACCCCCTGATCGCTGGCTATTAAGCTGATCCTTTGAGATCTCGTGGCTTTGCTCCTGATTTATACTGATTGATTGATCATAGAACTAATACTCGCTGATAGATTTGTAATCAATAAATCTGATTTCTATTTCACTGTCAGGTATATTATAATGGAAAATTAAAATGAATGCCTGTAGCCATCTTGTTTTAATGTAAAGTCTTTTGTTTTTCAATTTTTATTCTAGTTTTAGAAATGGACTCAAAGATTTTTTTTTATGAGTTCATTGCTAGGTGAACTATAAGAGTTATGGGTGTTTCTATAAGTGCCAGACATGATGCTATAGACGATTCAATGTCTTTATATGATATATGCTAAGACATGTCATATTTAAATTTATTGGTTTGTTTTAACAAGTCTTTGAATTAAAGATATTTTTTTGGGGTATAGAAGCATATTTAAAATCTCTATGCAAGTGTATAAATATACTTATGAAATATATTTTTATAATCAATATATTCTATATATTAACAGTAAATAATAGATGCTCCAAATATTTGTGGAGTATAACGGTATAATAGTATAACTATTTAAATATAGAATTAAGTTCTTGATCTAATTGCAAAGGAATCTAGCTGATAAAGAAGTACTTTAAAATCTTTGAAATTAGCAAAATAACGAGAGATTTAAATCAAATTTGACAACCCGAGATGCACTGTCTGGAATAACCATAGTTGTTCTTTGTTCAAACCAAGATAGTGGAATTGACCCCTGACCTAAGATAAGGGATTAAAAATTAATTTGTGAAAAATATTTGAAAAGCAACGCTGCCCTCTTGAGATATAGTAAATATTATATTTTAAGAATAAATATAAGGGTATATAGAGAAAGTAATATTTAAATGAAGGGGTAGATTTTCAGTGACGTTGAATTCACTATAACTGGAGATGTACTGTTCGTGGCAGTCATTCTGATCATTCCAGGACGACACAATGTATTCAGGATATTACATCTCACTTAACCCCTTAGTGACCGGGCGGTTTTACACAAATCCGTCCTTTAGTGACCGCTGCTGTTTTTACGATTCTGCACTGTTAGGGTTTAGGTCAAATTTTCCTCTTACTCGTTTATTCAACCCACACATATTATACACCCTTTTTCCCGCCATTAAATGGACTTTCTAGAAATACCATTATTTCCATCATATCTAATAATTTACTATAAATAAAATATGAAATATGATGAAAAAAATGGTAAAAACACACTTTTTCGTAATTTAATCCCCTAAAGTTATAACCACCAATAAAGACCCCGGCTAAATAGTTTCCAAATTTTATCCCGAGAATAGAAATACCAAATTTTTACATGTTTTTACCTTTTAACCCTTTCACTGCTGAGCCAGTTCACCTATGTGCGCTGCGCTCATTCTGACCATTTTGTGCTAATTATTTTGAGATGTCAGCCTAGGTCCTATTTAATTAAACCCCCCACAGACAAAATTTTTTTTAAAAAAAAACACATTTTTTTATTATTATTATTTTTTTTTTATTTTTTTTTTTAAACCAAACCTGGTCGTGTTTGGTATCATTTGAAAGGCCATGAAAGGCCATGATCAGGCCTTTCAAATGATGTCAAATATGACCATCTAGCTGCCATGGATCGGGAGATAAAGGGATCCTTAGGATCCCCTTATCTCTACATGGCAGCTAGATGGTTAACTGGCCCACTGACATCCTCACACATATGGTGAGGTTGTCAGTGGGTGGGGGGACCTGGAGGCTAGGCTGACATCCAAGATCCAAGATGTCAGCCCCCCTCCAGGTTCGAATCGCGTTTTTGCGCCAATTCGCGCTAAAAAGCGATCCGGCGGCGAAACAGTTAATGCTATACACCGCTGAAAAGGGGAGACTCTCCCCTTTTCAGCGGTGCAAACAGCAATTTGCTAGCTTCAATGGTTGGGGAGATAGAGGGCTCCGAAGGAGCCCGCCCTCCCCTCCATTGAATTACATGGGGGCACCTTCTGATGACGTCACCACGCAGCGTGGCGACGTCATCAGCCTCGCCTGCCCATGTAAATCACATGGGCAGGCTTCCTCCCTGCCAGATCACCGTGGGATCCGACGAGGGAGGTGAGTATCGGGCGGGAGGGGGATTTGGTGCCGCTGACGTACCCTGTACGTCCGCGGGTCTAAGGGAGACCCGAGGACAGGACGTACAGGGTACGTCAGGGGTCATTAAGGGGTTAATTAGGACCACATCTAAATTTTCCCTCATGGGAATGCACAATTCTAACTCTTATGTATTGAATATCTGACATTGATAATTTTCACATATTCCAAACCAATATTTTTTGTATATCCAAAGAATATTGCTGCTGTAACTACAGAAACATTGAATCCAGATCTTGGACGGGTAATGTATGAGAAAGCAAAATTATGGGATTAATGTAAGAAATATATATATATATATATATGAGTGTGTACTTTGCAATGAAATAGATTGAGATATCTCAAGTACTGTTAAATCCAGGGCCTTCAAAATATTTCTAAATCTGCAGATAGAGATATGAAGAAGAATCGGATATAAGGATTTTATCCTAAAGTATTTGTTGCAATAGTATATGCATAAATATATATGTTGAATTTGGAAGTTACTGTGATTGAAATTAATAAGGAAGGAATTATATAACTACAATATAAAAAAGCAGAAGATTAGAAGCTTAATTCTCGATATTAAGGGAGGATTCACTAAATAAGTTTTTATTACTTATCATTAAGAATTCACGTAGCATAGAGAGATACATATATCTCTACAAGATCTAGCTTGTTAAACATTGGTTTGCTGGGAAATACATGTTAATTGTTTTCGTTAAGCAGAAATGTTTATTAACCATCTGTGTATAGTTACTAACTCATAAAGTAAATGATATTAATCATATATGCAGTTACTAACAGGAGATACATATATTGGGAAGCTAGTAGTCTATGTGCTGATGTACGGTTGTTTATAAATCTTTGTTTATGATCTGAGATTTGAAACTTTTTTGTATACATAATAAATATATATATGTTTTTATCCGGTTGTTGATTATTATATTTTTTAAAGCAAAACACATACAATTAAAAGAATTTAGGAGAATTTCTAGGAAATATAGACAATTGATTTTTATATCTCGTATAAGTTTCTTATTTGAATATATCTCGACATCACACAAACGCAGCGTAAAGAATGATTTGTCTGTGTCCGTTCCCTCCAATCAGTGATGAGTATTTATATGCACTGGGGGGGCTCCGGGTACTCCAGTATCATTAATACATGTTACTCCCTGAGGTCACATGATGCACGTGGTTTAAAATTAGGGATGTGCGTTTCGGGTTTCGGAATTTTGGAATTTTCACGAAATTTCCCGATTCGTGTTTTCGGATGCGGCCCATTTTCCGAAAATTTTTAGATCCGAAAATGGCAGATCCGAAAAGTTTTCCGAGCCGAAACGAAATATTTTCCGAATTTTCGAATGTACTTGTAATGTGTCAAATCGAAATTTATTGCTTTGAAACGAGGAGAACAGACGTTCCGAAAAAACCAAAATTTTCGAAAATACGAAAAGTCGATACAAAAAACGAGCTAAGTGACAGGAAAATATGAAAAATGGTCGAAATTCCGAAACCATTTACAATTCCGAAAAACGAAAATTTCCGAAAATACGAAAAGTCGATACAAAAAGCGTGCTAAGTGACACGAAAATACGAAAAAATGGTCGAAATTCCGAAAAAAAAATGTACCCGAAAAACGAGTCGAGTCGAACCGAATCGAAACAGAAATCAGTCGAAACGAGCCGAATCGAAAAGTTTAAAAATCCGAAAATTCGAATCGAACCGAAAAAAAAATCGGTGCACAAGCTTATTTAAAATACAGGCTGGAGGTCACCTAGGGGTTGAATAACAGAAAATCCAAACCTAAAAGCAGGAGAAATACTCAGGGACAATTCCATGTATGTGACACAAAACAGGGGTATGGAGAGATGTGGTCGGGCAGAGCAGAGATCGGGGCTGGCAGCGCAGGTTCAGAGTCGGTTGTAGACGCAGGAGAATCAAATCACAAATAAGTATCAAATGCCAATACTCAGTGTACACAGAGAAATGACGAGTGAGGCTGGAAGCAGCTATATAAAGAATATAAGGCCACACGGCGCTATATAAAGAATATTTTTTCAAATTCAAAGTTTATTAAATTATTAAAAGAACACATCGGAAACACATGCACGGACACAAAGACTCAGCATCAGTCGTACATTGTAACACATGACCATTATTCAAATATAATGTGAGAAAGAAATGTCCATGTATTGTTCCTTCAGAAAAATTACACAGGGTAGCAGACCACCACATGTAAAATTAAATGTTATGGCTTAATTATACTGTGTGATTTAGCACCAGCCCCGTCCACAGCAAAGATATGGATTAAATAGACAGTTGTGGCTATACTAGAGGAGTAGCTAAAGGAAGGAATTCGAAGGTCACAAATGTGTGAGTGTAGTCCGAAGAGTAAAAAAGGTAAAGAATCAGAATGTGGGGGGCGTGGCCGGCTGCGAGCGGGAGCGAACACGCTTTGAAGGAGCTCCGCGTGTCTTTCTTGATTAGGGACCCTGTTTTGGAAATTAATCTATCAATTCCCTAATGTAGTTTGATCCGCTGTACTTACAAGCAGCTCTCTGCCATCCCTGCCATACGTACCTGCACGCGCGCAGTAAAGAGACCCAGAGACTGCTGTGGTCTATTGCATCCTCACCCAAATAAAGCCACACACACCCTGCTTCCAGCTGGAGTTCATCTGACCAAGTCCCAAGTCTCAGGTCTAAGAGCAAGAGTGCCCCCTGGCCTCTGGTCAGATTCATTTATTACACAAATAGAACAACGCCCAGTGGACACTGATTGGACAAACAGAAAACCTGTTTGTCCAGTAATTACATTTACATATTAAAAGGACAGAGGTGTGGACTAGAATGACGAACTGGCCCCCTGTACACACCTCATCCTAGAGTATAATGTCCGCCGCTGGCTTGGATTTAAAACCACATTCAAATCCAACACAGGGAGACAGATGACAACTTCTAAAAACACACACACATCCTAGACTATAATGTCCACATAATAAAATTTCCACGACAGTCCCTCCTCTTTGTCATTTGCTCCCCAGTGTCCCTCGATGAATCTCGATCTTCCTTGGAAAGAAACAGTTCCTCTTGTAAAGTTCTGAATGCAAAAAGCCAAACACATGATAGAAAACAACAGACAGTCCATCTTGACACGCCGAATCTTAAAGCAAGTGTTAAAACAAATCTTGACACGTGGATAGTAAATCTAAAACCAAATCTGGACACGCCGATTTTTTGGCAAATCTTGACACGTAGAACTTGACACGTAGAATCTCCTTTAGGGGAGGTGACTCAGAGGGAGGACATGAGTTGGTGGGTTGCGTCGATCGTTGGTCGGTCTGAAATCCTCTGTATCCGGTCCATGGGTTGGTCCTCTGGGCATCTCATCTGTTCAGGCTCTGGTAACTCGGTCGGTCTGAAATCCTCTGTATCCGGTCCATGGGTTGGTCTTCTGGGCATCTCATCTGTTCGGGCTTCGGTAACTCAGTCGATTAGACATCAGGAACATCTCACTCCGGCATATAGAAGGAATAGAGACAGAAACACCATAAGTATTTATACTCCCATTACCTTTAGCCAGGATCCAATGGAAAACAAGAAATCCCCCGAAGCTTCCCAAAGCTTTAAAAAATATTCCAACCCTCTTCTGCCCTGCTCCCATCAGTATGGACCTGACCCTTGTAAATCCCCCCCCTTTGGACGCTCTACTGTCGTTGTTTCTTGGTGATCTCCCTCACTACAACACCGCACAAGAATTTAAACAAGCGAACGACAGGAGCCAGAGTTACTATTACAAATGTCTCCTTGTGGCCCTTGCTAGTCTTAGGTACATTTCCCTCGCTAAAACCTAAAATAAACAAATAAAGAAAATTATACTCTTAAACTTCTTGCAGTGACCGGCGTGGATCCAGTTGTCTCGTCCCTCGAACTTCAGGGAGGTTGGCGTCGTCTGCAGCACCTGGAATGGCCCACGATATCTCGCCTCTAGTCCCATCCTCGGATGTTTCTTTAGCATGATCCAGTCACCTGGTTGACTAGAATGAACACTGGTTATTGAGTTTGGGTCTGGGAGAGACTCCCGGACCTGGTGGACTTTTTGGAGCTCATCAAGGAAAAGCAATCATGATGGTCCTCAAAGTGTTTCCCTACTAGGTTGGAAAATTGAGAGGTTGAGAGGTTAGAATGGTTAGTAAAAGTTGGAAAATTTACTTTTTTTCACACCATTATCTCCCCCCTTCTCTTCCTCCTTCATAACAGGAAGAAGAGACGCTGTGTTCAAAAATGGTGCATCGTCTCAGAGTCAGTTTAGTGGGTGTTAGAGCCACTTAATGTCTTTACTCTCTGGGTGATTAATGTCGGGTACCCTGAGAGATACAATGTCCTAAAAAGATAACCTTTTCCTTGCAAAACGGTACTTTCTCCTTGTTAGCCTTATTACCTGTGGGCACCAGATGGTTAAGAAATGATACAGTATGCTGATAACAAACCTCCCGTGTGGGAGATCAAAGTACCAAGTCATCCACATACCACCCCTGGATCGATTGGGGCCCCCTAATCTAACACGATCTTCAGCTTGCAACTGTATTCCGAGGGACTAGTCACCGACCCCTGATGAAGACGTGTCCATGTTAGGTGTTAACCTTGGAATGTAAAAACACAAAAAAAACTGGAGAGAGCAGAGTTAGTTACATTGGTGACAACAGAAACATCAGAGGAAACTACAACAGATCCAGTGTTAGTGGATCCAGCCTGCCTTAGCAGAGTTAGCCCAGAAAGAGCCTCTTCTGCTTCCATCATTGGATTACCAATCGCGGCTATCCCCTCTGGCCAGGTGTACATAATGTAGTTCTTCCGGATTGAAACCGCCTTCTGTATACCCTGTCAGTTTACCTTAAAAGACTTCTGAAGCTACATCTGAGCTACATCTAAGGTCTTTGCCATCCAGAGTCTGGGTTTAAACTCAGTTATGAATTTCTACCATCTCCAGGCGTCAAATGTCCCCTCCAGAGGGATACCCCAAGCGGTACCCTTGGACCATCTATGCCATTCTTTAAATGGGGTATCATGGCCTTCGCCCCAAACCTAGGATTTTCGTGTGCTGCGCAGCCGTCTGACTGTGGGAAGCCTCGCTTTCCTTCCCTTGCATGGACGGCACATTGCCCATGGCGATTCGAATCGGCTTATCGTCTTACCCCTGCGTCCAGGGAAACCCTGCACCAATTTAGGAGAGTACCGTCTGGTGTCGTTCTTTCACGGTAGATTATCAGACTATATCCACTATAGTCTCCCAAATAGAGACCCTAACCGAGGCAACGTGTAACTATGGCTTGTTGTCCCAACAGGTTGGGTACAGAACTATGCCCCAAATGATTAGTCAACAACCACAGATTACCCCCCTTCCCGAATTATGTCTCTACCCCTCACAGTGTATGCCTACACAAGCGTATACGCTGTTCGCCCGTACACTGCGTCGCCAGACTAAACCGCACAGCACAATGACTATCCTCTTTCTCTACAGAACAATGTGGCTTCTCTCAGTATACATTTGTTAAATGGGGATAGCCTTCTGCTGTCTATTTCCTAGCTGTACGATGTCTCAGTACAGTACATGAATCACTGTCACCAAATGAAAAAACTTCTCAAAAAAAACCCTAACAGTCTGAACTTAAAACCGAAATGACCTACTTGCTGCGCAAAGCAACTCTAAACCAATAAAAGCGTGTTATTCTCGCTTGCACAATCCGCTTTGACGTAGTAAATATAAAAAGAAAGTTTTAAAACCAAATCCTTTCTTTTTCTACCGCAAAACCAACCGTAATGCGATACTATGCAAAACGCAGCAAAGTTCTAAAACTCAAAACATTAACATGAAAAAAAACACAACTGAAGTATATTCTCTATAAAAACTTCAGTTACAGGACGTCTTGCTATATACATTGAGATTCAGTAAAAAGTAACTTTTAACTTAAAACCAAACCTCAATGCAAACACCAAAAACAAAACAAAAAAAACCCTTAGCAATTGTATAGGACTGAATTAACACATCAATGCCTGAAACAGTCCAGTCCCCGGCCACCTTTAACATTACAATAAGGTCCCCAAACAGGTTTCCAGCAAAATGAAAAAGTCACATTTGAATTAAATTTAAAGTCAGTTTTTTTCCTTCCTTTTTTTTTTTTCTTTTTTTTTTTGCAAAAAAAGACCTCAATAACATTTCTTCATTTCCCCTTTTCTGGAACCCAAAATTAGGAACTCTGCTGAATTCCCAGAGGCGATCTCTTTCCTCTCTAAGCTTCACATTTTCACATTTCAGCCGTTCATATTGGGATTTTAAATCTGTTTCCTGGATCCATGACCTTGGCTGTCCCTGGCTTCTATGCCTTTGCAAAGATCCATGTCTGGGACCATTACCCCACCTTGCTGAATAAACCGCTTTACTTCTAGCTGTGGTTCTGGGATACTTAGAATCTCTGTGTCTGTTGCCATTAGTTACCACACAATGCCTGGCAATATGTGAAAATCCACCGCATGCAAAGCAACGAATCGCTTGTCTCCCTGCACGAAACCTTCTCTGGGCACATGGTGATCAGCCTTGCTGCCCAACACTAACCATCCTAGCATGACTAGATCCCACACCACTATCTGAATGGAATACCTTTACCACAGAAGTATCCTCCACCATTGCACCAACATTCCCAACTCCAGGGTCAGACAAATTGTCCATCTCCATCCCTGAGTCGGTTTCAGTATCTGACCCAAAGTCCTCAGACTTCTCCATACTTACAGCACAATGTTCAGCTTCTGTCCTCCTGCAGGGACCAGACAATTCCCTTACAGCCTCCTGTGCATGCGTCGAGCTTTCAGACAAACATTCATTCTCCTTGCACAGCTCAGTATTAGACCTCACAGTACATTCATACTCAGTGCTAGCTTCAGCTGCCTGCTGGACAACAAGAGCTCTCAATTTATCCATTTCTACTTTTAAATCTTCCATCTCTCCTTCCAAACTCAGCTTCAGCCTACAAGACTCCTTAAATTTATCAGCTATCCAACCAGCAGCAAAAATCAGAGCATACTTTCCTTTCCGTTTGCGGAACTTTCCGTTACCTATCAGGTTTGCGACACAGTTCTTGGCCTCCCACCAAGGGTCAATAGATCCCTGCATAGCTTGAACAATGGCCGCCGTGTGTTCTACCTTAGCTACTTCCTTAAAAATGCTTTCCATTGTACAGAAAATACAAACACTACAATGCTTACTACGAAAAAGACACTGCTATCAATTTCTATGAGTTGTCCCAATACTTTTGGCATAGAACTACAAAGCACCACCCTCCTACACTGTAGTACCTGTAATTAACTATTACCAAACAATTCTACAATTCAGTGTAACAGCCACAGATATACAAAACATTAAGCAGAATCATTAACCATCACACAATGATTCCCCTATCAGGCTGGTCACTGGGCTATAACATAACCGAACACTCAACCGATATCCAGCACAAAACTTACAACGAAATCAAGCCATACATAGAAAAGTTACAAAAGAGACAAATAACTTCAGGACAAAAACTAACATTTGAGGGAAAAACAAACTAATCGATTTCCATAGACACCAAAACTAAAAATGAATCAGCTCCATCTAAAACTGAATTCCTTGTTAAAAAAACCTGCAGCACCAAACTAACCAAGATGGCTGCCAAAGCACATGTCTTTCACACAAAGGTAAGATGGCTGCCAAGCAGCATGGGGTTTTTTTACACAAAGGAATTCAAAGATGGCTGCCAAGCAGCATGGTGTCTCCAAAATCCAGCAATAGAGAAACCAAATTAAACAAAACAGTTTCTCTATTCCCTGTGCCCCACCCCCGAAACCAGAGTAAAAACCTCCTCTGATTTAAAGGCTAACAGTATAAAAAATCCTCTAAATGCCGTTTCTCCTGTACAACCATTAAAACAAAATTCTGCCTTTACAAACCAAAATCACCTCTTACAAACATAAAAGTTACACAAATAGAAGTTACAACAAAAACGATATCCTGTACTGGTCAGCACACACGTCACAATCTCACCATACAGTCTCTGTACAATCAGCTCAGATCCACCAAAAACTACACCAGAAAATTACTTATCACGTTCTTTTATCAAGCAGACATTTCCTCAACGCAAAAGACAAAATTACACCTTACTTTCTCTCCTTTTTTCTTCTGTGCAGAGGAAAAATCTGTTGGTTCCTTGTTTAGCTGACTCGCCATCTGTTTTGGAAATTAATCTATCAATTCCCTAATGTAGTTTGATCCGCTGTACTTACAAGCAGCTCTCTGCCATCCCTGCCATACGTACCTGCACGCGCGCAGTAAAGAGACCCAGAGACTGCTGTGGTCTATTGCATCCTCACCCAAATAAAGCCACACACACCCTGCTTCCAGCTGGAGTTCATCTGACCAAGTCTCAGGTCTAAGAGCAAGAGCGCCCCCTGGCCTCTGGTCATATTCATTTATTACACAAATAGAACAACGCCCAGTGGCCACTGATTGGACAAACAGAAAACCTGTTTGTCCAGTAATTACATTTACATATTAAAAGGACAGAGGTGTGGACTAGAATGACGAACCGGCCCCCTGTACACACCTCATCCTAGAGTATAATGTCCGCCGCTGGCTTGGATTTAAAACCACATTCAAATCCAACATAGGGAGACAGATGACAACTTCTAAAAACACACACACATCCTAGACTATAATGTCCACATAATAAAATTTCCACGACAACCCCCAGCTGACTTAATTTTCCAAGATTTTACCCTTAGGGGTCCTGGTGTGGCTGGCCACCGGTACTGACGTGTCCGGAGCCCGTTAGGTCCCCCCTCCGGACCAGAGACATTGCTGGAGGCTACTGATTCAGGGCTGGAACATGGCGAGGTGGCCATCTTGCAGCCTACTTATAGCCTTCCTCGTCCTAGACCGAGATCCTGAGGAGGACCGGGGAGATGGTGGGCCCACATCTCCCAGTCAATCCGACTGCCGGTCCTGGGTGGGGAGAGGATAGGCTGGCAGGGAGAAGGGGAGACGGATCCCCTCCACACGCTGATGTTTTTTCAGGCCTGGAGGCTTGCCTGCTGATACTGGCTGAGGAGGATGACGACGAGGCCCCACTCACCAAAGGTGTGTGGCGCCAGATATCTCCCCCTTACCAGCTACAACTTGCCGATCGGCTGAAGAGGAAGCTGACAGAAGTGGGGATTCGGAGGCTTCAGGCGAGTCCCTTCATCCCAGTGCTGCTGCGGAGGATCTGCGGAACGAGGCTGTCATCCTCGAGGTAGAGGTCGGTGCCCTGGGAAGCGAGGCAGAAGAGGTGCAGCAGCCTGAGGAGCTTAGTGGAGAGGTGGGGGTCATTGTGCTGTCTGCCGTTACTTCAGCTGTGCGGGGGCCGCGGCAGATCCCTGGAGGGCTATCGGCTGTAAAGGCCATTATGCCTGGGCCTCTCTGGCCAGCTGCTACGGGGATACTGGCCTGCGCTTGGTCAGGCGGCACCGCAGATGTCGAGATGCCTGAAGGGATACCAATCCGGGTGGTCCGGCCTGAGGGGGATGTTGCCCCCGTGCTCTAGATGGACACAGGCTGAAAATCGTCTCACCTACCCTGGTTCCAAGCCCGTACCGGAATTTTGCGATCCTCCTCTCCCTGATGTCTTTATAATTTTCTCTCTCACCCGTTTATCCCCCTGCAAACAATGACTTTACTACTCTGAGACTCCTCATTGTTTTTGTTTTTATGCTGAGTCAATCGTCAAGCTTTCTGAGAGTTTATTTTTAATTTTTTTTGGTTTTCTTTTCTTTTCTGAGACTTTTTTGAGGCTTGCTAATCCCATGCAGAGCTTTCCTGTCGCAGCAGCCCTTTACTTTGCTGTTTTTTTTCATTTTGATGTGCACCCCCTCCCTCTGTCCCTTAACCCGCATCAGTTTATTTTTGATTTTTGTTTCTCCCCTCCCCCCCTGCTGAGATTACACCTTGGAACCTTCTCGCTGCCTAAATGTCATTGCTCCCCGGCTGGGGACGTTTGTTTCCTTGAGACGCTATGAGGGCACCCCCCCTTTTTTGTGTGGCATACTACTGCTTAAGTGTATTTTTGCTCCACCCCTACCCCCCCTTCCCTCCCCCTCTTGATTTCTATTATATGCTTAGACCCCCCCCTTTAGGGGGATGTTTATTATTTCTCACACGTGGTACTTCTGCTGTGGATGGCCCTGCGTGGCCCTTGTTTTCATATGTTTGATTATACGCTGACTTCTTTACAAAATAAAATTTTAAATTAAAAAAAAAAAGAATCAGAATGTAGAAGAGATCAAAAGAGAAAACGAGAGGGGAAAAAAGACAGTCAAGAGAGAGAGATATATATAATAAAAAAAAATGGGGAGGAGAAATGGGAAGGATCTTTATAAATTATTATAAAAAAATAATAATAAAAATAAATAAATTAAAAAAATAAAAACAAAAGGGGGGGGCGTGGGGATGAGAGGTAAGGTACAGAGGTCTTTAATGTATGGTCGTCTCCGGGGTACTAACACAGTCACGTAGTCTTTTATCAATATATGGACGTTATTGACGCACTATGGGGTCCTGTGGTGTGCTAGTTATCAGCTGGCAATAACTGTGGGTTCAGCCAAACGCGCATTTCCTTGGATGAAATAAAACTGTCCCAATAAAACCAAGTGACTGGATGTATTTCTGCAAATCTCTCGGGTGGCAGTTGAGAAGTTTCATGTGAGAGGATCTGCGCTACCTTGGCCACCAAATCTTCCTTGGTGGGTACCGAAGAGAGTCTCCAGTACAATGGAATCAGAGCTCTAGCCGCCAACAGAATGCGTAGAATGATAGATTTCTTCAGAACTGCATTTGAGAATGGCAGGTGACTGAGCAAAAAGCATTCTGGCTGAAAATCCACAGTGATGTCTGTGATTCACCTGATTAGTTCGAGCACTGCTTGCCAAAATGGTGCAATCTTAAAACAAAGCCATCATATGTGCAGATACAAGCCCGTTTTCTGTTCATATCTCCAGCATAATGGGGACGTGCCTGGTTGAAATTTGGCTATCCATTCCGGCGTAGAATACCAAAGTGCCGTGAGTTTAAAGGATGATTCTCTTAACTTAGTGATCGTGAGCCATGATGGATGAGTGCAAATGTCTTCCGCCACTGGGAGTAAGGGTCTGTTTTCCGAGGTGCACGTCCCAACGATGAACATATTCTGGGAGGTCGTCGTCTCTTGACTGCAACAGTCGGTACAATGTGGAGAGGCTACAATGTAACGCCAGTGCTAGGTGACAAACGTTTTCAAATGGTCGGAGATGTCGTGACACGAGAGTGCCGTTGGGTAAGGAGAGAAGAAAGTGCTGTATTTGCGAAACGTTAAAGCGTTCTAAGATAGAGGGTGCCCCATAACCCTCCGGAGTTGGAATGGTCTTAAACTGTCGGTCTGATATCACATGCAAAGCCATCAACCTTGGTTGTGATGTGAAGCGTGCCCGTAGGGAGGATAATACTCCCCCGGGAGCGCCGGGTTAGATGTAAGAGGCATCAGTGGCGCGGGAGCAGAAAAGAGCGAGTGTGAAATATGCCACAGCCGAAGCGTACAACCAACTGTTGTATAAGAGATGAGAAGAAGGATTGTTTGGCCAAGTGGAGGGCAGAGGTGTATGACCGGAGAATAAACTTGAAGTGAACAAAATCAGCTTCAGAGCGGGATTTCCTCCAGGCACGCTCTGCAGTGCGGGAGCATCTTTGCAGGTAGCGAGTCTGGAGGGTGTGCCAGGGCTGAAGCCAGGGGCGGATCCAGGGGGGGGGCAACGGGGCAATTGCCCCCCCCCCGAGAAAATCTGTGTTTACTGTGTGTGAGGACTCAGCTGTGGACTGGACAAGGAGAGCAAAAATATCTTCTACTGGCACAGCATCCCCGCCAGGGTGTGTGTATCGTTTGGAAAGTTCTATACACCTGAGCGCTAGGTGCTCGTGTGTATAGAATTTTGCGAGCGTTACACACACCCTGTTGGGGATGCTGTGCCAGTATAAGGTATTTTCTCCCTCCTTGTTATTATCTTATACTGGCACAACATCCCCACCAGGGTGTGTGTAACACTCGCAAAGTTCTATACACGCGAGCACCTAGCACTGTGCGCTCGGGTGTATAGAACTTTGCGAGCGTTACACACACCCTGGCGGGGATGCTGTGCAGAGGCCTGTTCAATACCTCAGCCGCTGCAAGTGCTAAGTTAGCAACTTGCATTGAACGCCGTTCAACCGCTCAGCGCTCAGCAGTGTTAACCTAGCACTTGCAGCGACCCGAGGAGATGCTTCGTGTGACGTATAAAGATGGCCGCCGCATGAAGCCAGTAACAATTCCGTACAGCAAGATGGCCGCCGCCTCGAAGCAAGTAATAATTCCATACAGCAATGTTAATTTTGAGGTTTTTGTTCACCAAAGCACAAAATATTTATTTATTATTTCCCCCTGCACATAGACATATATTACAGTTCAATTTATATATTGTTTCAGAAGTAAACATAACGTTTATTCATTAAAAACTATCATTTGTGGTGTGTGCGTACAAAACGGAATTGTGCTGACTGCTTTTATTTATTATTTTTTGTCCGAGTGATCCGAAAAACAATCTGAATTTTTCATTAAGAAATTGTCGGCCATTTTGGATTCAAAATTCGCATCCAAAGGGTTCAACGACACTGCTGCAGCAAACTGAATTGCTGCGCTGCAGCAATTCAGCAGCTGCTGAGGTATTGAACAGGCCTCAGGTCAGACCCCAGCCCTCTGCTTCTGGAGTAAAGGGGACAGTGCAGAGTGAGAGGCTGGTGTGCATGCAGGGGCCCAGCATTACCCCATATGCCAACACATCAACACCAGGTCCCCTCCACAGCTCACTGAGGCAGCTTCCCGGTGAGTACATAATTCTGCAGGGGCTGGGATCTCTCTCTCTCATCCTGTCTCTACCAAGATGTAGACAGGGTGAGGGGAGAGAACCAGTACCGGGAGGAATCCCCCCCCCCCCCAGTGAAAAGTGTGCCTTGCAGCACAAGCTGCACAGTGGGGGAGAGGGAGGGGGGGATCTGAAGCTGTGTGTAACTTTGCTGATCTGTATGAGGTGGCCCTGTGTGAATACAGAGCTGCCTCATACAGAAACTGACATGCACATATAGCTGATTCATGGAGAGGAATCTGCCCTATATACCTATAGGCAAAGCACATATCTGTATATAAGGCTGCTCTCACTCTCTGTATAGGGCATATAAATAAATACAAAGCCTGTGCCTTATACAGAGAGCAAGGGCTGCCTTATATAAAGCTATATGCACTGTATTTTGGTGTATAACATAGAGAGAGTGTGAGCGGTCTTTATATACAGATATGTGCTTTGCATTTCATTCTATATGCTTTACACATTGAGAGAGAGCTGCCTTAAATCAGCACATATCTGTATATAAGTCCTATACAGAGAGCAAGTGCTGCCTTATATAAAGCCATATGCATTGTATACCTATAGAGTGTGCTCTTTGTAAGGTATACAATGCATATGGCTTTATATAAGGCAGCACTTGCTCTCTGTATAGGACACGTAAATAAATACAAAAGCCAATCTCTGTATAACACATATCCTTGTATTTACAGCAGTGGCACCATTGTGTGTGTGTGTGTGTCAGAAAAGGTGTATAAGCGTATTACAAAGCTCAACATAATGTGTGCTGTGTATGAGCATATCACAATAAAACGAACGATTCACAGTAATGTGCGGTGTGTACGAGGCGTGAGCTTTATTGTAATATGCTTACACACACACACCGTACTGTATCTCAGAGCTCCGCAAGAGTAAAACTCACAGTAATATGTGGTGTGTATGAGCGTATCACAGAGCTGCACAGCACTAAAACTCACAGTAATATTATTTATTTATTTATAAAGGATTTTACCAGGAAGGATACATTGAGATTTCTCTCGTTTTCAAGTATGTCCTGGGTTCAAGAACATTGAAGTGTTACAGTTACAGAAATACAAAGTAATACAATGTAAGATATTAAAAAAAAAAAAAAGCTCTTAATCAAAACTGGTAGAATGCCCCCCCCCCCCCGAAACCTGTGTCTGGATCCGCCCCTGGCTGAAGCTGGTGGCGTGGGGCCTTACAGAGTCGAAGAGGAGCAAGAGTGTCTAGAGCAGAGATAAGAGTAGTGTTGTAGTGATTAGTGGCAGCATCAGGGCAGGTGAAGGATGAGGTGTGAGGGAGGTGGTGAAGTAGGTTGGAGAATTGATGGGGGTCCACAGCATGTAGATTTCTGCGAGTGTGTGTGCGGGGTGGGGGAGCAGGGTGTTTAGGAAGTCCAGATAGGTTGAAAGAGAGAAGGTGGTGGTCAGAGATGGGGAAAGGGCGACAGGTGAACTCAGAAATGGAGCAGAGGTTGGAAAAGACAAGGTCAATAGCGTGACCATCGCGGTGGGTAGGGAGGAGGGAGGATTGTGTGAGTCCAAGGGAGGACGTGAGTGAAAGAAGTTTGGAGGCAGCAGGGGCCTTGTATTACTTTGTATTTCTGTAACTGTAACACTTCAATGTTCTTGACCCCAGGACATACTTGAAAACGAGAGAAATCTCAATGTATCCTTCCTGGTAAAATCCTTTATAAATAAATAAAATAAATAAATTTGTTTCCATCTGACACTTTTCTCATTTCTCATCGCCCTCTTGTGGACTGTTTGTTTCCTGCATCCAGTTCCATTATATCTTTTATTGTTTGTTTTTTTTTGCACTGACTTTATTTGTAAAAAGTGACTATATTTTTTTATATAATGGTCGCTTTGTATTTGTGTAGAGACCGTCCTTCTCGAATCCAGGTTAATAATGTAATAGCTCTTTCCCATCTAACCACGGAGACCATATTACAGAATAAAAATCTAAACGAATCATATTGTTAGGGTCTCTCTCCTTTCCTGGGGGTCTCCGTGTGTCCACCATCTCAATTACATGTCTCTTGGTCATCTGTTATTGATCCCTCAGCCAGAGTAATGACGAGCACTCGAGAATGAATGAGACACAGAGAAGCTTCTATATGCTATTCATTCAGATTGTGTTTATGTAGATCTGGTATATATATATATATCCTCAGAGACACGGGGGAGGGGTGATGTCATAGAAACAATAGCAACCAATCAGATTCTGACACGCGGACACGGCAACAAATACAGAGCATATTCTTCCATATTTGGTGATGACAATAGATGTCATTGGAATGTTATCTGGAACAGGTTTATAGAATTTGCCTGGAGGGATAAACGGGTGGAAACGCTTAGGGAGTTATTCAGAGAGCAGCGAAATAACTTATTCGACTCTTTATTATTTTCATTTTCAGCAAAATGTCTCTTTATTGATTTTTCAGTATTTTTTTAGGCATTTATCGGCAAACTTTTTGATACTATTTTTTTTTTACATGCCATTTTTTTTATTGTGTAACAGACCTTTTTATTGTTATTCATTGGATCTTATATATCATTTTCATGCATTATTTTTTGCATGAAACTTTGCAGAGGCGCAGTTTTTTCTCCCTCGTGTCCCCGTTTTTCTGCGAAGAATGTAATGTAGCCCTGCATGTTTTCTAGAACTTTCTCTGGTATTGCTTATACCCTTAGGAAACACCTGTGGCTACATTACATTATTTGTGGTAAAACGGGGGGGGCTAGGGAGAAAAAACTCCGCCCACGCCCCTGTTTTATCACGAAAGTACAATGCAGGTGCTTAAAAAGCTGCCTGCATTGTTAGTGGGCCCCAGGATGCGCACGGCAGCACTAAGCGCCACTGCGAGCATCCACTCGATAGAGTCCATAGGTTTGCATTGAAACAGACTGCAGCGTCACATGACCTGCCTCGCAAGATACGGCAGGTCGGCGTAGTGTTCTGCAGGGAGACACTGGGGGACTTTTTCCACCAGTCTCTCCCTGCTCTCGCCGGACAGAGGAGGCGGACGAAGCTGTGGGATAGGAGGTGAGTATCTGGATTTTTTTTTGGGGGGGTTTCAGGCTGGTGCTAATGGATTCTGCAGCAGCGGAATCCGCTAGCACCAGGTCCAGGCTGTGGTTAACTTTTTGCTAACCGCGGCCGGACGTTAATCAGCATTAGGATTACAAAGTCCTAACACTTTACGCTCACCATATTAAGTATAGAGAGCGCAAAGTACAGTAACCTCGCGCTTAAAAGCACAAGATACCAAACGCTAACGGGTTTCTTAACCCATTAGCGTTTGGATTGTAATATACGGTGGCCACCAGGGTTAACGTTAATGCTCGTGCAGGTGACACTAACGTTAGCAATAACAATGTAATGAGGCCCCTAGAATGTCAACACAAGTTTCATGGTGTTGTGGTCATGATGATTTCTAGACACTAGGTGGCGACAGAGACCAGAGAATATGATTTAAATTGCTATTTGTCATTAACCCTTTCGCTGCTGAGGCTTTTCACACCTCTGTGCTGAGGTCATTTTTACTGATTTTGCTCATCATGTTTAAACGTGTTTTGAAGGCTTATTTTAGTATATGACCCAGACATATTATATATCGTTCTTTCCGTCAGACTCGGCAGATTCATAATATGTCATTATTATATGTATACGTCATGACCTGTCTGTATATTATAACAAAAAATGCAATAAAATATGAATTTTCAATAATTTACAACGTGTAAAGTGTTTTTTTTTTCACATTTTAACATGCGAGCAATTGCGGTTATATTTTGTATGGGGTGCGCTTGTTAAAAAAATTAGAGATGGGGTCTCGTTACATTTTTTTTTGGGGAAAATTACGCGATTTTTAACAAACGCACCGCATACATAAATCGTTAGTGCAGCATCATTGTTCACATTATAATTGAAATGGGAACAATATTGCTGCATTAACAAACCAAAAAAAAGAAAAAAAACTTGTTTATTTTTTTTTATAATTTTTTTTTAAAATATTTATTTATTTTTATTTTTAATTTTTTTTTAAAAAACTTTTTTCATAGTCAAGTTTGGTATTGTTGGAACGGCCATGCTCTGGCCGATCCAACAATATCAAACATTAACCCCTAACTGCCACGGATCGGGAGATAGGGGGTTCATTGGAACCCCCTATCTCCACCATTGGTGGCAGTTAGGGGTTAACTCCAGGACTGGCGTCATCGTGCTATGCACGATGACGCCAGGCCTCAGGGGGAATTCCCGGAAGCTTGGCCAACATCCAAGATGTCGGCCAGCTCCGGGAAAGGATCACGAACCGGCGCTTTTCGGTGCCGATTCGTGATCCAGCCCCCATGGGGTTAATTCCAGGTACCGTTAGGAAGGGCAGGCTGTGCCCTTCCAAACCGTGCCTGGATTAACCCCCGCAACGCCGGCGATCGGGAGGGAGAGAGGTCCGAAGGACCTCCCCCCTCCCTTTCAGGCGCCTCCTCCGCACATGCAGGGGGGCGCCTGAATTAGGTGTCATTGCGCCGCCGCGATGACACCTAATTAGGCCGGCGGCGGTTCCAGGTGCTGGGCTGACATCGAGGATGTCAGCCCGCACCGGGGGCCAGCGATTGGCCGGAACCCGGCCGAACGCTGGCCCCTAAGGGAGGACGCGCTCAGCGCGTCCACCGCAAGGAACGTTACCTGCGGGTGGACGCGCTGAGCGCGTCCTCCGCAGCGAAAGGGTTAAAGCATAATGTTTCCACCTCCATGTTTGGCGGTGGGGATGGTGTTCTTGGGGTCATAGGCAGCATTCCTCCTCCTCCTCCTCCAAACACGGCGAATTGAGTTGATGCCAAAGAGCTGGATTTTGGTCTCATCTGACCACAACACTTTCACCCAGTTCTCCTCTGAATCATTCAGATGTTCATTAGGAAACTTCAGACGTGCCTGTACATGCGCTTTCTTGAGCAGCGACACCTTGCAGGATTTCAGTCCTTCATGGCGCAGTGTGTTACTTTTTTTATTATTATTCTGTATTTATAAAGCGCCAGCATATTCCGCAGCGCTGTACAATGGGGAGAGCAGACATAAGACCTACTAAAACACATAAGGAACAGAGGGCCCTGCCCTTAGGATAATTGTCCTACTGATACAGCACTTTACACAAGTGCTCAGCCAGACATCCCATGAGCTTACAATCTAAAGGACAGGGGTAAGTGAAACAGAAGGGGAGCAGGGGGAGTGTGGATCTGGTGGCTAGAGAGAAAATAGCAAGCTACAGGTTGATTAGAATAAAGTGGCAGCAGGTGGAGGGGAATGAATGAGTTTGGGCCTAGGACTGGGTGGACGGGTGGCACTGCATAGTGCAGAGTCTGGAGTGGTGGCTGTGAGTGTTGAGCTGTGGGGAAGGAAGAGGTAGGTTTATCCATCTCACTCGCCGCTCTGTCTCTGCTGCTCCTCTCTGTGAATCCCTGCACTGGCTCCCCATCCATCTCACCGTCGCTCTGTCTCGACAGGAAAGAAGAGAACCATG